>JARJLE010000270.1:0-83222 GCA_029289555.1 Mycena latifolia | reverse complement strand
AAAGCAGGTAATTTTTCAAGAGAAAAAAGGCGGGTTCGAACATATCCGGACAGGTTCGCACAGGTTCGGAAATTTCCAACAATCCTCGAACCCCGAACCCGACCGGCGGTTCGGTCCGGTTCTTTGCGACTCTCCGAACCTCAATTCGGGTCAGGTTCAGGTTCGGTTCAGGTTTGGAATCAATTCTGAACCTGACACCAGCAACACTAGGATCAAGCTTTGTGCCCGACATTGAATCGACATCGGAGGACACCCATCCCCCCCCCCCCCCAGGATCCAACCTCGGGTACATATCTTTCAGCGCATTTTTCGATAAGTCCGTTGGATGGGCACTTCTGGACATTTATATGCTCTTTGTCACTCACTCCCAACCCACTCTACCCCCAATTTGCCCGCATACAGGCCGTCAATTTACCCCACTGGGAAGCGGCCGCACTCCGGAGTTGCACAACATTGCCCATAACCTGTGTTGGGGATGCCAGGAAGAGGAGGCAAAGAAGGATACCTACTTTCCGTTATTTTGGCGCACAATTTCGGAGAAGACACAGAAAGCCAGTGAAAGCTAGCCAGTCTCAAGCAATTGTTTTAAAGTAGGTGGTTGATTGCAAGTTGTTTGACGGAAATTTGATAGAAATCACTTGTTTGAAAGGCTCCGAGGGGCCACTATCCAGCTGGTTATTTTCAAAGGGAAAATGTGCTACTAGCATATGTTGAAAGTCTAGTGCATTTAATCCCATTAGTTATCCCTGCTAAAAATCGCATCAAAGCTTGTCTTCTCTCCGAGTTCCCATGTCTGGTATGTTTTCTGGTTTATTCTATTTCCCAGGCTACATGGACTCCGAAACACGTGTCCTGAGGACCACCGTAGACCAATCTTCGAGGGCTGAATAGCGCCCCAACGGGGTTAGATCTGGGTGTTGTACCAATCGACTCAACACTGAGATTTTTTCTGTCATCCTTCATAATCTTGGGGGACACTGGCATCGGCCACATTTCGACGTTGGGGTCGGTAAACGTCAGCGAACGGCGCCACCCTCCACTGCGCCACGGACGCGCCACCCAAAAATTGCATCCGACATGGGTCAAGAAAGTTACAGCTGTTTGCAAAATTGATCACAGTCTGTCGAGAAAAAAAAAAGAAGAGCAAATTTGATGCCCCAACTACGCCAGGAATCGTCATATTTCCTTCGGCCTTCCCGGCGATATGGTGGGCCTGAAACACTGTGGAGACAGATCTTTCAATGTGCCTTCTACTTCTGATTTATGACTCTGAGCGCTGAACAGCAGGATAATAAGAGGCATCGCGCATGTGGTAAGTGGAGTCATCGATGCATATCTCACCGTCCTAAGCCCTTCGTAGAATTGGCAGCGTGCCACAAGCATGATGCGTGATGATGAGTATGTTCCTTGTTCCTCGCCTAGCGCTGCCCTATCTTCCAGGACTAATATCCGATATCCCGCGTTTGTTGTCTCCGCAACAGCGTGGGTGTGGGGGTGCGCGACCTCAACGCGGAATGTTTCTGGCCGAGGCTACTCACCCTACGTACCTCCACAATAATTAGCGGTTTGTACCTGCGCTGAAAGATATACGGCCTTCCTGAAACTGACCTCCGTCCACAAGAGAGAGTACGAGGATTAGATCCCCACAGCGGTTCCAGAAATCCGTCAAAGTGCTTCCGCCCGTCAATAATGATTGACGTCCGACAGCCTAAAAGGCCCCGTTATCCGACGTACGTATTCGAACGGAACGGTGTCATATGGTCAGATGGCTTCCGACGACCGGCATGCATATTGACTGTGCTCGCTGTCCAGCTAGCCAATCTAGAGCTAACGTTCATGTCGATGGACATGGCATCCTTTCCACAGCGCGGGGTTTGCAAGAAGTTGTGGCAAATATCGGGGGACTTCTGCGTCCGCGATTATCATAGATTTGGGTTTGCCGTACATGCAACTCTTCTAGCTCCATGTCCTGCTTACGTTTCTGCAGGTCACTTGAATTGGGTCGGAACTTATCAAGTCAGGCTACTACATACAGCATTCATCTAGATCTACGGTACGCGGATCCTCGGATTTTTTGGATTCTACTTTGAGGGTATATGGTCAATTCCCCAACTCACAACCTCCTTCCTTGGCATATAATGTTCGGGTTCGCCTAGAGTGTATCTGGAATGACCTGAGTTGCTGCATTTCATTGGCGAACTCCTGAAGGGATTTGCCATGGGCAAAAATGGGGGCCCCGATGCCAGTTGCTCTTGGGTCTCATGCTGGTGCTTTGCAGAGAAATCAAGCTATTAGGGTAGAGGACCCTCACAGGAATACACTTGAGATGTAATCAATGCCGGATAACATCCGAGGAATTTCTAAGTGGTGGTCAGTAATTGTATAGAATCCCTCCTTCATAGCCGACTGATGCTCAGCGCCGACGCGATGCGACGGCTGCCGGCAATCAGACGAAGGCAGCAGATGTTGGCAATTTGAAGATGTCAGCCAGATCGAGATGCAAACGGTCTGAAAGTTGTCGACTGGAAGGTCAACTTGTTATCTCATAGGGAAATGAAGATATACACGGAATTTCGATGGAAAGCCTAATCCCGATGTCAACGGGCAGCCGTCCCATCAAATGACGTGCAGTCTCCGCCTTGAATTTAGACGACGATCGGCCCGCCCTCCCTCGGAGTCCTTCCGCGCTGGAAGAATGCGAGTGCTTGTCGCACCTTGCACCGCAAATCCACGCTATGCTATCCCGCACCCGGGCGTCCCTCAAGCGGCTGACCCTCGCCGCTCACGCGGGACGCCCACACTACGCCCACTGATTCAGATTTGTACAGATCGCGCGGTGGCACACCGCGCGCAGCTCCCCGCGCTGACGGACCCGACGCTTATGAGCACCGCGCACGCGCTTGCCGATCTCAAGACGCTGCTCGCCGCAGCCCGCCGCTGACGCGCCTGGCGCTGCTTCAGCGCCTCGTTAGTGGCCTGCATGCTTGCGCATGTCATCTGACGCGTAGGCGATCGACTCCCGCGCACTAGTGCGGAGCGCGTTCGCAGAGTGGATGCTCGCGGGCTGCTGGAAGTTTGGGTGCTCTAGCAGTCATCACGCCCAGTTCCTCAGGCTGCCGCGGGTTGCGGTGCGCTACGTACGGTCATCACCTCGGTTATGAGGATTTGTATCCTTCCCGCGTGGATCGTTCTACAAATTGACGATGCGCAAAGCGGTCATTGCTCCGAACTTGACCCATGCGCCTGATTCAATTGAGCTATATTGTAAGAGCATTTGTTCTCTCCACACCCCCGATTGCTGGCACTCGCCCTTTCCTTCCGCTGATCCCCCGCATCGCTTCTTTCGGTCCAAATGGGATTTTGGAGCGCATCTGACGAGTTGATGCTTATTTAACTCTCACTTGCCCTGGATCACGCATTGTCAATCAACAATTTATAGCGCACAGTGCATCGCTGCCGCCTCAAAGTCTCCGGCCACATACAACAGGAAATGTATAAAGCCCACACCCATCCACCTCGAGCGCTTCGAAAAAGTGTTTCT
This sequence comes from Mycena latifolia, assembly GCA_029289555.1. Classification (NCBI taxonomy): domain Eukaryota; kingdom Fungi; phylum Basidiomycota; class Agaricomycetes; order Agaricales; family Mycenaceae; genus Mycena; species Mycena latifolia. The sequence goes on along the minus strand of JARJLE010000270.1, from coordinate 79,681 downwards.
AGATTTCTCCACGTTACACTCCCAGATTCAATCCTAAAACCCTTTCAAAGTCTTCCGTATTGCAGCTCCTGCATCTCGGGGGAATCTCCTACCGCTGACATACCTCGGTGCTTCTAGGGTCAGATATACTGTCTCCGGCCAGTTGTCCCTTGCGTCTAAAAATCCAAGTCTCCCTTATCCCCCTGGAATCCGAAATCCTGCTGCATTCAACCTACGGCCTTGTTCGACAAAACTCGCTCCACGGCTAAACTATTACCACAGATTTCACCGAGTCCAATTGCGACCAGGTGCCGTTTGTTTCTCATCCGCTGCGACTTGTTTCCGACTCTTTCAAGTTGTGTAGCTGCGTTCATCGCCGGAGCGGAGCGCAGGCAAATCTTGTTCACATAATCCTCCTTCAAGGCGGCATTCCTACAAGCGGCCCGAGGATCGGCATCTCGAGTATTGCACACGCTGGCGTCAACGTTGCACCAAGGCTCCTGCTTCCTATGCTGTTATAACGCGGGGCCAGTACCGTCCGATTTTACCTCCCTGGACTCCGGGGATCTCTACATGCAATCGCTTTGCATCCCGCGGGAGCGAGTGGCTTTTTAAATTTGGCTTTCTGTCTTACAACTTCCTGGCACCAATTTAAATATCTGGATCTCATCACTCGTTCTCGCTGCCTGCATCATTCCCGGCGTCAGCTGTTCTTGAGGCGAGGCATCCACGATACGCCTCTACCGCATTTGAGCGGAGCCCAGATAACTACGTGCCGGCTATCTCCAGGAAGCACGTCCTGCTTCCCAACGTCATTCAAGGTCACCGAGACCCCCTTGGTTTGCCGGCTATGGCCTTCGTCAGCAGCAGCCCGCTTACAAGACCATCCCACAGAGTTGGCCAGATGTCTGCACGCCAAACTCTAGTCCCGACATCCCACCCTTTCCTCAACACATGGCCCTCGGACTACTGATAGCTCAGGTTTTCATCGCCCTCTGATGAGGGCTTCCAGGAACGCCTCCCAAAATTTGGCACGCCATCCGATACAGCCCGTTCTGCATCATATCGCCGGCGCTGACTCACGTCTGTGGCTGGGTGGCGCCGACATGACAAAGCGTCCCTAACGTTAGATCCGCGCCGTTTGAATGTATAAGAGGGCAAGTGGACATCTCGCTCGCTCCAACCCATTTGAACCCAGCCTCCACCTCACCGCTTCACGTCCCTTCGTCCTCCTATGCTCTGTGCTGCATCGCTCTCTGTCTCCACCGTCCAGCAGCCCGCGGGCTCTGCGCCTGCTCACATCGTGAGCGCGGCTACCAACGGACCGCAATGCGCCCATTGCGGCTGGCGCGGCGGCTCCCATGAGTGCGTCCTCCACTCGCTCCGCACCCTCACACTGACTAACAATTCCCTAGTCCCAAGTGCCCCTTCAGTACGCCCTCCTGCAAAATTTACTTCATTCCCTGCACTGATACTGTGAACTTGTAGAGTAACTCCCTGCATTCCGCACGCGCAATGCTCGCAATCTTTTCACCCATCCTCAGATCCTTTCCTGCTTCAATCCTTCCGTAATTCTACGCCCTTTCATTGTTTAGTTCTGCGCATGGCATGTGTGTTGTATGTGGATCAGTGGAGGCCGAGCTCACAGCATGCGATTGGAGGGAGGTAACAGACTTGTTCAAACTATGTAATGAAGTTCTTTTTTGCCCGGTGCTGGGATTGTTACAAAATGAGTGTACTACAATGTACCCAGCTGTCATGCCTGCTTGCTATGGTCCATTATGTGTGCATATATGACGCCAGCATTGAAAATCGGTTCGCATTCAACTCGTCTGGAATGACGGCGGCATCCATGAACCACTAGTGTTAGAGTTAGTGCCATAAGAGGCAACCCGGAATCATGGCCGAGATAACGAGTCGTACGGAGTCAATGGGAGTCGATGTGAGTTAGTGTGAGTCAGTGAGAGAACATAGGAGAACACGGGAGGAACATTCTAGTTACACTGGATAATTTAGTATATAAGCAGCTACAGATTCTATGTAAAGCTCAAGCGTTCGCAGAGCTCAGCCAACTAATTATTATCTTGGATTCTTTCCCCAAACTCTGTCTGGCTCCATAAGAAACTACAACAACTAGTAAAGTTGAAACTGCAGGGAACGAAGGGACGCAAAAGCTCATATCCGAAACTTCGTCGGACGTGGCGGCGTAGACTTGTCGCGAGGGGTGTATATACTGTGGTAGCGCACCTGGAAACGGTTTCTCATGGGGGCCAGGTACCCCATATGGAACGATATTCAAGGTATAGATCTGACATGATGTGGATCCATGCCAATGTTCCGTTGTCGTGGGTAGGTGACGGAAGCGTGAGGACTCACTGAGGATTTTGTGCAATGTTTTCGCGGTGTCCGGAACTTGAAAGTGTTCCTGGAGAGATGCCTCATCCCATATATTTTCAATGACGGGATAATGCAGCCCGGAAAGCCATTGGGTTCATCAACCATATAGCTGCCAGATGACTGTTATCACCACACCGAGAACACCCTAATTGACGCACGATACCCGGTGTCCGTTTCACCTACAGCTTTCTTCAGGTTGTCTATACGCCCAATAAAGGGCACCCACGGACGATCCACCTAGACCGTATTGGAATATAATAGCTTTTAAGCTAGATTGCAAGCAGTACATCGCTGCGAAATACCGCTCGTTCGATGAGAACGGCCGAGAGACCGAGGCTGTGAATGATTCACCATAATTGCCAACTAAAATAAACGGCAAAGCCCAAGTGCTTCTGGGTAGGACATGAAGTTGCTTAATTTCTACACCTCCGCCGGGCTACATAGATGTAGGTCACAGACTTGAACTCGGTCCGTCTCCATGTCCCTCTATTTCTGCACTCCTGAATAATTCTTCCTACTCAAGCTGTTCGACTCCGCGTAGGCCCATCTGCAGCCATTCATGGACCGTAGGGCATGGTGCACAGTGCGATCCCGGCAAAGCAGAAAGTTAGCGCGCGGATTCGCAGAGATTGTGTCACTTACTCCGGATCCATCTCCGGGGGACTCCTCTCATCAATCGTAAACAGTTGCCACGCATCACAACATCCAGATAACTTATTACGTCTGATTGAAGTGAAACCTTCGGCGGTGAAGTACCCGGTTGCGTCGGATTTTATTTTTGTCGTTGGACACAAAGATAACGCACGGGGCAGAGCGGCACACGATCATCATGATCTACCTGTTGTCACTGTTGAGGAAACGAAGTCTGGCCATCTTTTGTGTCTTCCAACTCCCGATCAAACTAAGAAAAGCCTCCACGTTCGTTCACTGCTTCGGCCGATTATATCTGTGGGGGGACAAACGGGTCGAACTGGAACAGCCGAATTACGAGTATTCGGGGGTGGACTGACTATTGGCGTTCGGCATTTCAAACAATCTCTGTGTACACGCAGCGTTTCCCGCCTTCCACGGCTCAAGTATGATGCCCGCCGAGAGCCTTTGTGGATGAGTTGATCTGGTTCCCGCGCCACAGACGTGTGCCACGGGTGTGGTCGGAAAATTTGAACATCCCGCGAGTTCGAAGCTTAGCACTGATTCGACCTTGATTACTGATTGAGAGCTCCATTAGGCCTTCCCGGACAGAGGCGTCATCACATAACTCAGACTTCGCTTGTTGAGAGCTTTACCTGCATTATCAGTTTGTTTTACTCAAATCGCGAAGTCCCAGCCCCAGATGGTCCCGGGCTGCCTCCACTTCTGATTTCGCCACAGGAGAATGTCCCTCCAGACAGGCAAGTGCATCGTCTAGAAACAGTCACCGCTGTACTGAGCTTTCACAAAGCACTAAACTTGCCGACGAGATATGTCCGGGGCGTCGTTCAGGCCGAAGTGGCAAAGTATCGGTGATAGTTGGAAGGGTGCCCTGGCGCGATGGGTTGGTGAGACGAATCTGCAGTCGGGTGGGTTAGCGGACTTGGGGCACCTGGGTTTTCATACCCAGGTAGTTATAGGGATTATGGTCCCCACCCAAAGTGGACTCCGACTGGGAAGGATGAGGGTTAGGCCAGGAGATTGGTGCAGGTCCGCGGGGAATTGAATTCAACTGTGAGTCGTTCTTTGATGGGTAATAACCATGCCCAAAGTGCGGCGGGTTTCCTAGCTGCTGGTGTGCCACGTATGGCGGAGGTGTCGGTGCAGGGGGTGGATTCTGGCCAGGAGCTGTTGCGGACGCTGATCTGGCCTGCTCTTCAGGGACCGACCGGTAATCGCATACCAAGCCCCTCTTGAGGCACCCAAAGGACGAAAAGACGAAAAAGTGATTGGAGCTTTTTTAAGTTAGGTCCGTTTGCTTGTAAAAGCATAAAAAGCGGGAAAGGGCCACGATAAGTTACTTGAGAAGGACCTCAAAATCGTACAATGGAGAGAGAAAAAAGGTAAGATTGCTACATACTATACTACATCCAGTACATCCGAGAAGAATTCAACCGCCGTCTAGAGTGTGACACCAGACGCGAGATAGAACCGTAGATATCGTAGATATGAAAGTATGGACATACTGGCGGTTCAATTTGCCCGATGTCTGAGCGGGATATGGCGAGCCGGGCTACGAACATTCAACTCCTCGCAATCCGGTGGGGCGCAGTGGAGCGTGCCAACACGATCCGTACACCGCGAGGATACACTGATCACCCTAACGAGGCGCGAGGGCATGCCGTGCAGCAGGGTGTGCCAGCCGGTACTGTCGAATTAGTTAGTGAGTCAGACGGGGAGGTGCTCGGGCGACACACATGAGGATGCTGGTGATCCAGCCACGCATCGGAGGTGGTGTGGAGGGATGAAGACAAGGAGATGACTTGAGCCAGCGAGTACTAGTCTTCGAGTCCAGAGTGCGCTTGCAGGGTGCTTGAAGGATTGCGGGATAGGGATCTTGAAAGGGCTTGAGGCATCGCTTAAAAAGGCTTGAGGCATCGATTGAAGGCTTTGAGACATGATCTGAGGACCTTGAGACGAGATGTGATGGCCTTGAGGGCAGGGGCGACTCGAGGGTGAGTGGGGGAAGGAAGAGAGCGATGCCGGACGTGGCAACCAACGATGGATCGGAGTTTCATTTGACTTGTCAGAATTCTCGAGTTCAACTCAATTCAACTCAGCGTTGGGATGGAAAATTCCTATGCAAGTGTTGACTACGACTGAATTTCGTCGCATACACTGGTAGTTCCTTGCTTCTATCTCCACTTCTGAGCGTCAATTTGAAGAGATTCGGACGGCGCGCAATGATGGCACTCACACTCGGATTCCGTGCTGGGAGGATGTTGGATTCATCCGTCGAGCCTCTGGGTGTTGGGAACACAGTCTCTGGTGCTTGAATATTTACAGGCATGTAGTGAGAGAGGATTTTTGCAAAAGTGACGGAATGAGGCGACGTGACAAAAGCTCTGTGAAAAGCTAACCAAAAAGCTCCAGAAAAGACAAAAGATGGAAAAGCTGCGACAAGCTGGAGAAAAAGAACTTGTCAAATTGCTGATTTGTAGAAGCGTGCTGGCTGCATTTGCTCCATGCTCCAAACGTTGCCAAATCCCAAGGTGGGTCATTGATTTCTGCGGCGCGATCGTCTTGGTCTACGCAAGATTTTCCACAGGACAGGCAGGCGATGCCTGCCAGTTTTCGCACCTGGGGCACGATGCGCAATCTTCCAAGATATTCCGCGGCTTTTTCCACGGCATGTTTCTCCGGGAAACTTCGGATCAAGTAGCTGTCGAGGGTGCCCGCTCTGTCTCTGGGCTCTCACACTGCTGCTTCAGTTACTTCGAATCTCGCGATTCCCATTCCGGGGAAGAAATCCTCCGAAGATGGCGAATCAGATCTCTCGTCATTTGTTTCCCGCACTTCGAATTTCGTCCTGTGGCTCAGTGCGACGCACCATCAGCCCTCCACGGGTACGAAGAATATTCCCTGAGTCCTTTGGTACATCAGATACATTTAAACGGAGGCGAGGTCCGATGGAACGCAGAACGTGCGTCCGGCTCGCGCCCGCGAGGATGTATATTTTGATATTTACATTTTTCATTCATTCGTTCCGAGGCAGGGTGGGCGGCTTGCGCCACTTGGACGTAGCTACAGGAGAATACAGAGGAAATACACAGTATGTACAGGTAATGAAGTTGGGAGACGGAGGAGAGGTAAGGGAGGCAGACGGAATACATGGAGGACAAAGACAACGACACACGGTGTCGCGACAAAAAAGTTCGTTCGATCGTTCATGCGTGGGTAGGGGATGTCCAATGCGGCGTCCGGTGCATGCAAGAAGTGCAGCAGGAGCCCGGAGCTCACGCATCCTCCCCCGTCCGCTCCTTCTTTCTCTCATCCTGCTCGCGGGGCGGCGCGTTCCTTCTCTCCTCACCATTCTCATTCGCGTTGCCGTTGCAGGAGGACCGCGACGCCGTGGTCCCCGTGTGCGCGGCAGGAGCGGCGGGGGTGGAGTAATGGGAGGGTGGCGGGGCGTAGTGTCGCGGCGGGCTCCTGCTGCCCAATTTCGAGCTCGCGAGTGGGCCACGCTTGTGGGGGAACTGCTCCGGGCGCGGGCGCGAGTGCGTGCGCTCGAAAAGCCCGCACTTGTTGCATAACTATCAAATTAATGCTATCAGCACCACGCACTAAGAAGGCGCAGAGAGGACAGAAGACACATACCACTTTCCCAGGCGAGAGATTACTCCGCCTCCACGTAGTCGTATCAGTGGTGCAGCAGTTGAAGCACCGGCGGCGCACGCGGTCACTGAGCTTCGTCGCCGCGTCGTCCGTGTGTACCACCTGTATCACGCTGGTAGGAGCGGGGTTGTTCTGCGGGGGCGCGGGGTGCAGGGGGTACGGCGCATACCCCGGGTGCTGGATGGGGAAGCCGGCGGGGTGCGCGTAGGTGTGCGGATGGGGATGCTGGTGCGCATCGTAGCGCTCATCATGATGCGGAGGTGGGGGCGCGTATGCGTAGATATACCCGCCGTATCCGCGCGGTATCTCGTACGCATACTGTTGCGACGGCAAGCCTCGTTCCTGCGAGCGCTGCCCTTGGTCGATCGGGGGCGTGGATACTGCGCTGCGGTTCAGCGGGGTCGCACTGGGGGCGGGGGAGTTGCTCTGAGACTTGAGTTGGGCGGGCTTGTACTGGGCAGCCTGCTGGGACTCGGGCTCGACGCGGTGGGGCATTATCGCGGGATCGATGTTGGGGTTCGAGTCGATGTCTTTGCTTTTACTAGTACTTTTTCCGGGGTCGTCTGTAGCAGTCCTGCTGATAGAACGAGATGTAAATGATCTCCCCTCGCCAGTGGTATTTAAACCAGCTCACCCTGGCCGGTCATTGCTCGCGAGATGGTTGATGATGGGGCGATGGCTGATGGTGAGATGATGTGGCAAATCACCCCAAATATACACAAAGGCGGTGCAAGCCGGCTCGGCAACGACGCTTCGCTCTCCACTCCGACCACCATCCTGCTCCTCGTTCCCTCATTTCTCAATCCTACCTCCTCCTTGTTTCCCTCAAGCTCCCTTGGTTCCTCAATCATTATCTACAGGAGAAATCCCGCAAGATACCCGTCGTCCCCAGACACGGAAGAAGAACTCAATCGCAGGGGGAATCACCCCGCGCACTGCCGTGCACTGGCTCAGCTGTCTGTTTGCTGCGTGATCTCCCTGCTTTGATCTTTGCGATGTCGGTCATTCAGTCTGCGTGATCGCTGGCCAATCATTTATCTTCCCGGGCTTCGACGATTCAGTATTGACGGCGAACCTGATCTACGCGGGTGCTTTGGGTCATCTCCATACTAATCTGGGTTGTGTCACCCACGATAGCCTGTCCTTGCGCGCAAGAATAGGTGCTCGGATCGCCGGCACGCCAAGAACCCTCGATAACCTGTTCTCATTGGTTTGGAGTCCGTTCTGCTCCCAATAGTCTGGTCAACATCATCCCTCCCTTGATTATCTGTTTCGTTTTGGACAAAGTTACCTGCCGCTGCTTGCCGACATCCGCAATAACTGCCCTCGGCCACTCAATCAACCCTGCGTGATTATCTGCCTAGTTTCCCCAGCTGCTGCTCGCCGTGGAATATAATCCCTCGTCATTTTCGATCTGGTTGCGCCCACGTCCGATGATCTACGGACTGCCAGTAGTCGTTGGAATCCGCAGACTAACTCCTATCGTCGCCTCGCAACTCCCACTGGCCCATGGATCCCATCTCATCCACTGTCTCCGAGTTAGTCCCCTTCGTCGATCCGCCGGTGTGGTTCCAACCTATCTTATCCTCGCTGCACGATCGCAGCCCCCCCGCTAATCTGTGCAACATCATCCCTCCCGCGGATTATCTGTTTGGCCATTACAAGCCGTTACTTCGAGTCGCCGGCATACCAAGCATCTACGATGATCTATGCTCGCCCACACTAATCTGTGCAGCATCACTCGTCGCTTAACCCTTCATCTGTTCGCGCCCACGAAACCCTATCCGCTCGGTGATCTGCGCACCGGTCGTTATAATCCCCTCCTGATCCCGACTCGTCTGACAGCGGGCCTCGCAGCCCGCGTGGGAGAGAGTGAGAAGCGGACCTCCCGCTGCCATCAGAAGCGGTGCACGTCAATCCCGTCGTTGTCGATCTCCGACCTAATCCCCGTTGTCGGTCCCCAAATCAGCTCCCTAGGCGTCTAAGATCAGCATCGTCGTCCAGCGCCCGCGTTCCCTCGCACTCTTCACCTGATTCCTCCCAGCACATCTCAATCCAACCCCGCACATCTCAAGTCTAGATCATATCCAGCGCGTCCTAATTTGATTCAGCGTATCCGCGACGCTGGTACCCACCTCATCCGATCTCTCGTGACCATCTGCCAGCCCTTCCTTGAGCTCCCACATTCCGCGTGTTCCGTTCTGTGGTTCTATTACTTCCGCGATGCTGCCTTCGTTACTGACAGAATGTGTCCTGCACCTGCACTCTCGTTCCAATCCGCGTTGTCTTGTCGATCCCCGAATTGTCTTGCTCGCTCTAATACCTGTATTGTCGTCGATCGCCCGTATTAGCTAGCGCTCTTCGCTGATTCCTCGATCCCTCCCAGCGCATCTGAATCGAACTCAGAAGATCTCAAGTCTAGACTGGATCATATTCAGCGCGTCCTAATCTGAATCAGCATATCTCCGACGCTGGAACCCACCCTATCTGATCGTTCGTGACGATCTGTCACCCCTTCCTCCAGCTCCCACATTCCGCGTGGTCCGTTTGTGGTTCTATTACTGCCGCAATGTTGCCTTCGTTACTGGCTGCACCCTCGTTACTCCATCGTGTTCACTCTGAGTCGGTGGTACTGAGCTCCCCGCTCGGCAGTTGGCCCTCTTCCTTTCGGCGACACCGAAAAGCCTCCCACGCTGCTCTGTCGCAGTCCCTCCACTCCGTTCGTCTGTGCAATCCACCCCCCCCCCCCCCCCCCCCCCGCGGCAATAAATAAATCTCATATCCCTAGGCTTGCGATGCTATCTGCAGCTGCATCTATTTCACGTCGAAAATTTCACGCTAGGCCGGTCCGCGGATCTCTGACGCCGTACCGACAGCAGCGAGGGTGAAAAGATCATCGCGCCAGTCTAAGTGCGAACACACAATTATACAACACGAGGGATGCGCCACGCCGGGGGATCGTTCTACCGCTGTTGGTACTTACGAGCGACGAGGATAGCAGTCGTTGAATCAAATATGGCGGGCCTCTTTGGATACTGCGGCTGCGACTGAGCCCTCCGTTCGACAGTTGACCTTCCCGAATGAGTCTCCCTTTCTCCGCTCTCTCGATCGGAGGATACGTCTCATCTCTGTGGATACCTCTTCGCTAACTGAAACCGCGCGCCCGCTCGACAGTTGGCCTTGATTGCCAGTGCCACGGGCAACTCAGTCCGATGCTCCAATACTCCGCCAGTCCCACCATCTCGGGCTCTCTCCTCAATTAACTCCCACCATTCATTCCTCCTTTTGAGAAGATTGGCCCGCGCTCGACAATTCTCCTGTCCCGCGAATCTACCGCGGTGTCTTCCAACCTGGCGTCCCAGAGCCGACTCGCCGCCCCCATGCGAAGCTGATGGTGGCTGGGATTGGGCCTTCTTAAGATATTCAAAATGGCTCCACCCACATGCAATCGACTCATACTGACAAACTGTCGCATTTCCTTACGATGAAGCCTCCAATCGGACATTGGTCCCATTGACGATCCTAAGCATGATTAGGGCTGCCACCCGTTGCCGCGACGGCAACGGCCGTCGAAACGACGGGTGAGCAACGGGCACGGCCCGTTGGTTCAACGGCCCGTCGAGGTCAGTTCGAGATCTCTGACGGAACGGCACGGTCAACGGCACGGCCATTGACGGTAGCACGGCAATTGACGGCACGCAAAATTTCATCGATTTAGAGCTATAAATAGGCTACAACTACCCCAGGACCTCCTGGACTGCGTTGCGAGCGAGGCAAAGCCGTTGCTTGACCATTATCAGTGTTCTGATGGTTTCGGGTTTAAGGCTGGCCCGTCGGAGAGAGATCGTGTCACGGCCGCCTGAAAAAATCCGTTCTACTTACTGCAGCCGCCGAGCCTATAAAAAAATAAGAGTTGATATTGCAAGGAATGAGATTGAAGATGCACCAGGAATTGTGAGGATATCACGAGCAAGGCAGAAATGATTCGGAAATTGGGCTTTGCGCGCAACCCACCATTGGACCGGATCACAAAGTTTGAAGTCCTCGTGCGGGAGACTGTAGTACTCCATGAGTTCATCGAGGACATGCCTGTGGACACGGTACCGGGCCGTGAAATCTTTCTGAGGTGAGCTATTATCAAGAGAAAATGACGCAGTCGGTGGAGCCGCCGCAACGTTGGGCTTTCGCGCAGCGTAGTTCGACTTGAAATGGTCCTCGAGAGCATTCTTGGAAAGGTCCAGTTGAAGGAGGAGCGGCTCGTGGTAGTCAAAATCGGACTTGAGCCCGCTGTACGAAATGCGAGGATAATGCAGGGATAATTCACAGCACCCGTTGAGAGCCGTCGACACGGCCGCGACGGCCGTTTTTCGACGGCTGAAAACGGGTCATACCCGTGCCGTGACCGTGCCGTTGGCCACCAGGAAAAATGACCGACGGGACGGCACGGGTACCCGTTGAACGGGTGCCGTCGAGCCGTGGCGACGGCAACGGGCGGCAGCCCTAAGCAGGATTTCGCGTGGAATGACCTCGGTCCTTACCTGTACTGCAACCACCGGGTCCACTAAGCCCCTGAGTACGGAGAACACAAAAAAAATACATCGGCAGAACCACCATATCAATCATGGGTGAAATTTCCGGGAGGTGGACTGCTGTAGGCCCTACAGCGACAGCCATGTGGAGTCTTATTTCTCGCTTCTGGGGTCAACCGTAATCGCCGCCCGGGATTGAACTTCTGAGGACCCAGCGCTCGTAAGCATTGGAAAACCTGGGGCGCGGTGGCAAAGCTTACAAAAGGGAAACCAGTTTGAAATATCTCAGAGTTTCAGCCGTTCCCATAGTACTAGTGAGGTGCAACTGTTATATATGTTGTCCGAAACAGACCCGTAAAATATATTTCACCAAGTCGTCGGCCCACGGTGATTTGCATGCCATTGTTTCACACCCTCTTAAGTATGAGGGAAACCAGATGCGCAGTTAGGCTTCCAGTGAAGCTATTCGTGGAGAAGCCCCCGTTCGCCCCAGTCTCGTCCTCCAAATGGCCCTGACAGTGATCTGGTTCCCATGACGCGGTGACTACGAGTCTACGACTTCCTAAGCATGAATATGAGGAGACACACAGAAGGTTTAGACTCAGGCCCAAAGTTATCTCCCAACCCTTCAACGAATTACGAGAGAAGGTAACAAATGCAAGCCACTGTCTTGCCAGCATGCGCGTCTAATCCCCATGAAACAAAAGAAAAAAAACACGAAACAACCTCTTTCCTGTCTTTGAATACACCGGCCGCTTGCTCCATCTTATGTATCTTCCATCAATGTTTCATAGCAGATCGCTGTCATTGTATTCTATTGCTCAAGGGATGAATGATTCTATGTGGGGAAACGCACAGGGCATCCCGCTTCACGGACAGGCGCGTATCTAATATTACAGGATTGAATTTTGTACACGGGGAGCGACAGATGCTCGGGCGTCCGGAGTAATACGTCTTTACATCGTGAACGCGCGCCAATCTGTCGAACTGCGCGCAATTTCAACATTGATGCCCGGAACCAGAACGCCACCTAAAAGGTTTTTGTTCCCATCTCCGACTAAAAATAAAACAAAAACATTGTGTATGGTCTGCTTAGAGATTAATCTGCGGATCGCGGTGAGTCAAGTAGAGGAACAGAGGGACAGGAGCCAAAAGTGTTTGCAGGCAGCACAAGCTTTCGAATTGCGGAGTATATGGTACAGGCGTTGGAGGGAAGAGTTCCTCGAAATTGACCTCTGAATCATTCCACTGGCAGGCTGTGTCGCCACCATCATCTGTATTATCGTCGCCTCACATAAATATGGCGAAGGGACAGCACGCACCTAACACCCCTCGGCGCCATCGCGAAGAGCACCCGCTCCTGCCTCTCCGTAACTCCGTCCTCCTGAACCGAGTTGACAAAGAGAATCGCAAACGGTCCGCGTCAGCCTCTCCCTCGGGTGTGTTCGTCTGCTTTCCCCTTCCCATGACTCTCCCAGCTTTCGACCGAAGTCGCCATCCTTATCGGAATTTACTAGGAAGCTAAAGAAGGTTGACTCCCGCCCAAAGCGCGGAAGAGTGCCGCACCGCCGTCGACAGCAGCGTACACCAGGCGCGTGCATGCGGCCGTGACGAGCAGAACGTGTGCAGCAGTGCAGCCGCACTGCATGCGAATCACCCTGAGGAACAGCAGATGAGAGCTTAGAGAAAAACAGGACGCCGAACAGTACCGCGGAGGCGAGAAGCACCGTCCGGAGGAGCTCCACTGTGAGGTGGGCTAGGTTCTGCCTCCGTGCCACTGGGACTATCCGGCTACATGGTTTTGGCTTGGGTTTAGAAGTGCAGGAGGAGGAAGGCGGGCAGGAAGGGTCGGGCTCAATTCTGGCTTCTACTTGAGGCGTCCGTCGCACTCGAGTCGGCCGGTTCGAAGGTAAGACTTGATCGGGAGTTGTCAAGAGCCAAGAACGCTGTGCAAGCGTTACGAGAATATCTATGACTTTCGAAGGAGGAGCATTGAACGAGCCAGGGACTAGGTGTAAGTGCCACAGCTTGCGTAAAATCTCCCACTCCAGAGGGAGAGAACACACAGTATTCGTTCTCTATTGTGCGCCGAAGGCCTCGGTTAATTGTTTCTCACAGTCGATGAATATGATAAGGGCTCAAATGAGTGCTCCCTGTCAATGTTTAATAAACATCGATTGATTTCTTATCGTGTTCCCATCCCAAGAGACATGATAGTGGCCCCACACGGCCCGCAGTTTTAGATACGACTTGATCGGGAGTTGTAAGAGCTAAGAATGCTGCCAAGGATGCTGTGCAGGCGTCACGAAAATATTACGCTAACATGGTTTTTGACAGTCACTGCGTTAAGGCCCGGTCTAAACACCGAGTGATCGAGCGCGAACTAGGCGGTGCTATGTGTGTCTATTTGTGCCTAGGGGTCCAGATCAGGTCTGTCTAGGCCACATAGCCACCGCTTAGACACGGCATTGCGGAGCGCGAACTAGCTGTGCCAGGCCCCCGGTCACTACCTTTCGTGGCGGTCCGCTTTTTGCCCAAGAAAATCACTGTTTTACTCTAGGAAATTTCGGTTTCGGAGGCTGTTTTACTCTATTTCGGACCAACATTTGAGGCTAAAATGGCCAAATTTTCTCTCCCAGTGGTATTTTTCGCGTATCTGGGCCGCGGCTGTTCATTGTATCGTTGCTGGAACAGCTTCGACCAAAGAGTGCCGCTTTTCTCCCAGGAATATTTTTTCCCTCGTCACTGCACCCACCCATGGATACACCAAAAAAATCTCTCGCTCCGCGCGATTTACTCTATGTCGGACGGGCCGAGGCCCTTTCCAACCTGATTTACTCTATCTGGCGGACCGGGTTGGGGGTCATTTTGAGGGCTTGATTTACTCTATCTCGGACCGCCTCGAAAGGTAGTGACCGGGGGCCTGCTGTGCCGATGTCGCCGTGTCTATGTTGCCTAGTTCAGCTTCGCTCCCTAGCCACATGTCTGTCTCGCTCAAAGCCTTGACTCGACACTTATTTTTTGCTATAATTAGCTTGTTGCGATTAGTGCTGGCCAAATACGAATATGATACGGCAAATGGCATATTGTATTCATATTCATATCGTATTCACCTCTGAGAGGCCGTATCGTATTCGTAGTGTATTGTATTCATATTCTAGAGGACGAATATGAATATATTTTGAATATATCCAAAATATATTTTGAGCACTAACCTAATTGAAAAACTGTGCTCAATTGGCCCGTAAAGGCATCCAAGGACCCAAGTATAGATGTTCCTATATATCCGCATCTCTGTGTAGACCAAGATTTGAACATGGGATCTGTAAATTCGAGTGGTCAGCTGTCATTAACACGTTGGTGTAAGACGGAAGGCTCCGCTTTTCGTTTTCTCTCTGCCCGTACGATCCGCCGTGGTCGGCCTCGGCCGTACCTCAGTCTTGTATTAGACAGAGGCGTAATTAAATTTGTAAACATTGTAGACATCAAAGATCACCAAATGTTTGATGGTTCCATGCCCGGCAAGTTACGAATTTCTTACCGATGGGCCGGCCCAGGGCAAATAAGATCTGAGTTTCAGGCTCAGCAGTCAAGTTCTATAGTCCGAACTGTGCCGGGCGGTGTTCCGGGGCGACAAAGAACCACTTCACCGTAGTTGAATATATTTGAATACGACTGGTCCCGTATCGTATTATATTCATATCATATCGTATTCATATTCGGGTGTATTCATATTATCAGTTGACCCTGGAGCCCATATCGTATTCATATTCAGTTGAATATATTCAAAATATATTTTATTGTATCGTATTTTTGGCCAGCACTAGTTGCGATGGCAATCTTTTGCACTGCCTTTACACATAATACAACCGAAGAAATTGTCATAGACTTCTCAGCCTAACCTTTGTGCGCTGTCTCCGCACCATTAATGGCGCCCAAATGGTGCCACTTTCCTTTCACGTCCAAAATGTATGGGTCTGCTGAGGGCCTAGACAGGCCTAGTCACACGGTGACTATGTGACCTAGACACACGTGCGCGGCTAGGCCTGCCGAACTCGGCGTAGGCGCCTAAACACGGAAGAAGTTTAGTCCCGGCCTAAACGCAGTGAGTGGCATCGTAGCACTGTTTTCGTCCCTTTCTCTTCGTCAACATGTGGTGCTCCGTGTTTTGCCTCCCGAAAATCTGGTATCAGCATTTTAAACGATCGGTTGGGCAGCGCAAGCTTCGAAAATGATGGCCACAATTGTGCATCGCGTCTGTATTAACACTGCTGTCAGAGGGTGGCAATGCAAACCGAGGTCCCATGCACTCGGGCAATGTCCGCAGCTGTTGGCCTTGTACAACCGGTTTGGTGTAATCCATGAGAAGCACAAAATGGATAAGCATGGCGCGCTATTCAACTGTGGCAACGTTACTGTGCTTTAGTGCAATCATTGGGGTTTTCCTTATGAGCCTATGTATGACTCCCATGCATCCCGTATTCGTCATGTCGACTAATCCTCGACCAGACTCCGGAATGGCAGCGGTGACCGCACCCAGAAGGATCTCCATGGCGTGCGTCAAGTGTCGAGCGGGAAAGGTCAAGGTTGGCCTTGGATTTTATCCAGCCAGCCGTGTGTGATCATATTGACCTGCTCATTAGTGTATATCCCCTGAAGACGGCCGGCCCTGTGCTCGCTGCATCAAGAGAAGGCTCGAATGTGAATACCTGCCAGTTCCTGACGACCAGGCCCGGTCGGGTTCCACAACTGATGCCGGACGACGTTCACGGAAGCAACCGCCTCCGCCCTCGGCACCCACTCCACACCTGCCCTCAGGATCGACTCAGGCCTCTCGGGGCTACGGGGGATCTGACAGAGGAGGTACACCATACCCGGTCCAAGGCTATTTCCCGCCACAGAGCTCCTCCCAGTTCAATCCAGGTCCCGTTGGCCCCACACCAGTGATCGAGCCAAACCGCTATCTACCTCAGCCCCAGAACCATGTCGCTGGAGACTACATTCCATACAACTTCGCCGCCACTGTGAACCATCCGCATCTTGCCCATCCGTCGCCGAGGCTGCCGAACCAGCAGCCTGGTGCACCAGGGTACCCCTCTGAATATCAGCAATACTTTGCCAACTTCGGGCTCAACGACATCTCGTACCCCGCGGCCATGTTGCCCAGGTAAGTAACATGATCTGTGTGAATCCTCACATCGCATTGAATCGCTGCTTGCAGGGGTTGCACCTGTGTGCCCGGTGGTCCATGCTACTGCGGAGGAACCCGATGACGAACGGCTGAAGATGAGCCTGGACTCGAACAGATGGATACAATGGATTATTCAGAAATGTAGAAAGGGACCGACAAGTCTGCGGAATCTAAAACCCACCCCGAGATTGAGGCTATGAACAATACTCTGGAGTTTGTTCATAACTCGGTTTGCCAGCCTTCCCATCCGTATTGTCGGTAATCTACTGCTGCTCGATCTGGCTTGAAAGTTTGTATATATGAGCAGATCCTGAATACAGCTGTACTTGTAATGGACGAAGCCTGAGCCGTGAATCGTGCGTCAATTAGAGTTTTTTCGTTGATTACTGCGGCCATGCAATGGATGGCTGATTAATCCACTGCCTTTCAATGCCGCATGATCTGTTCATTGAAAAAAAAATTGAACGAGGCATTTTCCAAGCAACACTTCCGGGCTATCGTTAGAACATTCCAAGACATCCTTTATGCATCGGACAAGAGGTAGTATTTGCATGAATCCAGCGTGTGTGACAACGCGTTGTAGTACAGTAGTCCATCATGGCAACTCCCCCTTCAGGAAGTGTCGGATGGAGAACCTCTGCCGAATGATTTGAAACAGTCGCTATGACTTGTTTTTATCCCCACCTCGGCGACCAGACATCGGTCTGAGGCATTCGATTGTGACATGAAGGGACAGAGAAGTTGGTCGAACCCATCACTTGCTTCCCCGCAGGTTGGACTCTAGTTCAAGGATAGCGTCGTAATTGATGTTCGAACGAGGTTGATGCGAACCAGTTCCGAATATCACGCATGAAGATGGTGGACTCACGCCATGCACATGTACAGCGACGGTTGAAGGAACAGCCCCGAAACTCCGGTACACCGGAGCCAAAAGTGAACTGCGGCGTTTACGCGCGCGATCGAATATAGAGGCGCGCTCTAAATATCCACTCCCAGGAAGGCCGCGACAGTCCGATGCTAAGACTAGAGGACTGAGTTGTTGGCGGGGATAACGCGCGACAGAATATAGGAGTACACTCTGAAAATTCACTCCGAGGAGGGCGGGTTTGACAGTAAGAACCATGGATAATACATCATCACTTTGCAACAATCGCAAGAAGGCCGAAGAAAAGTTCCTTCTTGAATTTCAACATGAGTCTGTTACCTCCCATCGCACACGCTGAGATTGCCCTCTATACATCGACTTACATATTATCAACACATGCGAAGCCACCAATTAGATGATTCGTAACACGAGCATTTCGCGGGCAAGAATTCGCTCTGCAGGAGGTTTACAGTACAGCATCAGTGCGGGGACTGAGGTCATAGTTCGGGAGGCCGACCGAGAGAAGTGTGCCCGACTACATTGATGTTGAACTAGATTGATACCAAATCAATACCAAATGCGGCGTGACTGCTTCCGCTTCCGTATGGAGGACTTTTGTAGCAGCCCGAATTTGTTGGCAGGCTCTAATGGGTGGGCACCGTGACGGATGAAGCTGTTGAGATGTCGATCAGAAAGATATTAGCTCCCGTATCTCGGAAACTGCTCAAAAATTGATATAGAGTGGTTGCAGCACTCGCCGCCAAGTAAGCCACTGACGGATACGTAACAACTCTGATCGTCTGATTCTGCTGTCTTGCCCTGAGGGAAATCAGCCGAGACCATAGCATTCGAGTACCTTCCAGTTGGAGGAGGATTCGCAGGAGAGAGGTTACGGGGCACTGGCCATTTCCTCAATGAAATGTGCTATGCTTATAGTAATACTAAGTCAAGGCGATAAAATTTGACTGCGCCTTTGCGTTCCTATATTTAGGAAAGCCAGGGATGGTGATGCTACCCATAGTCCAAGTGGAGTGGTTCCAGTGATAGGTACACCCGATCAAACTTCGTGCACCACACATATTCATAGTCAATGACGACAGTTTCGAGGCATCTTAAAGACCCCTAAAACTCCCCGACACAGGCTCGGGGGCGCATTGCAACAGCGTCGGGTACAATCCGCAGTTGTCTCCAGGAATAAAGACGGTCTTCTCACGATGTACCAGGAAGTTGCCCCCAACTTAAATCAATCTGATCGATTAAAGGGCACTCGTACGTTAGTGAATTCCATCGGGCTTTCTTCGACACAAAGTCACATCCTCTTCGCATTCCTCTCGAAAGTACGGGTTTCCTCTCGGCGCCTGTGCACTCCTCAGTAGTGTTGCCGCGGTCCGGTTCAGGTCCGGTTCATGCCTAATTTTTCCGAACCCCGAACTGGACCTCAGGTCCGGTTCAGCCAATTTCCCGAACCTTGAACCGGACCCCAGGTTCGGTTCAACGGGGTTTGGTTCAGGTTCAGAACCGGGCTCGAACCTTGAACCTGTTTTGTTTCAGCGAAATTTGAAAGTAGGCAGATTTTCAACACTTGTACATGTGTTTTGATTTCTGGGAAGCATCCAAGCATTCAATCTATGCAGCATTGCTTCACCACACCTTCAGGGAAGGCCCCCGCTTCATAAATGGATCTCAGTCATGTTTTGTGGTTGAGTCAATTTTTCAACAATCATATTTTCATCATTTCCAGTAGCTCAGATAGATTTCCAACCTTCCTCCTACTCTTCCTATGGAAATTGACGGGCTGCCAACAACCCAATCCGAGGTATGAAGATAGTGGTATCTGGCTTTGTGATCGCTCAAACACAAACCATTCATTTTCCATGTCATTTCGTGGAACATTGATTCGCTTTCATAGAAGCAGGTATACTCTCGCGGTGAGCAGTCCGTGCATAAATTTAGATGCTGTTTATGTAGGTAGAGTACCTCTGTAGCAGCAATACTCTCCTCCTCCACCAAGTTATCTATCATCGTTCAATTTCAAGGCTTCCCGACTTGAACACAGTTGTTATATTAAGTACCCAGTGCGAGCGCCGAGGTTTGGAAATTGTTTGTTTGAGTAGTGTTTACAATATTTCTATGCTCCAGGTGGACTTGACAGACAGTGGGGGACAGACTTGGCTCCCCAACAAGGTACGAAAGCAGGTGAAACAATCTTTTGGAGACTCGTAAAGCTTGCCAAATGCTTTTTACAGGGGCGTAGACCAGAGGTTCGAACCGGTTCGAACCGGTTCAGCGAGGTTCAGCAAATTCTGAATTTTTTTGAACCTCGGACTGGACCCGGGGTTCGGTTCGGCAAACCTCACAGCCACTGAACCGGACTTGGGTCCGGTTCAGGTCCGGTTCAGGTTTGCCAGCAGTTCAGAACCTGACCGCGGCAACACTACTCCTCAGGCTTATCCATTCAGTAATTTTTATTTCGCAGCGACTGTCTCGGTTCGGGGATGCACAACGTATTGGAAAAATGACCAACTTTTTCATTCACTAAAGCTCCAGATCCATGGTTGGTTGTTGAATCTTCTATCCTATCCTATCTTATACATTAAGAGACGAGGAGCACAGCTTTTTTGATAATGTCAGGTGATTTTGTCAGGTGATTTTATCACGTGCCCGTCGCCTCGGAATCAGCCGTGTCTGTGGCGAACCCGGGAACTCGGAATCCGCCGGGCGTTGGCGAAACTGAGAGTCCGCCGGGCATTGCTGCTTCTCCGTGACGAAGGCACGGGTCGAATAAACTTGTCTTATACATTAAGAGACGAGGAGCACAGCTTTTTTGATAATGTCAGGTGATTTTGTCAGGTGATATTATCACGTGCCCTTCGCCTCGGAATCAGCCGTGTCTGTGGCGAACCCGGGAACTCGGAATCCGCCGGGCATTGGCGAAACTGAGAGTCCGCCGGGCGTTTCTGCTTCTCCGTGATGAAGGCACGGGTCGAATATACTTGTATACTTTCAAGAGACGAGGAGCACAGCTTTTTTGATAATGTCAGGTGATTTTGTCACGTGCTCGAATGCCGCGTGGCGGCGAGTCTCGAGCGATTCCTTGAGACTGAGGATTCCTTAAGGGCAACCCTCCCTCCTTCTTCCCACCACATCCCTGCCAGAAGTAGGAATGGTCCAGGCCAATAAATAGGCCTCTCATCTAATTTAAGTCTGTTTTCTTCCCAGTTGCCTGCCTCTTGAAAGCTGGCCCCTATCTGTCAAGGCTTATATTTATGCTTTACTTCTGTTACTGTTCTGAGTTGGGCTTAATTCTGACTCATTCCTCAGAGGCCTCTCAGTCTCAATGCAAGCCTTTCAGTATCTCAAACTGATTAGTTATTGACTGTGACTGTAGGGATCAGACCCCTCCTAACACTCCACAGCATGCTCGGATTGCCTCCCAGCGGCATGAGCGTGAAAATTGTGTTCTTGATAGCCCTCAACATCATTGTATTCCTCAGTCAGTGAACCAAGCCCAACCTCCTGTCCAGCACATTCCAGGTGATGTTTTTGGTGGTGGCCCCCTTCCAGCTGGAAATGCAGCACAGGCACAGATCCCACCTCAGGACTAAAAACACTTTGGCTGTGACTCGGAATTGTCTAGCTGAGCTCCAGGTACCTCTTGAGTTCAATCCTGTCGAGCGGCCTACACGTTGACAGCCTGTTATTGTCAATACTGTGGCTGAAGCCCAGCCTCCTGTCCAGCATTTTCCAGGTGATTTTGGTGGTGGTACTTCTTGGAGCACACAATTCTCTCAGCATGCAATGATGATGTGGATGAGCTAAATCAAAATTTGCTTGATAAATTTCCAGGAGAGGAGACAATTTTTCACAGTGCAGACTCCATGGTCACAGAGGAGGGAGTTGATAGTTGTTTTCAGTATCCTGTTGAATATCTCAACTCAATCCGTGCTTCTGGACTGCCTCTGGCCAAATAAGCATTGAAGGTTGGATGTCCAATCATGGTCTTCTGGAATTTGGATCCAGCTCATGGTCTATGCAATGGGTCTCGAGGAATTCTAACCAGGATGTCTCCCCATGTCCTTGAAATTTGAATGATCGGTGGAGAGCACAATGGCAAAAAAGCATTCATCCCTTGGGTCTCAATTATTCCCTCTGATGAACAGATTGCATTTTCTGTGAAGCATTGGCAATTCCCCGCTCACCTGGCATTTTCAATGACGATAAATAAATCTCAGGGTCAGCCGGTTGACCATGTTGGTCTAGAACTCCACACAGATGTTTTTGTGCACGGACAGCTTTATGTGGCACTCTCCCTACTATTAGAGACCCCTTAGTTGGCCACTTGACTCCTATAAGACCAGGGCTTCATAATTATGACTGGGCATAATGTATAAACAGAATACGACCTCCAACAAATGTTCAGACCAAATTTCAGCCGAAAGTAATGGGTTGATCGGGAGCTACGGCATCGCGGATCGGGATCCGAAGCGCGGGGACATCAATTTCTTATCAATCAGACCTCTCGCCTCATTTGCCATCGCCATTTCTCCACCATTTCTTCCTCGATCCACGACTTTGGGGGCTCGTTCGGATCCCCTGATGCTGGCCTTCCATCTGAAGAGATACTGGATGGCAACTGACTGAACTATCACTCTTTATACACCCGGGAAAAGCACGACTTCATTTGTAGGCCAGTCATGCTGGCACCGTCGCGGTCCACGACATCGCCATGCCATCGGTCTGGAACCTTACACAGGACTTCTTATTATACAATCCTTCATTCTGAGACCCTTTTCGAGATTTCATCCAATGACCTCTGATTGCTCTGGAGGCCATTGTCCAAAATCACCAAATTTCAGTTGTGCTGATAGTCGGATTTTTTGGAGGAGATGTCAGCAACTTCGAATGGAGTTGGGCATCCAGGTACGTCCAAATACCTCCCATTAAGTAGCCTGGATCGTAATTTGGCCCATCGCGGCCTGTTTCTGAGTGGCAGAACACTCATTCATCCCGCCACCCTAATTTCAAGGTTTCCCGTCGATCGCAAGCATGTATTCTGCCCATTTCTATACCTCATATCTACACCATAACTGTTTTAAATAGTGAATATAACCTGTATATATGATTCTGGGTGCAGGCCACTGCCATTTGAGAGCTCAATATGTTAGCTGGCGGGGTGGCCAACTAACCTGTTGTTTGGCTATGTTGGACTGCCGGTCAAAATAAATTCCTTACGCACTCAAATCTTCCAGTATTTTGGTGCTGGTGGACTCGAACTCTTCGTAGGATGAATGCCCTCATTCTGATATAGATTGGCTCGCATCGGCACCGGTATAACACCAGGGCTGCGGCATAAATACTTAAGTGGCCAACTAACTGGTCTCAAATAGTATGCACGTCCAGCCAGTGGATCAAAGTACTTTTCAAGAACGATGCCAATACACTCACGAAAAACATTGTCTACCCTGAAGTTCTGCTTTAACCATTGTGTGTGTATTTTAAATGGCTGTGAAATGTCAAACTGAATTCCATGTTGGCAGGTATTATGTACAGTAGTTTAATAGAGTCAAATATAATTTTCTGTATTTGCATTGAACTTCACAACTGAGATGCGGAGCCCACACCCCGGGATTTGCCCTAACAAGCTGTCGCCCTGCAGGTACGGGTCGTAAAGCTTGACTAATACATGAAAAGACAACAGACACAGCCACCAAAATCACATGACAAAGTCACGTCTTTTGCACGTGAATCATCATGTGCCTTTCGCCTCAGAATCAGCCGTGTCTGTGGCGAACCCCGGGAACTCGGAATCTGCCGGGCTTTGACGAAACTGAGAGTCCGCCGGGCGTTGGCGTTTCTCCATGACGAAGGCACGGGTTGAATAAACTGGTTTCAATTAAATCAGGCAAGTGGCATATGTCAAAATAGGTCCGATCCAATTTTCACGATTTTGGCCGTTTCCGTACGCATCTTTTTGACCCACATCCGTCCGCACTGGGATCAGCGAACATGTTTTCTGAGCCTTTTCGTCCGCATAACGGATCGGACATTTCAGCGCGAGAGCCTATGTTTTGGCCTGGTCGGGCTGAGGCGAGGCTCCCTCGGCGAATTTTTTCTCTCGGGTCTGCGGTGGACATCAGAAATCCGGGAAATTTTACATATTTCGGCGAATCTGTCTGCCAAATGGATCGTACATCAGACACCAAATGCTGTTTCCGTCACTCTCTGTGATGAGGCATGGGGACCTTTTTTGGCCGTTCCCGTCCGCATAGTGATGAGACATTTGGCCTTTTTTCAGGCCAAATCCGTCCGCACTGGGATCGGACCTATTTTGACATATGCCACTTGCCTATTAAATCTGGCTAACCCAGGTAACGTGATCTCTGATAACGTGATCTCACACAGCCACGCGCCAAAAACTTGAAAAAGCTTGACTATGCCACGCTTGTGCCACAGCGCAGCTGCTCCCGCCCACTGCGGAATCAGAGGAAGACGCAGATGTCCCGATGCTTGCACTTTCTGCAGGCATGCACTCACGCTCGCGCCGGCAGCCCTCCTTCTTCTGAAGTTCTTCATGCATGCGCGCCAAGATGCGCGCTCTGATGCCCCCGATCTCGCACCCGAGACATCTGACCTCTGGTGTGGCACAGGCATCGAGGTTCGTGCGGAACAGGACAATTGGTGGAACGCTCACCGTCCTCGCTCGATCCCCTTTCTCCCCCTGCCCCTCGATTTCTTCCCCGCACTTACACCACCCCGTCCGCCAAAGCGCAAGTCCAGCGGCTGCGGCGCACCGGTGCACACTTCTGCAAATCCCGCACGAGAGGGGCTACACTGGGTAGGCTGCGTGGAAGATGCAGAGCTGACGGTGATCCCGCTGGAGCCAGAGTATTTCGCAGAGCCGCAAAGAATGGCGCTCGAGCACGGGCGCCGGCGGTGCGGTTGCGCTGTGGACGGTGTTGGTTGTGCGATCTGGTGAGTTTATTGTATATTCTCTCTTTCTGGGCAGCTATCTCCTTCCTTGTACCCTTTTTTTTTCGAACATTGCGCCCAAGGTCCGGCAATTTTACGTCAAGTTCGGCTCACCCCACCCCTGCGCCGACACGAGCCCATATCTCTCCCATATATTCCTTCTTCTACCCCCATGCTTATACTGCAGAGCTGACGACCTCCCAGCGGTAACGCCCTCGGCGCGCGGCATACGCTGTGCCCCGCGCACAAGATCACCACGCGTGTCGGAAAAATCGAAAAAGCCTTACCAGGTGAACCAATCTTATAAGGGGATGATAAGACCTTATAAGAGCCTTATAAGGCCGTTATAAGATTGGTTCGAGTGATAAGGCGGTTATCAGGCCATATAAGGCTTCATATTTTTTTTCGATTTTTTCCGACATACTCGCCTAGGAATGGTCGCTGATGTCAGTTACGACTTGTAAGCCCGCGCCGCACGTGTATCCGCTGCCTCACACTGAAACGCAGCACATCGATGCTGGGACGCAGCACTCCGAGCCCGAGCACGAGGGAACCGTAACTCCGAACCACGAGGCCGCAGACAGTCCGCCCGCGCCCCTCCTTCAAGCTCGTGAGCGCACCCGCGCGCTCCAGGCGGTGCATTTGCAAACGATCCTCGGGCCACATCCGCAGTTGGCGGAGTGCGTTTTCTGTATCGTTTCTCCCGCTGCCATGCTTACACTAGGTGCCGCACCGGAGGCAGTACGAGGCTCGTCGCCCTGAGAACGAAGCACAGGCCGAGCTGCGAGACGACGACCGGTACGTCTCCACGTCATGTATAATTAATATCTGTAGCGGTAACCCCGCATACGTACCAGGATGGACCTCAACGAGAACGAGCACCTGCAGGGAAGGCGAGCGCGGCTCATGCCTCCCGCATCCCTGCGCATGCTTCTGACTGCGTGTGCGGATCTGCATTCACCAGCTGCTATTTCAACGCCATTTCTCGCGATGCCTGAAGCTGAAGCTCCGACTCCCCTTTCAGAGTCCACACCGTCAGGCGCAGCAGGGCCGTCGCGCGTGGTGCGCCAGATACTTTATTAGCTCCTCTTAAGTTCTGGGCGGTGTAGACCAGCAACAACTTATAAGTTCTGGCCAGAACTTAAGTTTTGCCCAGGTAGCTTACTGCGCAATATAGCACGCCTACAACCAATATACTATTACTTGCCCAAAACTTAAGTTGACACCAGAACTTAAGTTAGCGCCAGAACTTAAGTTTGCCAACAACTTAAGTTCTTGTTAATCACTCAAATAAAAGAAAAAGAAAAAGAAAAAGTAGATTCAACTACTTAAGTTACTGACAGAGGAGTACTTCAAGTTTCCGCACAACTTGAGCTCTACACGGGCTTCAGTTCCATATATTAAGTAAATAGAAGCAGAGAACCAACGCACCTTTGGCTCAGCCTTCTTCCACATGTGGCCCTAGCCCGTGCCGAGCGCCGCATCGAGAGTGCCACTGCTGCGAAGTCGCCGTCAGCCTGCGATCCCAACTCGGAGCGAACGACAACACGTACACTGCTGTTGAGGAAAATGGGGGATCACTGAGGATCTAGGTACGCATGCTGGTGAGCGAAACGGTGGCACGGGGACAGTGAGAGACGTACCATGGGACGCCGATGAAGCGCGCTGCGCAGAGTCTCGGGCGGAGTTGTCACTGAGTCAGCATTCCTCGGAGAGATGGCGAGACACACCAGTCAATGGGACAGCCGTGCAGGACGAGCACTGCGCTTGTGCCGATCTTCTACCAGAACGCGGCCAGAAAGGTTGTGGAGGAGAAGAGAAGGAGATGTGCCACCCGAATTGACACCGCCAAATATCTGTCAATATGTCACTCACGTGCGGCTTGACTTGGGTGATTTTCGACTTCCTTCAGTGCCACTCCCTCACTTCCTCCCCTCTCCGATCCATCTCGAACAAAATTCGACAGCGCGACCAGACTAGATGGGCACTTGGCGAGGGGCATCCTCCCTCGTGGTTTGCGGCTCATGCTCTATTCAAGATCATCCATCTGGAGGTTGCCACCGTGACTTGTATACTCCGAGTCTGACAAGAAGCCGGGAGGGGTGGCCACGCAGCACCTGATCCTCTACCTCCTCCTCTTCCTTTTCGACGTGTTCCCCGTGCGTAAGTCAATTTCCTTCAACAACCGCACGTCCATAAGCTATGCCCGCAGCGCTACATTTTGCCACCCAAATTGGCCACCTTTGGAAGCCACGCGCGTTTGACTCGGAGAGAAGACAGGAATCACCACCCTCGTGCGTCTGGCTGCCTCCTATTTGCAATCCTGTTGATAACTCCAGGTAGTCCTCACGCGCCACTCGCTCGCACCCACGCTCGCCTCGTCCGCCATCACGTCCACGGCTGCTCCCGCCTCGTCCGCATCCGCACCCTAGTTCGCTCTGACCACCAGCCTGTACCCTTCGCTCGCCACACGTCCTCGCTCGCGTCCGTGCTCGCTCGGCTCGTCCGCCATCGCGTCCGCGTCTGCTCCCGCATCGTTCGCAGCCGCCTCGTCCACGCCCCCGCCCCCGCCCGGGCTCGCGTCGTCCGTGTCCGCACTCGCCACGGGCGTGCGCCCATGTCCGCACTCGCCTTGTGCACGCCTGCGCGCCCACTTGCCTCGTGCAAGCCTGCGCCAACGACAACGCCTGTAAGTACGCCTCTGCAATGAAGTCCCGCCTTCAACTGATATCTTTCCGTGTCGACAAGGAATTTTATTCATTCTATTACTTGTAGCGCGCCCGCCTCGTCCGCTCCCACCAGCGTCGTCCGGACTCGTCTCGTCCACGGCCCCCCTCATCTCCTCCCGTGCCTCATCCACGCGCACCTCGTCCGCGGCGTCCGCGCCCGCTCACCAACGCGCCGGCGCCAGAACTTAGACCCCCACAACTTAAGCTCTGGGCGGCAACTTAAGATCTGGGCGTCAGCTTAAGATCTGGGGCAACTTAAGATGTCAGCCAGAACTTGAGTTGCGCCAGAACTTAAGTTGTCCGCACAACTTAAGTTTTTGGCCAGGACTTGATTTTTCGTGGCCCACAATATATAATTACTATACATACGCGACAATGGGTAGTACGGTACGCGGCCAGAACTTAAGTTCTGGTCAGAACTTATAAGTTCTTGCTGGTCTACACCGGCCAGAACTTAAGAGGAGCTGCTTAAGTTTCATGGTGCGCTTCCCGAGCGTAGACGATCAGGAGGGGAAGCTCACTGCGTCTGCGCGTGTGGTTTTGGGGCGCTCGTCGCATTTGAGGCGCGAGGAGAATGAGGAGGCGGTGCGGGATGCGGTGCTCGAGCCGCGACCCGGCGTACGGATGCTGTCGCTATCGGTGATGACGGCGCTCAGAGAGGCGGGCGCGGCTGCGGGCGATGCGATGGACGTCGATGCGGAGTCGGAATCGGGGTCGGATACTCCCCACGAAGAGGACGGGCATGATCCAACCGTCGGGTCGCTCGCGGCAGTCTTTTCCTCGCCTGACGGGGCGGCGACGCTGCTTGTTAATATCCGGCGCGCGTCAGAGGACGATCCCGCTGCGGTGTCGGCGCCATATCCCAACCCCAACCTCGTCGAGGCGTCGCCCGCGGGGACGGGTATACAGGGCGACAGCGAGCGCGACCCCACACTCGACGGCAAAGCCACGCTCGCGCTGCGGGCACCTGTCACGTCTGTGCTCGCGGAGTGGCGGCGGTTCACCTCGGAGCTCGCAGGGCAGGGCTGTCTCGAGCTTGCACCTCATTCGCCTCCCGGTACTTCCATATTACCGGACGATCCGTCCTCGCGCTGACTCCGCGCGCGGATGTTCCACCGATAGCTCGCCTCAGACCCCTCCTGCTGTTCTGCTATGCTCTGCTCCGTATGCTTTTCGGTTTGCTTGGCCTTGCAGTTATTCATCTCGAGATCTGCTCTTGCTCTCCTAACTTATGGACTCTATCGTAGATTTGCTTTAACATAATGTTACATTGTGTCAGTAATCCTCTCGCAGATCTACCTGCTAAGACACTAATTCTACCATTTAGCGCGGAGAAAACTTACGCAGTTTACATGTAAAAAACAAATGTATGTACAGCCGCTGCTCATTCTCGTCATCAACAACCATAGCCTCACCAGTTCCAGGGATATTCCTATGAGCCTCGATGAGCGCTGATGACTCAGCGCTGTCCAACTTCACAAAAATCTAATCACCGCATGGACAGCTTCCGCCATGGAGAAACTTGATCGATCTTAACCGCCGTGGCTGCTTCGGAACTAACTTCCGTACTAACCTAAATTCATTGGCCTATCAATTAGATGCGCGCCGTGATGGATTAGCACCCACATCTGGTCTGAAGCTGCGCTCACATTGTTACTAAGTACAGAGACCCTTCCAAGGCTTGTAAGAGCGGGCTCGCGGAAATGCATTCGACTGACGCTGTGGAGCAACGATGATGGTATAATGCTGTTATCTAGCCAACCAGCCGGGACGATCAGATCCCCAGCGCCATGAACTCAACGAGAAATTGATTTCGGGAGAATCCGGCCCATGATCATGAGAAACAGTCTACGCAGTCACACCGCTGCACGAAAGCGGATTGAACAAAGCAAACTCAAGCGAGACAGAGCAGAAATGTAGCCTTTCATCCCACGGGGCATCTTGATTCAGGCGGAGGGGGATCGAGCATCACACCAGAATATTTGGTCTTGTGTGATTCATATCACAGAGACGCGTTTGGAGTCCGAAGACAAGTCAAAGCCGCGGCGGGAATGAGATAGGTGTGTACGAAGGAAATGAAGGCAAAGGCTTACCATTGAGAACCGCGATTCGAATACTCAATGTTCAGACTCACTAGACTCGTGGCGAGAGAAGTGCAGGAGGAGGAGATTCTGGCCTGATTATGAGTGGCTATCGATGTTATTGCATAGAAGATTCACCATCATGCCGAAACAGAGAACTCAACTCGGGTTCGGGACCATCGAAGCAAGACCGGCGGAATGAGTATGGTCCAGAATTCAAGCTCTAAAAATCGTGAATGAGCTTGTTAAGGGAAATTCATCGCACACATGACATCTCAGACTCTTGCTGTTCGAGGACCGGAAGAAGGGAGAGGACGCCAGCTAATTCATAACGTTCGATGTTGACGCGGCAAAGGTAGGACAATATGAAGGAAGGACGGCCTGCACGGGAAGGGCGTGGATAACCATCGGCGTTAGTCAGACTGCATGCGGATTCAGGAGGCGCCGTATGACAGAGATATCGCTGTAGAAGGGAGCCCGCTGCACGTGTGATTTCGAGGACTGAGAGAGCAGTGAAGAGACGGGTGGTGGGTGGGATGGAAAACTGTTGGCGCGATGAGTGACTGAGGAGGCGTGCAATCAAGAACCGCGAATAGCTTTTGTGAGCTGCATCAATGGCATCCCCCATGCGCCATCTGACTGTGAGTGAGGTACAATGAGCACCCAGGCCTTCGACGGGATGGAAGAGAGTAAGGAGAGAAAGGTCTCGACGGTGAGCTAGAGTAAGTTCAAAGTTTGCGCGGGGAGGGAAATTAGACGACTTGTGAACCGTTAATGAATGAGTTCAGAAGACAAGTCTGAAACGTCGGACACACCAAAGCTATCCAGCGAGAGTGTTCCCTTCTGGATCCACCCCTCCATTCTCCTTCGCCCTGCCCCCACTCCTTCCCCGCCTTGACCGGACTCCCCCTCCAGAGTCGGCGGCGGGGGCACAGGTTACGCTTGCGGGCGGCGTCGCACGTAGGGCCGTGGCGGAGGCGCAGCAAAAGACGAGGCCGAACATAACGGGAGTGGTGAACGCCGACACCATAACCATCTTCGTCTTGCAGTCAAGTCTGTGTACCGTACGCGTCTGCGGCTGCCGCGGCAACTGCGGGCGTGTCGAGGTGCGGAAGACGGGGCTGACCGCACTCCATTTCTCCTCTTCAGCCCGTGTCCTTTGAGCAATGAGCGCCAGGCGCTGCTGTGATGGGGCATCCCGGCACGCGTAGTACGCGGGGTCAGTGAGCACGCGCGTCAGTTAATGTGGACAAGACGCAAAGCGCAAGCCAACGCAAGCACCCTTCAAAAAAAAAAACACCTGCCCTTCTAATCCTTCCGCGCATCTACGGCCGCAAGCGCAGCTTTGAGCGCTTCGATCTTGCTTCCCTGTTTGCGCTTGTTCTTCGAGTTGTTCGAATTCGTGGCGGCGCGCTCACGGCGAGCCAGTTTGGAGCCAGTTTCAATCGGGAAGGAGCGCAAAAAGAGGGAGGACACGTGGCCCCAGTGACGGTGACGTGACCAGTTACCGCTGATAATGGCTTTGTAGGTCGGATCCGAGTTTTGGGCCTTTCGAAATTTCTGTCCGGACTTTGGGACCGTCGGGGGTCTCAAATTTTGTCCGGATTCGGGCACTGACCTTGGCCCAATTTTTTTTCGTCCGGACTTCGGATCAGACCTCCAAATTTTCAGGAGAAAAAAAGTGCTGCTGAAGGCCGAAGAAGGGGTAGAAAAATCTGTCTCGTCCCGCTTGGTGCCGTCATCCATGGGCTTGCAAATTGGTGGCAACTCAAAGACCAGCAGCTCTGCAATTCCATCGCGTAGAATGCGGCCAAGAATAAGACCACAGCCCCCCCAGGCCACCCATCTGGCCCGTACTCGTTGCAGGACCGTCTCAGAGAGCGAAAGGCTTGGAAGTTAGCAACGCAATAAGCGCCCATACTGCCTCCGCTTTCCCTTATAAGCTAACTTCCAATGGCAGCGCGGAAGTACTGATTGTCAAGATCCGTGAGAGAGGCGAGATATCAAGTCCGGGAGAGGCCGTAAGTAGAATTTGTTGCGGAAGTCTCCCTACGTACCACATAAATTCTATTTTGGCTCGCCTCTATTTTCTGTGTTCTGATCCCTTTCACCAATCGGGTGCATTTCCGAGGCCCGGGATGACAGAACCCATGCCGCCGCAACTGTCCTTCGCCCTGAGAGAAATAATGTATGGGGATATATATAATCTGTTTCCGACTCGAGCTTGCTGACATAATAATGTTCAAGTCTCATGCCAAAAAGCTGCGGCTTGTTGGCGTTGGTAACAAGGTCAAAACCAAGCCCAACTCATTGCCTAGCCTGAAATTCCTCCCGGCCACAGCCAGAATCCAATAATCTGCTTCTGACTCCGACTCATTTTCTAACTGTCGACTCAAGATCTGACCACCAGTCTCAGGTTACGTAGTCCCCAACACCGGGGCTTGCATTCGAATCCGTTTGATCCCTATGGTCGATTTTCGGCCAACTGTCCCCTCGTACATGGTTCGGGGATCTCGGACATCTCCAAATACGTGTACAGGTTCCATCCTGTGTTTCTTTCTTTGTGAATTCATATGAGTCATGTCTCTCCGATCCGTTAGCCAGCCAGCTTTATACGTGTACTGCGCCCGACTCTCGGACGTCGCGCGTAGGATGTAAGACTTGATCGGGAGTTGCGAAGAGCGAAGAATGCTGTGCAAGCGTTAGGAGAATATCCATGATTCTAAGGAACGAGCCACTGTGTGCCACAGCCTGCATAAAATCTACCAGTCCAGAGACACACACACGTCATTCGTTCTCTATTGTGCGCAGACGGCCCCGGTTAATTGTTTCTCGCAGTCGATGAATATGATAACGGTCTAAATGAGTGCTCCATCCCTGTCAATGTTTATCGTATTTCTATGCGAAGGAATCACGTACATGGCAACGGCTCCACACGACAAGCAGTTCTAGATAAGACTTGATCGGGAGTTGTAAAGAGCCAAGAATGGGGTGCGAGAATATCCATAAATTTGTTACCTTTCAAAAAGGCTCTCCTCGAAGGTGCTGTGAGCAAAGGATTAGGGCTAATTTCCGATGTGTGTATTCACTTTCTCTCTCTCTCTCTCTCTCTTTTTTACGTTGACATGATGTTTTGACGGTGACATCGCAGGACTGTTTCGGTCCCCTTCTCTTCATTTACACCTGTGTTCCTCCGTGTCCTGTCTCCCGAAAATTCGGTCTCAGCATCTTAAACGATCGGTTGGGCGGCTCAAGCTTCAAAATGATGGCCACAATTGTGCATTGCATCTAATTACAGCCCTTTGCGGAACTTAGGGCGCGGCCCATTTTTTTTCTTTTTTTAGATGTTTTGGATATTTCAGCTCTACTGAGCTCAATTCTTCACCGATTCCCTTGAAACCACGATGAATAGATTTGCCTTGCGATTCCAGAGGGGGTGACGTTCGAAAATATGTTACAAGCGTGGGAATCGCCTTTTTCAGCAGATTTTGAAGCATCTTCTTATATCCGCTCTAGCATTAAATATACTGATACGATTAACTTAGTTTTTGAATCTGCCACGGTTTACTACGTTAGGTCGGGGGTGTCATGCTCAGTTTGTCAAAATACCTCATTGTTCAAAAGCCTTACAGTATTCAATTTCAATCAGTTTTCAGTCCCACGCCAGATGTGAACAAAACATTTAAATCCTTATCTGGGCACGTCACCCCCTAGGTAATGCATGTAAGTATGATATATCCAAAAATTAAGTCAATTGAATGGGGGTGTCAAATGCGAGAGCAGATATAAGAAGATGCGTCGAAATTTGCTGAAAAAGGCAATTCCCACGCTTGTAACATATTTTCGAACGTGACTCTCTGGAATCGCAAGGCAAATCTATTCATGGTGGTTTCAAGGGAATTGGTGAAGAATTGAGCTCAGTAGAGCTGAAATATCCAAAACATCTAAAAAAAGAAAAAAAAAATGGGCCGCGCCCTAAGTTCCGCAAAGGGCTGTAACACTGCGGCCAGAGATGGGAATGCAAACCGAGGTCCCATTCGCTCGGGGAATGTCCACAGCTTGGTGGCCTGGGACAACTGCTTCGGTGGAATCCACGAAAAACACAAAACGCGATAATCATGGCGCGCGATTCAATTGTGACAACGTTACAATGGTTTAGTGCAATCATCGGGGTTTTTCTTTGTAAGCCTGTGTATGGCTCCCATGCATCCCGTATTCGTCATGTCCACTCAGACTCGACCAGACTCCGGAATGGCAGCGTTCACCGCACCTAGAAGGATCTCCATGGCGTGTGTGAAGTGCCGAGCAGGAAAGGTCAAGGTGGGCCCAAGATTTTATCCAGCCAGCCGTGCAATCATATTGACCTGCTTATCAGTGTATATCCCCCGAAGACGGTCGGCCCTGTGCGCGCTGCACCAAGAGAAGGCTCGAATGTGAATACCTGCCAGTTCCTGACGAGCAGGCCCGGTCGGGTTCCCCAACTGGCCCCAGACGACGTTCATGGAAGCAACCGCCTCCGCCCTCGGCACCCACTCCACACCTGCCCTCAGGATCGATTCAGGCCCCTCGGGGCTACGGGGGATCTGGCAGAGGAAGCCCACCATACCCGGTCCAAGGCTATTTCCCGCCACAGAGCTCCTCCCAGTTCAATCCAGGTACCGTTGGCCCCACACCAATGATCGAGCCAAACCGCTATCCACCTCAGCCCCAGCACCATGTCGCTGGCGACTACATTCCATACAACAACGCCGCCACTGTCAACCAGTTGCCTCTTGGCCATCCGCCATCGAGGCTGCCGAACCAGCAGCCCGGTGCACCAGGGTACCCCTCTGAATATCAGCAATACTTAGCCAACTTCGGCCGCAACGATATCTCGCACCCCGCGGCGATGTTTCCCAGGTAAGTGACAAGATCTCTATGAATCCTCGCATTGAATTGCTGCGTTGCAGGCGTTGCACCTGTGTGCCCGGTGGTCCATGCTACTGCGGTGGAACCCGATGAGGAACGGCTGGAGATGAGCCTCGACTCGAACAGATGGATGCGATGAATATTCAGAAAAGCAGAAAGAGACCGACAAGTCTTACGAATATAAAACCCACCCCGAGATTGAGGCTATGAATAATACTCTGGAGTTTGTGCGTACCTCGGTTTGCCAACCTTCTCCTTCTCGAGCGATATGTACTCTCAGTAATCTACTGCTGCGCCATCCGGCTTGAAAGTTTGTATGTATGAGCACAACCTGAATACAGCTGTAGTACTTGTTATGGACGAAGCCTGAGCTGTGAACTGTGCGTCAATTATAGTTCTTTTTGGTCACTGCGGCCATTCGAATGGATGGCTGATTGATCCAATGCTTCTTAGTGCCGCATGATCTGTTCATTGAAAAAAAATTAAACGAGGCATTTTGAACGAACAATTCCGGGCTCCTGCAAGAGCATTCCACGAAAACCTTCATGCCTCAGACAGTGGCATGGATCTAGCCATTCGATATCATTTAACTCTCCATTATCTGGCCCGCCTTATAATGCGTTGGCAGTCGTACTACTACAGTAGCTCATCACGGAAACTTCCCCTCCACGAAGTGTCGGATGGAGAGCCTCTGTCGAATTGATTGAGAGATTCACGATGACTTGTTTGTATCCTCACCCGGCGACCGGAAATCCGTTTACGGCATTCACTTATGTCATGAAGAGACAGAAGTTGGTCAAGGTCATGACTGTTTCTCCGCAGGTTGGACTCTAGTTCAAGAGCAGTGTCGTAATTGGCGTTCGAACGAGTTTGATGCGACCCAGTTCCGAATATCACGCACAGAGATGGTGGACTCACACCATGCCCATGTGCAGCGACGGTTGAAGTAACAGCGCTCAAAACTCCGGTGCCGACACCGGAGGCAAAATGCACTGCGGCGTTTACGAGCATGATAGCGGGTGACCAAAGATAGGGGCGTGCTCTGAATATCCGCTCTCAGGAAGGCCGGGCGGCCAATTGAAGGGGCAACGGGCGCCTCTGTGATACGCCCGACAGTCCGATGCCAAGACCAGAGCCAAAAAAAGACTGAGATGTTTACGGGGATAACGCGCGATAGAATATAGGAGAACACTCGGAAAATCCACTCCGATGAGGCCGGGTCAGACAGTTGGAACCATGGATACATTATCACTTTGTAAAAGTCGCAGGAAGGCAGAAGAAAACTTCTTTCTAGGATTTCAATACGAGTCTGTTACCTCCCATCGCACACATTGAGACTACCCTGCATATACATCGACTTAGATATTATCAACACATATGCGAGGCGACCAATTAAACGATTCGTAACATGCCGGGGCGACTGCAAGAGGGTCTGGATTTGGATCCTGAGAGGGGCAGAGAGCACAATAATTGGTGAAAAGACGACACGAGCATTTCGCGGGCAAGAATTCATTCTACAGGAGGTTTCCACCATCAGTGCGTGGACTAAGTTCGGGAGGCCGAGCGAGAGAAGTGTGCCCCATTAGATTGATCTTGAACTAGATTGATACCAAACGCGGGACTTCTATACCGGCCCGAATTTATTGGCAGGATCAAGTGGATGGGCACCGCGATGGATCAAGCCGTTGAGATGTCGACCAGAAAGATATTATTATTGCTGTAGTAATCCGACCAAATGTTCAGGTGACGGGTGATGGCGACCTGCGAACTGAACACTTGAGGCGTGGGTGACGGGTGACTGGCCAATTTTCTGCCCAAATATGTTGAAATTTTTCGTTCCGGCATTTGCCGGGCGTACATATATGGGAATTGATGGTGATTGCCGAGAAATGAACACTTGCAAAAATGAGCACCGTAGGTGACGGGTGACACCTGGTCAGATCACGCCAGTAGCTCCCGTATATCGTCTGAAACTGCGCTCAAAAGTTGATATACAACGGCTTGCAGGCACTCGGGCCAAGTAAGCGATCGACGATGTGTAACAACTTTGATCGTCTAATTCTGTTGTCTTGCCCTGGGGGAAACCAGCCGAGACCATAGCATTCAAGTACCTTCTAGTTGGAGGAGGATTCACAGGAGAGAGGTTACGGGGACACTAGCCATTTCCTAAATGTGCTTGAAATGTGCTATGCTTATAGTTATACCAAGTCAAGGCGATGAAAATTTGACTGCGCCTTTGGGTTCCTATATTTACGAAAGCCAAGAATAGCGATGCTACCCGTGTTCCACGTGGAGCGGTTACAGCGGTAGGGACACCCGATCAAACATTTGTGCGCCACAGGGCAGTGACGACAGTCTCGAGACATTCTAGAAACTCCCTGGCACAGACTCGGAGGCGTATTGTAACGGTGCCGGGTACAATCCGCAATTGTTGTCACTTCCAGGAATAAAGAAGTTCTTCTCCCGATGTACCGGGAAGTTCCCGCCAACTTGAATGAATCTGATCAATTAAAGCGCACCCGTTCCGAATTTCTGCCCTTCGACACAGAGCCACAACCTCTTCGCATTCCTCTCGAAAGTACGTGTCCACTCAGTGCCCGTGTGCACTACTAACTGTCAGTGTGTTATTCATTTGCTAATGCTATATTTCGCAGTGACTGGCTCGGCTCGGTGATTCACAGTGTATTGGAGAAATGACCAACTGTTTCGTTCACGAAAGCTCTCCATCCATGGTTCAATTAAATCTGGCCAACCCCGATAATGTGAACCCCGATAACGTGATCTCACACAGCCACGCGCCAAAAAGCTTGACTTGGATTGAATGCCACGCACAGCTCAGCCGCTCCCGCCCTCTCCCTCCTCCCCCGCCCCCTCCACTATGGAACCAGAGGAAGATGCAGAGGTCCCAACGCTTGCTCTCTCTGCTGACATGCACCCCCCGCTCGCGCCGGCAGCCCTCCTTCTTCATGCATGCGCGCTCTGATGCCCCCGATCTCGCACCCGAGACATCTGTCTTCTGGTGTGGCGCAGACATCGAGGGTCGTGCGGAAGAGGACGATTGGTGGGACGCTCACCGTCCTCGCTCGATCCCCTTTCTCCCCCTGCCCCTCGATTTCTTCTCCGCACTTGCACCACCCCGTCCGTCAAAACGCAAGTCCATCGGCTGCGGCGCGGCCGTGCACACTTCTGCACATCCTGCACGAGAGGGACTACACTGGGTAGGCTGCGTGCAAGATGCAGAGTTGACGGTGCTCCCGCTGGAACCGGAGTATTTTGCAGAGCCGCAAAGGATGGTGCTCGAGCTCGGGCGCCGGCGGTGCGGGTGCGCTGTGGAAGACGTGAGATGTGCGATCCGGCGCAGGGCGGTCTCGGGTGGTGCACTTCCCGAGCGTGCACGAGCAGCAGGAGGGGAGGCTCACTGCGCCTGCGCGTGTGGATTTGAGGCGCTCATCGCATTCGAGGCTGTCACTGTCGGTGATGGCGTCGCTCAGAGAGGCGGGCGCGGTTGCGGGCGAGGTGATGGACGTCGATACGGAGGTCACGTCCGTGCTCGCGGAGCGTCGGCGGTTCGCCTCGGAGCTCGCAGGGCAGGGCTGTCTCGAGCTTGCACTTCAATCGCCTGACGGTACTTCCATATTGCCGGACGATGCGTCCCCACGCCTGCTCCGCGCGCGGATGTTCGACCGATAGCTCGCCTTAGACCCCTCCTGGTGTTCTGCTATGCTCCGCTCCGTATGCTTTCTCACTCAGTGCCAGACTCCTCCATGGCACTAAATTATCCTTCGCCCGGAGAGAAATAATGGATGGGGATATAATATAATCTGCTTCCGACTCGAGCTTCCTGGCATAGCGATGTTCTAGCTTCGGCCTCAGGCCAAAAGCTACGGCTTCTGGGCGTTGGTACCAAGGCTAAAGCGAAGCCAAATTCATGGCCTGGGTTGGCTTTCGGCCTAGTCTGAGATATCTACCGGCCAAAGCCAGAATCCAATAATTTACTTCCAACTCGAGCTTCCTGACTGCATCTGACAACGAGCGCCTCATTAGACAGGATGTGCACGAGCCGCATGCGGCTTTTGACACTTGTGCAAAGCCGCAGCGGCTTTCCTGTTCATTTTGAGTCAAGCACCACCATTGCACCTCCGAGCTTCTATTCGATGCCTGACACACTTAAATCTTCAATAGTGTGGAAAAACTTCTGCCAACAGAGCTCGTGAAACCCGTTTTTTGAACGGCATCGTTCAAGCCGCTGAATTGTAAGCTGCTCTAACACACCGTTGGTGCTCAGCCCGGACAGTCTCAGGATATAACCATCTACTATACACTTGTTTTACATGTATTCTACTGAGATGTATGTTGTTGAGGCCCCAAATACTCTGTTCTCCCTGCGGCTTTGCACAATGACCAAAAGCCGCATGAAGCCGCATGCGGCCCATGCGGCTTTTGCACATCCTGTCTATTTTCTAACTATCGAGTCAAGGTCTGACCACCAGTCTCAGGTTGCGTTAGTCTCCAACACCGTGGCTTGCATTCAAATCCGGTTGATTTATATAGTCGATTTCTCGCCCAACTGTCCCTCGTACATGGTTCGGGACTCTCGGCCTTCCCACATACGTGCTCAGGTTCAATTCTGCGTTTCTTTCTTTCTGTCATTTGTGATCTGATGAGTCATGTCTCTCGTATCCGCTCTCAGGAAGGCCGGCCGGCCGGCCAATTGAAGGGACAACGGGCGTCTTTGTAATACGGCCGACAGTCCGATGCCAAGACCAGAGCAAAGAAGGACTGAGATGTTTACGGGGATAGCGCGCGACAGAATATAGGAGCACACTCTGAAAATCCACTCCGTGGAGGGCGGGGTCGACAGTTAGAACCATAAATGCATTATCACTTTGCAACCATCGCAGGAAGGAAGAAGGAAGCTTCATTCTAGAATTTCAACACGAGTCTGTTACCTCCCATTGCACACTCTGAACTGCCCTCCATATACCTCGACTTGCATGCAGCACACATGCGAACCCACCAATTAAACGAGTAAAATTAGACCAGGCATAACATTACGGCGCGACTGCAAGAGGATCTCGATCTGGATCTTGGGAGCGGCAGAGCGCATAATAATTGGTGAAAAGAAGATGCGAGCATTTCGCGGGCAAGAATTCAGTGCGAGGAATGAGGTCCTAGCTCGAGAGCCAAGCGGTAGATTGATACCAAACGCAGAGTAACTGCTTCCGTACGGAGGACTTCTGTACCGGCCCGAATTTATTGGCAGGATCAAGTGGTGGGCACCGTGACGGATCAAGCTGTTGACATGTCGACCAGAAAGGCATCCATTATGGGTTCCCGTATCTCGTCTGAAACTGCGCTCAAAAAAGATATTGATATAGAGAGGCTTGCATGTCCTCGCGGCCAGGTAAGCCACTAAGAGCTCGTTCGGCTGCCAGATGCTGCATCTGCATCTGCATCTCGTTTCCTTATATAGTAGGCCGTGTGAAACGATCAATCCATGGGACTTGTCACATCAACAGCTGTCCGACAGTGTCCGGCACTATCCGCCGTCTTCCCGACGTCGTATCGGGATGTCGGGATGGCTGTCGGGGTCCCGCCCACCCATCCTAAAATTGAATTTATTGAGTATTATGTGGATAAAGATGAATTCATTTATCTAACCTGATGATTCGATGGAATTGGAGGCAAGAAAAGATGTTTAAGGCATCTGGAAGTCGTCGACGGCGGTGGGGACGACAACTCGGCGATGACAACGACCCATTCTCCATTGCTGTGATTGTTGCTGATGTGATTTGATGGCAGAACTTGCATCTTCCCACGAGTACCATATAAGGAGATCAGATGCAGATGCAGCATTTACATCTGGCAGCCGAACGAGCTCTAACAGTGTGTAACAACTCTGATCGCTGATCTGTTATCTTGCCTTGGGGGGAAACCAGCCGAGACCATAGCATTCAAGCGCCTTCTACATTAGTTGGAGGAGGATCACAGGAGAGAAGTTACGGAGCACTGGCCATTTCCTAAATGAAATGTGCTATGCTTATAGTTATACCAAGTCAAGGCGATGAAGATTTGACTGCGCCTTTGCGTTCTTATATTTACGAAAGCCGAGTATAGTGATATTACCCGTGTTCCACGTGGAGCGGTTCGAGCCATAGGTACACCCGATCAAAACAATTGTGCACTACAGGGCAGTGACGCCAGTCTCAAGACATTCTAAAAACTCCCAGGCACAGACTCAGAGGCAAAATTGTACCGGTGTCGGGTACAAATCCGCAGTTATTCTCACTTCCAGGATTTTTCCTCCCGATGTACCAGGAAGTTCCCGCCAACTTAAATCGATCTGATAAATTAAAGCGCACCCGTTCGTGAATTCCATCGGACTTCCTTCGACACAGAGCCACATCCTCTTCGCATTCCTCTCGAAAGTACGCATCTCCTCTCGGCGCCTGTGTGCTGCTCAGGCTTATCCATTTGGCAATTTTTATTTCGCAGTGACTGTCTCGGTTCGGTGATTGGGGATGCACAGTGTGGAAAAATGACCAACTCTTTCGTTCACTAAAGCTCCCAATCTATAGTTGGTTGTTGAATTTCAATTAAATCTGGCCAGGTCCGATAACGTGATCTCACACAGCCACGCGCCAAAAAGCTTGACTCTCCCTCCTCCCCTGCTGTAGAACCAGAGGAATATACAGATGTCCCGACGCTTTCCCTTTCTGCAGGCATGCACTCATGCTCACACCGGCAGCCCTCCCTCGTCGTGCATGCGCGCTCTGATGCCCCCGATCCCGCACGAATGCTGGGCGGGTCCGGTTCAAAAATCGGTTCGAACCTGAACCGGACCGGACCGATGTGTTTCTCTATTTCTCTCCCGCTTTTTCTTTTTACGCTGACATAGTGTTTTGACGGTGGCATCCCAGCACTGTTGTTGTTCCTTTCACTTCATTTACACCTGTGTTGCGCTGTGTCCTGCCTCCCGAAAATCCGGTATCAGCGTCTTAAACGATCGGTTGGGCTGCGGAAGCTTCCAAAATAATGGCTAGAATTGTAAAAGGACCGCTGATTATACCCTGGGAGGCCAGATCGCAGCGCAGACAAAAATTTGAGATTTCGGCCTTGAAACCTAGGTTCTGCGCGGACAAAATTGGGTCCTGGAAGCGGGAATGCCAGGTCGCGCGCGGACAAAACTCACCAAGTTTGATCAGCTTCATGAGGACAAAAATCATCCAGTAATCCATTTTCGGCCCACGTTGACGGGAATGCGTTGGGATCGGTAACATTTGGTCCAAAACACGCGAAAATGGTGACCGCGCAGGAAAAATGTGACTTTCTGGTGCGTGGGATTGAGAAACTACCCGTTTCGGATGCTTATATCATCCTCGGCTAGGGCGGGCGCGAACAAAAACGACCCAAATTAGGCCCAAACCTGCGCGGACAAAGATTGGCGGATCCGGGAGTTCGGTGACCTAACCTCGAAGGGTATAATCAGAGGTCCTGATGTAAATCGCGTCTGTATTAATGCTGCCGTCAGAGATGGCAATGTAAACGGAGATCCTATCCGCTCAGGCAATGTCGACAACTGCTGTCCTTGTACAACCGGTTTGGCGGATCCATGATAAGCATGGCACGCTATTCAACTGTGGCAACGTTACTGTGCTTTAGTGCAATCATTGGGGTTTTCTTTATAAGCCTATGCATGCATCCCATATACGTCATGTCGACCATGTCGAATCATCCTCGACCAGACTCCGGAATGGCAGCGTTCAGCCAACCCACAAGGATCTATATGGCCTGCGTCAATTGCCGAGCAGGAAAGATCAAAGTGGGCCTTGGATTTTATCCAGCCAGCCGCGTGATCATATTGACCTGCTCATCAGTGTATATCGCCCGGAAACGGCCAGCCCTGTGCACGCTTCACCAAGAGGAGGCTTGAATGTGAATATCTGCCAGTTCCTGACGAGCAGGCCCGGGCGGGTTCCACAACTAACGCCGGACGACGTTCACGGAAGCAACCGCCTCCGCCCTCGACGCCCACTCCACACCTGCCCTCAGGATCGACTCAGGCCCCTCGGAGCTACGGGGGATCCGACAGAGGAAGCCCACCATACCCGGTCCAAGGCTATTTCCCGCCAGGGCCACAACAGAGCTCCTCGCAGTTCAATCCAGAGCCTACCGACCCCGCACGATTGATCGAGCCGAACCGCTATCTTGCCAACTTTGCCTCGACGATGCCTCGTACCCCGCGGACATCTATCCTGGGTAAGTGAGTGACACGATCACTGCGGATCTCCG
The DNA here is from genome assembly GCA_029289555.1 of Mycena latifolia. Taxonomy (NCBI): domain Eukaryota; kingdom Fungi; phylum Basidiomycota; class Agaricomycetes; order Agaricales; family Mycenaceae; genus Mycena; species Mycena latifolia. Next base: position 37,436 of record JARJLE010000270.1, on the reverse strand, counting down.
TAGTAACTAACTGCCTTGCAGCCGTTGCACCTGTGTGCCATAGAGACCCTTCCAAGACTTGCAAGAGCGGGCTGGCGGCAATGCATTCGACTGACGATGTGGAGCAATGGTGACATTCTAATCCTGCTATCTAGCCTTTGTAGAACCAGCCGAGAGGATCGGATCCCAGCACTATCCTAGCCTATTAAAGGAGGTGTTCGTCCGAGATACAACCGAACTGGCCGATCCGCCTTATTTCGGTCCGTAACCTGCATGGGTGCGATACATCTGGGCTTATAGTCCCTGTTGTCATTCTTGGGGCGGTACCAAGATGAACTTGTGCTGGTTCTCTAGTTCATGCTCCAACGCACGCAACGCCCGTCGAAACGGACAAATTATCGGGTACCTTCCACATCACGAGAACCACACCGAGTCGATGGTTGGTTCATTTGAAATATACGAATATGCATTCTCCACTGGCTTCGAAGGGTGCATTTCAGGCCTCTGCTCACTCGCTTCATTGTTAACTTCACGTACTGGCTTTGGTCCAAATTCCCCATGGCTTACGACACTGATCCCAGCGAGAAATCCTTTGATTATTGCCCCTGCCCTCCGGTCTGATGTACTTATCTTGACGACAATGATTTACCTTTCCGGCTGCTGAACTGATGATCGATCTCAGGTGTGTCCCCGGGCGAGCAGTCGGGTGAAAATTAACCTGTGATGTCGCTGGTCTGTCGGCGGACAAGAGGTCAAGGGTAAATCCCAGTCTACGTGCACGGGGAGTAGGTAAGAAGAGGAAAACAAGTATGTGACTCAATGAACTTGACTCTCGTTTGGCGCTTGATGGCTTTCGCCCCCTTAAGAGCGCGGGAGGTGTAATCTTCAAGAGCTGTTTCTCAGACACTGCTCCACAGTATCATATTGACTGTGCAACGAAATCGAACACGGAATGACAGGACCCTTGCTGCCGAAATTGGCCTTCGTCCGGAGAGAAATAATGGGTGGGCATATACTCGGTTTCCGACTCGGGCCTGTACCTGGGCCTATGATATATCAGAGACCGCTAATCGTCGTGCGGCGATGATGGATAAAAACGCCTACCTTAGAGGCCGATCTGACATATCACCAAACGGACAGGGCTCCATGTATTTGACAGCCAGCTAATTGCCACCGCCGCTGTTGCCCACGACGAGCTCCATGAACCGCATTTGGTGCACAGCAATCAAATTAGGCTCGAATCCAGTCTGTCTCTGAGAGCAAGCTCGTGTCTATCAACAGTTCTCATAGACAGTCAGTCACCGGTCTACAATCAAATGCTCTCGCCGTCATACGCGGCAACGACAACAAAATATGGCTCAAAAATTATGAAAAAAATTCACGTTGTAGCCATCCCAGCATGCTCACGAGGTATCGGACACACGGCAGACATCTTATGATTGGTTCAAGCTAACTTCCTCGAATTTGCCTGACGATTTGAGGGTACAGTGAATTTCCTTACGGCGACATGCCGAAAACGGCAGCTTGAAACCGGGGTCACACGCCCCGGAAGGGGTAATCAAAACGCCATAACTTTTGATCGGCATGTCACTTTCTCTCAAAACTTGGTCTGAACCAGCGTCCTAGGTAGTACTCCATCCCCAGACATCGAACTCAGACCCACTTTAACTCCTGGCCGTGTATAATCCAAGTGGCCGACTAACTGGGGGTGGCCGACTAACCCCTCGCCGATAGTACCTATCATTGTATCATATGTACCAAGATATGTACTGCCAAATGAATTGTTCATGCCGAGGCCTTGGCCGAGGCCAAAATATCTTTAAAATACGAATTTGCTCACGTACCTTTCTACCCGCTGACTTTGGCACCTCGCTCTAGTGGCTCACGACCACGGCCGAGTACCCTACAGGATGTCTGAGATTGGTCCCACCACTCTGGTGTCATCATGCCCACCCCGGCGCTCCAGTTCCCTCTTCCACCACGCGCGCGCACAGTCACTGCTGGACACACTGCAGCCCCCCTCGAGCCCCTGCAGCACGAATCAGCCACCAGATGACATCGTGCTCTGTGCATACGTCCTCGCCCCCCTTCCGCCCTGCGGCTATGCGGCGGCCAATCCCGTCGCTCCTCACCCGGCTCGACGTGCCCCACGCACCAGTGCGAGTATTTTCAGGGCATCGGCCTCAATGTGCGGTGTAGCTGGCGAGAGGAACACCGCTCGTACAGCGTCACACCTCCCGTGAGCTCAGCGCTCAGGCTCAGGGCCATGCCTCTCGCACGCGCACGCGCACCGCTCGAGCGCATAGGAGCAGCCAGCGATGTGCTCGCCTGTTCACGGGAGCTGCGCCGCGGGCTATATGGAACCTGCTGTGAATCAGTCGCTGGCTGCACGCAGAAGACCGAATGATGCAGGGACGCCTTCGAGCGCAAAAGCCCGCCGCCGCACGTCACCGCGATGCAGCGGCATTCACGGTCACAGCAAGTGTCTCATAGACGAGGGCGTCGCAGCGAACAATGGCAAGTCGCCTGTCGACAAGACAGGGCCTTGGTCCATCGCTCGCAGCTCCGCACGTCGCACTACGGGCGCGCGCATAGCGACCTCTTGATTGGTGGCGACGCGGACGGAGGGAGGGCGCCGCCGGCGACATAGGTGAGGGTGCGGGTAATGCCAAAGGCCTGGAAAGATAGGGCTATGGCGCTATTTCATGCGCAATCCGCAGTGTAGGAAAATATTGCATCTGGCGGGGCTCGCAAGAGAAACACAGAAGATCGGCATGTATATAGGCTCGACTAAATAGCGTACGCACCAAGGAGCATAATATTAATGTGGCTCCTTATCGCCTTTCCCCGCTGCCCGCGAAACGACTCCAATAATAGGTCCTAGTAGGTCGCCGCAGGGTTCCCGAGGCTGTGTGAGGACCGGTAGCGGCTTGCTGCCCGTTTCTAGACCCACCCCGGTGGGGGGTGAAAACGAGCCGTAGGGCAAGATCCGCGCGTTGAAATCCAGAGAGGAGCGAGTCAAGAGACTAGCTTGAGGTGAAAATGCTTTTTATGAAGTCCGATAGTGAGAAGGGGCCGTAGAGAATGGCATAATGCTTGTCGTGGCTCTGTGAGGAGAGAGTCACGCTGTGTCACGGATGTGACGCCTGTTGCACGCGGATACTGTGTTCAATCTTGATCAAACAAAGCAATACTTTAACCCTGATTTACGTTGAGAAGCCCATTGTTTAAACAAACCTCATAGGGTTACTGACAACTGATGCTGGATTTTGTACTTATCGTCACGCATCTGTGCCGACATCAACTCTCCTTATCTTGGGCCAGCTACAGTAGAAGCAGGCCTCCCTATTCCATCGCATCTCGACAGCCCATATCGGACATCAATTCTCGATCTGCCATAGAGCAGCCTGAGGTTAAACCCTCAATCCGAAGCGGCTGTATTCAATAGCACCGGGCTCAAGACCTTGCGGGAACTTCGGGGCCGAGAACCCTTCCTACCCATATCCCCGTGGAGATCCTGAATTTCACCCGTTATTAATGCTCTGCCCGAATCGACAGAGTGGACGACCCTCCGTGGCTGATAATCGCGTGGCTCAAAGGCGTATTTGAGCTTCCCACTCATTTCGAGCCACTCGCAACCTGCAGCCAAGGACTCCTGGCAACCGACGCCTCGGATGTGCCCAAGCCCTCCTCACATTTGTTATCTACCAAATCTGCATAGGTGCTCGAATCTCTCTTCTCATGCTGATTGCTTTCCGATTACTCGGATTTGGATCAACACTAATTACTTGGAGCAATGTGAATTATCTACGTCAACTCATATCTCCGTTGAGATGAGACATGAACGAGGGTTCTTCCTCCTCGTTCTATATGGGGCCCGCCCCTCCGACGGACGAACGTGAAGAATCCGCTAGCTCTAGTACGTGCCCTCAGACCCGACCTTCTTGTCCACAGGCACCTGCATCTCTGCGAGGAGTATGAGCAACCAAAATGACAATCGAGAATTGACATACTTACCCATGTCGGACGCGTGGTCGTCATTCTGCGTGAACATGTGGCGCTCGACGCGCACCTCTGTCCGGGTTACATGCATGCGCCCCCCGCTGCGGCCGCCGGAATGCGCCTCCTTACTGTCGTTCGCCGTCGAGTCCTCGAACACGTGGATTCCCGTGCTCTTCGCCACCTTGATGATCAGCTGCCCCATAGACATTTCGATGTTTAGCTACCAGCGCGCGGGTCAATACAATTCATCGGGAATAAGCGGACAATAGGCGTACTTTGACTGTATATGCCACCGGGTGCTGGTCGTAACGAGGATAAGTACATTCGGGACAGACAGGAAACCAAATGCGACGCACGAATTGCATGTATACGAAGTCGTTGCGAAGCGACATCATCGCGATAATGAGCACATCCATCGCGAGCGAGACACCGACGATCCGGATGTTGTAACGGACGAGTGCGTCGTATTTCTTGAGCTAAAGGAGCAGTCAGCTACTCCGGAAGGCTCATGGACAGAGGGAAAAGATAGCCATCCAGGATGGTTGGAACAGGACTGACCCCGTGTTGGACAAGCCGGTGCTTTACTGTTCGGATAAAGTAATAATTCAGGGCAGCGTCGGTCAGGAGGTACAGTGTTTTCTAGGCGGTGAACAGAGATTAGCGGCATAGCAGAGCCATGAAATGGCACAGAGACACATACCTCGATGCGGTCCCACCAGATGTTGATGCTAACATAATTGTCGTTTATCTGTAGTTTTGCGGGAACCCAAATATTATATACTGCCAACATTCGTGAGTTTCTCATCGCGCTGGGCACTGGGATACAATTGCTCACCACTAATATTGATGAGGAGAATCAAGCCGGCGACACCGTATTTGAGCATATTCTAGGACGCACAATCAATAAATCGTTCACGAGACCGCAGACGACAGACATACCCGTTCTCGCTCGGTGCGCATAAGGATGCAAATACGGTTGACGATAATTTGCCTAGGAATAGTATATCGGAAGGGGAGCGAGACATGGTGATACCAAAGCTTAAGCTCACAGAAGGAGCTGGACTTGCAGCGCCCATAGACTGCAGCAAGATGAGATATGGAAAGCAAAGCAGGGATGCTCACTAGACACACACGTGAGGATCGAGAAGAAGAATGCAAAGGAGTGGGGGATGATCTTCCGCAGGTACAGCCAGCTAATGATGGCAAATGCGCCAGACCTGTCCGCGGGGGGGGGGGGGGGGGGGGGTGAGCCTAGGAAAAGGGCGCCGGGACTCAGGGTGGTTACACAACGAGCTGCGACCAAATTAGTATGACGTATATGTTGAGCCGGCGGGTGCGGCGCGTTTCGCGCACGGCGTGGCAGACGGTGAAGTATCCAAAGCCGAGCGTCCACCCAAAGGCCATGGATGCCACTATATCCAACGTCAAAGCATCAGCAGCGCGAATGCGGGTAGACGAGGCGACGCACAGATGATGTCTCCTTCGGTGACCACCAGGTCGACATACGGTTTGGCAGTGGCGAACATAGCTCAGGTCAAAGAGATGGGGTACGCTCATCTCGCCCTCCCTGCTATATATATTCCCGCTATCTTTAGTAGTGGGTTTTTGTGGTGATCCTGAAAAAAAAATTGGCAGGCGTTTGCAAAACGTTTCATGTTACTTGCATCTATTTGTTCTTATCCCATATATGGCTTGCAGATCACTTTTTTCGTTTGCATCTCTTTGTTTTGGTCCCATATACGGATTGCCGATCATCTTTTCCGCCTAAAAAGGCTTCATTGCGGTCCCCTCCTAACCGTCCACTCATCCCTTGATGCTGCCCCTCTGTGTCGCGCGCTCCACACCCCGGCAGGGTTGTCCGACAGCTCTGCCAGCAACCGTAAGGTTATCGCCGGCTGCAGCCGCCCCCTGCCGGCGTGCTCGGCGTCGCGGCGCCACTGGTGACCCGTCCCGCAACTGTACCGGAGCCCCCATCTCTCTACTTGTCTTGGGTATAATGATCCCAGGTTTATCGTTGCCTTTCACCAAAGCACCTCGCTCTGACATTGTTCTGTGCCTGAACTTGTCTGCATCCTTCCGTAATTCCTTAATTTACTCTAGCGGCCTATGCGGCTTCATTCATCCTTCAATTCTTTTTCTTTTTTCCACCCCACATATGTTCCTCCTACTGGCCTAGTTCATCCCACCATGTTGGGCACTCCCGGTAGGTGCCGTTCACTGTTTCCGTGTCTACGTATAGTTGTGGTTTTAGGGCCTGATCGGGTGCACAGCTCCGACGGAGCGGCCCCGCCAAAAACGAGCCATCTGGTTGATGGAAGCGGACCGGTAACAAAACGGAGCTGATGGGGTGCTCGGTGGCGACCGGCTAGTTTTTTTGGGCTGTCACGCCCATTTCCCCACTTGTTCGTCGTGTCGCTTGCTCGCTATCTACCTCCCTCATTTAATTCTATCTCCCTGCTCTTACTCGACCCGGAATGCCCAAGAAAAAGAAGGAATCAAGCACACGCTGCACCTGGAGCGATCCCGACAATGCAACGTTAGCCGGCACTTTGCGTCGCGCCAAAGACAAGGGCTACCAGTCGGACAATGGCTGGAAGCCCCAGGTTTGGGCTCTCTGTGTCGAGGACCTCAAGGATAGCCCGGGTCCTCCGAAGCTAGCAGACAAAATTCAAGATCATTATGGCAATGTACGTGATATCTGTATGAACGAGCGATCTGCTTACGCCTTGACAGCTCAAAGCGGCGTTTCTCGCGGTCAAACATCTCCGCGAATTATCCAGCTTTGGGTGGAACGAGGGTCTCAAACTCGTAACAGCCAGCGACGACGTCTGAGAGGCATACCTTGCGGTGAGTGGTGTATGCTTCTTTTCTGGACACCGTCGCCAACATTCCGGTAGAAGCACCCCAAGTCGAAGCGCTGGCGGAGGAGCCCGTTCCCGCTGTACGACGATATAGCCTACCTTGTAGATCGCATCGTCGCCACCGGCGCGGGCGCTTTTCACGCGGGTGGCGCCTCCCAGATCCAAACTGAGACGGAAGGACAAACACAGACCCAATCCGATGACGAGAACACACCCCAACTACCCATCACACCTTTGCCTCGCCGTCGCGGGCGTGCTGTAAGTTCACAGGTCTCTATCTTCCTGTATGATATTCACTTACATACTAATCTTCTGTTTGCAGACTCCGCCTGACGATGATTTGACCGCATCCTCACCTGTACGCCCCCGTCGTCGCAAGCGCGCAGCGTCATCTTCGCCCAACAATGAAGGCCGCTCCGGCCGCCAACCCCGCAAACGCAATGCCGACTCCGCCAGTGAAGTCGCCGCCGCCCTTCGACAAGTCGCGGGCTCGATGAAGGTCGCCTCCAGCCCAGAAATTCGTGAGCGCGCGGTCAAACAGCTGGAGGATGATGGTGATTTTTCCGAGGATGATGGGGCAGATATTATGATTCTCTTCACAGACAATTCGGCGATTGCGCAGACGTACCTTGCCTCTGACAAGAAGGATCGTCGCACCGCTGGAGACCGCTCGCGGTCTCTGGAAGCTGGAGTGAGCCGGGCTCGGCTAAAATCCTCTCGACTGGAGCCTTGGGCTGCGAAATGGGCCAGGCGACAGGAAAATGAGAGGAGGAGGTGATGATATATATGTACAAACAATCCTAATGCATCTACTAGCACCGCCACAGGCACCCCCCCCCAACTGACGTCCGACCCGGACGTCCCACCTAACTCCTGCCCCAATGCTCCTCGTGAGCACCACTCGATCGAACCACCACGCATTGGTTCAGCCTCCGTAGCTGTCCCTACTCGCCCGGTGGAACTCTGGCGGCCAGCCAGTTTAGGGAGTGTCATGCGGCGTTGCCTCGGGGTTGGTGAGGGCTTCGGCCATCCGTTCCTCCGCTTCCGCAATCTGTAAGTCGTGTTCGGTGGGTATGTACTCCCCTTCGTCGCGGGGGTGTTTTTGGTCAAGGGTTGAGCCTCGTAGAGGGATGAAGTGCCGAAGTCGTCTAGAATGTACAAACTGTTGGTTTTTTAGCGGAATACCATTCATATCACAGAGAGAGAAAGAATTGAGGAAGCGTGCATAAATCTGTACAGGTGCCGACCAGCGTGGAGCCAGCTTATTGATAGATTTCCGGTTGCCGTCCGCAGGTGAATCGTACCACTGTACGACATCACCTACCCGGAACTCGACAATTTGTGCGTTCGAGTCGAAGCTCGATTTTTGTTGATGGGAGCGCTGAAGCGATCGGAGGTGGGCTGTCCAACGTAAGCTGTCGGTGAGGGCAAAGTGGATATCGGCGTCGGAGGGGGTCGTGGGTGTGAGAGTGGACGGGGAATGAATCTCTGGGGTAAAGGACCTGCCGAAGAGAAGTTCGCGAGGGGTGGCGCGGAGCGCGACAAGGATTCGGTCGTTCATCTGGCGTATGGCCTCGTCCAGATGCTCGGGCCAATTTTCCGGGATGTCCTTTGGATCGACAGTGCCTTCAGTGGTATCGTGATCTGGGGCGCAAAGACGTTTCAGTATGCTCAACAAAATTTTGTTGCTCCCCTCGATTAAACCGTTGACCCATGGGGAGTACGATGGCGTCGTAGTGTGCTTAACGTTGTTCGCTTCGCAGAACTCGTCTACGACATGGTTCTTGAAGTGGCTTCCGCCATCAGCCATGAACGACTCTGGGACAGCGAAGTCGTGGAATATTCGGCGGAGTGAATCAACTGTAGTTTTGGCGCTCCCTGCAGTTTTCAGTTTCGTGGCCCATACAAAATGCGAAAATACGTCAATGTAAAGGCCGACATTCTTGAAGCCGCCTTTCCCCATTGGGAGTGACAGGTAGTCGCCTGCAACTAGCGAAAAGGGCTGTGTCCGCCGAATCGGCTGAAGGAGCGAGTTGAGAGTTGTTGGTCCAAAACTCTTGCATCGTGGGCATTCCAACATCACCTGGCGGCAGTCAGTATCCATCCCGGGCCAGAAAAAGCGGTCAGATAATTTTAGCTTCGTGCTCTCCACGCTGAAGTGCCCATTCGCTGCGTGAACCTCCAGCGCTGTCTCGAAACCTTGTGCAGCTGGAATGCATTCGGTCTTAGCGACCCGCCGGGCGGCTGAGTCCGCGACGCGCCAGAGTTTCCCGTCCTCGATCATGAAGCCGGTGGAGCGATGGGCCGCGCGTTTGCGATCTTGTATGGTTGCACCCGCAGTGTGCCCAAGTAAATGCTCAACTATCGGAGCGAAGAAGATGTCGTCAGCGAATTGGACTTGGAGCGGATGTCTTATCCCATCCGAGGTCTCCGTAACAGTAAGCACGTCCCGCACGATACCCTTTGTTGCTTCCCAGTCAGCCAGTACAGACCAGTCGGAGCCGTCAGTAGAGGTTCGTTTGCGAGCTGACCACATGCGGCTCAGGCCATCGGCAACAGGGTTATCGACGCCAGGTCGATGGCGTACGTCAATGATGTTCCGTGCAAGAATAGACTCTTTCCATCTGCTATGGTGGGAGTTAAGGCGTTCGCGAACGAGACAGTCGCGGAGGGCTTGGCAGTCCGTCTCGATCTCGATAGGTGAGCCATACGTGTAAGGTTCAAATTCATCCAGACAATATTTCAGCGCCGCAAATTCGAGCAGGAATGGCTCGTACTTAGCTTCGCTTAGGGACGTGCGTTTTGAACAGTACGCGATCGGGTGCCATTGAAGTACTTCCTTTCCCTCCTTATTGATGAAGGGGAATTGCTGTGCCAAGAACCCTGCGAATCCCTCTGCCGATCCATCCGTGGTGATGCGGAACACGCGGCCGTCGTATTGCGGAGTTTTCAAGAGAGGTTCCTGCGAAAGCAAACACTTCAGTGTAATGAAAGCTTTCTGTTGGTCCTCGCCCCATTTATGCTTGATTGACGTTGTCTTGAGCGCGCGCTTGTATGCGCCTTTCCGAACCCTCCAATTACTGCTGGGTGATTGTATCTCGACGTTCCGAGTCAAGTCCGTTAGCGGAGCTGCAATCCTGGCATAGTCAACTATCATGCGGCGGAAGTAATTGGTCAGACCAAGAAATCCCATGAGGTCCGCAATGTTCTCGGGGACTGGCCAGTTCGCAACTGCTCCGACCTTGTCCAGATTCGGCTTGAGACCGCTCGGGCTCACCATCGCTCCGGCAAATAGAACATCCGTGAAGAAGAGCTTGGTCTTCAACGGAGATAGGGATAGGCCCTTGTCCCTGCAACGCTGAAAGAACTTGGTCAAGTTGGCTAATTTTGTTTCGAATACATCACCTGGCAAGCATATATCGTCCATCCAATTCACCAACTCGCGGCCGATCATATCGTCGAGTGCAACTGCGACCATCTCGCAGAATGTTGCGGGGGCTCCCGTGAGGCCGAAGGGCATGCGAAGATAGACAAAGTAGCCCCGACCTTCTACATAGAATGCTGTGTAGGGCACGGACTCATCATCTAGCGGGACAGCGTAGTAACCTGCAGCGAAATCGATAACACTCGCCCACCTGTGACCTGCGGCAAACTCGTGTTTGGATTTCAAATCCCCGTGCGGAAACGGTGGAACCTGTGTCGCTTTGTTGACAGCGGTGAATGCATGGCACACGCGCCATTTCGTTGCTACTGGTGACGCTCCTGGGGTGCTCTCCACAGCTTCGAGGAGGGCCGCGTCGGTTTCACCCGGCTCGCGGACCTCCTCCCAAAACGGTGGGAGACCGTTCTTAATGCATTCCGCGTTGACCTTGCGCAGGACCTCCGTCCGAGTTATACCTGTTTTCCCAGCCTCCTTTGGTGCAAGGTTTGTGCTGTTTAAACATTTTAAGAACTCGCCTGGGACGCGTTGAATCACATGAGACTCTTCCATCTCGTCGAGGATGTCGTAAAACCACTCCTTCTGCTTCTCGGTGAGTGGGCGCTGGGACATGCGGGTGGGCAACTTGACACTCGGGTCGATATTGAGATGGTGCTTCCACCAGTCCACGTAGAAGACTTCGGACATGGATAAAGCAAAGACGTCAGCGTATTCGCGGATTAGAGAGGTAACCTTAGCTCGTTGCTCCTCCGTGAGATCTGATCCAATTTGAATCTTGCTCAGGATGTCTTGAATGCGGGCTTCATCGAACGGGTTAGTCGCGCGCATCGTCGTGTTGGTACCGCGGTCAATTTTGAACTCGTCCGTGCTAACATCGCCGATTACGTTGATGCTGACGTCATTGAGGGCCTCCGCGTTCCCATCCTCGACGCTCTCCCTCGCCATCGTCCTCAACTCATCCAGCTTGTTCCGCAGGCGCTTGATGCGCACCTCGGAGGTAACGAGTGCCTGCAGCTGCTCCTGTGAGCCCACCGAGCTAACATCCATTTGCAGGATGCTGCTTAGCGCTCGAGCCTGCCGGTGAAGCGCCCATCTCGCTGCGTCCTCCTTGTCCTGTTCGCGTCGCAGGTCCGCCGCGGACGTGATAGTACCGGATGCGGTCGACCTATCCTTCGCGTTCATCCGCTGGGTTGCCGCTAGCGTGTCATTCCAGAGCCGATTTGCCTTTTGGCGCTCGAGCTTCTCGCGCTGGCGCCAGTCCCGAGACGGGCTCGCGCTCCGAGATTCCGCTGGGGTGCTCTCTCCGACCTCCGTGGGTGTGTCAGGGTCGGGTATCGGCTCGACAGTGAGGTACTTAGCGAATCGAGACTCGGTCCACGGTGCGTCGGCTTGTACCACGCTTATCCGTGCATGCTCCTCCTCAAACTGCCGCTCCTCCTCTTCTAATTCTTCACAGAACTTCAAGCTCCTCTTGTGCGCGACGCCCTCTGTGGGCTTTGGTGGTTCTTTCGTTGTTGGTGCTGGCGTGCATCTTGGAGACGGGAAAGGGCGTGGCTGATGCGGCTTTGGTTCTGTCCAGGGAGAAGGTGAGTGTCCGAGTCCAGGGAATGGAAGAGGGCACTCAGCTCTCCGTTCCAGTTGTGCAGCCTTGCGCATGCGCTCCTTCTCCTTCCTCCGTGCGATGCGCGCCCATTCATTCCGCAGCCATAGCTCCTCAGCTCCCAGTACCTCCTCTTGGGCCGCCGGTGCAGCTGTCTCCATCGCTTCCGCATGCAGCACCCTCTCCTCGTGCCCCTCCGGCTCTTGGACTTCCTCTTCCGCAAATGTGGTCCCCGGCGTCTCTGGCACATGCCCACCATGCGTCGGTGTCTCATGGACGTCGACCTCCACTGCCGCAGCCCCCATCGCCTCCGGAGCATCCCTTCCCGGCATCTCCTCGTTCTGGAGCACGGTCTCCTGCGTTGCAGTGCGGATGCGGATCTCATCCGTATCATAGTCGTGGATCGCGCGCACGCTGTGCAGCCACGGCTTCCCGAGGATCACGTCGAAGGCTCCCCCCGAGTCGAAGACCTCGAACCATGCCCCCGCGCGTACTCCGCCGACAGCGACTTCACCCCACCATCGTCCATACGGCCATATCTTCTTGCCGTTTGCGACACCGAGCCTCGTTGTTGATGGGACCAGTGGGCTCCGGAGGCAGTGCCCATACCGCTTCCACCGCGCGAGCGAGATGCAGTTGCGCATCGCCCCGTTGTCGACGTGGGCGGTCACGCGGACCATGGAGTTGTCGGGGCCAAGGAGTTGCGCTCGTTGGTAGAATGGAGCGACCGTGTCTTGGTCGGCTGCGTTGAGACTCAGGATTGCTGGAGGTAGGGACGCGGGATACTGGATAACCACTGTATTCGTAGGATCGAGAAATACAATCGGCTGATATCTAGCAACGTCCCGGCGGCCCCATTGACTACGACCTCTTTCCGGGGTATTCAGATTAGGAACCGCGCCACCCCTCAAACGGCGGGTTCCTCTCCATTTTCCGACTCGGCGTCGTCGAAGAGCGGCTCGTCAGGGTCGAAGCCGCCGAAGACGTCGTACGGGATCTCGTGGACTTGAGCGATACGGGCGGGGGTTCTCTGCCCCGGGGGGTATAGGATGCCGCCAACGAAGCTTCGCACATTCTGCTCGCGTGTCGGCAATGCCTGTCTGTTTTGGGCTTCACAGGCGCGCGTTCCGAAGTGCGGTGGTACTGTGAGCACACCGCAACGGAAGCACTCCCGCGATCCGGGGGCCGCTGTCCCAGGAGAGAACGGGAAGGTCGTATAGTCGGGGGATGGATTATTTCCATTTTGGGATGTCCACGCGTCGAAGTCGGCAGTGTAGCGCTGGATGCCGCCAGCATCGCTGGGGTAAACGCGGGGGTGTTCGGCCAGTTGGCGTGCGAGGTCGACATCACGGGCAGGGTCTCCGCTGAGGGTTGTGGGGCGGCCCTTGCCAGCAGATGGGCTGATGGGGGTAGCGAAGAGATTCTTCGCGAATTGATTGGGTGCTGGCCGCACCGTACTGCCGCTGAAGACGTCAGACGTCCCGCGTCTTGCCCATGGCGTGTGAGGAGTTATTGCAGGGAGGGGAGTATAGGGCCGCGGGGCTGCTGTCGCCCCAGGAGTTGATCTCATAGCTGCTGTCGCTGGGGGCTGTGACTGTCGTGCAGCAGGGGGAATGTATGCACTCCGGGGGCTAGCTCCCGTCGCGCGTTGGGGGCTTGTCATAGTCGAGAGGCTGTTGAAGAGGTCGTCTAGACCGAGTCTGGTCCGGAGCTTAGCCATCGCCTCCGCGTTGTGCGCCGCGATTTGCGCTGGTGTCGCAGCCGGGTTCGCACGGTGCCACGCGAACTCGTCGAGGTCGATCCCGCTATGGAGCTCCGTGCGTGCTTCCACGGCGTCGGTAATGCGCTCGAGTCCGACGTCCTCGACCGCCTTGAGGTATTTCTCCCAGGTGTCGAGCCCCGAATCGTTGATGAGGTTGCGGAACTCGACAGGGAGAGTCTGGCGGATGCTCGACTTGAGCATCATTGTCGCATCCCCTCCGACTATCTCTCCCAGCAGCTTCCGCACAGTCTCGGCCCAGGCGACATGCGAAAGGACAGCGGTGCCGTCCTCATCTTTGACGTACTGCCCGAGGTCGCCACGGTCGAGACAGTTAGTCATGAGCTCCTTGATGACGACATCCTGCGCACGCCGCATCGGTTTGCGCTTAGCCCACTTCTCCTCGAAGGCTGTCATTGCTGCTGCCCAGTCCTTCTTTTCCGCCACTTTCAGGCCGCTCCACCACTCCTCTGCCTGTCCTCCCGGGTACAGGCATTTCTCGAACTTGTAGAGCTTCTCTCTGTCATCCGCATCATACTTCCACGTCTGCTCGAGTGTGCGTAACCACGCGTGAGCTTTTTCTGCGGTGCCGTTACCGCGAAACAACTCCGGGGGCGCCATGTCGTTGTCGTTGTTTTTAGGGGGTGGTGGTGGAATGGTCGGTGTGGATGTGCGCTGGGGTGTGCGGGGGGTAAAGAGTGCAGGTAGTAGCGTTGGAGGTGTTTCGGGCGACGGAGTGATATCTGACGGGGTCGAAATGGTTGGTGTGCTGGGTAGTGACACGCTGGTCGTAGGAGGCTGTGACACGCTGGTCGAGTCCGGGATGGTGGCCACACTGGGCTGGGGGGATATGCTGCGGCTCAAAACTCTGGTGCTGCGAGCTTCGTCCGCTAATTCCCGAATGCGGGCTTGTTCAGCAAGAAGCTGGTCTCTCCGGTGTCTGTATTCACGGTCCGCCCTGCTAAGGTGGAGGTTGTTGCCTGAAGCCAGTGCGCGTCGTAAAGCTCGCGAGTGTGAAGAATCCGCTCTCGTCACCAAATGGAGACCGCTCGCGGTCTCTGGAAGCTGGAGTGAGCCGGGCTCGGCTAAAATCCTCTCGACTGGAGCCTTGGGCTGCGAAATGGGCCAGGCGACAGGAAAATGAGAGGAGGAGGTGATGATATATATGTACAAACAATCCTAATGCATCTACTAGCACCGCCACACCGCCTTCCTTGCTCGCTCCCTCCAGAAGGCCCGACGAGATGGTCCAATCTGAATAACTACTTGTACCCTATGCTATCTAGTCATTACATTTTTTACTACGTTATTCGCCACTTTAATATATTCACATCTTCATTAATACTTCTATGCATCAGGGGCCTCGCCGCGCTCCTCAAGGTACGCCACATACTCCTCCCACATCCTCTTCGCAATTCGATCCCTTCGCGCAGATGCGCGGAGTCTTTCTTCGTCTGGTATTTCCATCCCCAGCTCTTCGGGCAATATTTCCCGAGGCTCGTCTTCAACAAACCGTTCCAGACTTCCGGAACCCTCACGCTGCAAGGGGGCTGGAGCTCCGTTGCCGAGATCTTCAGCATCGTCGGAACTGTCGTGAACACGGAGGAAGTTGTGGAGAGCACCAACTGCGGAGACCATCATCGCCTGAGTCTCGATAGGGTATTCCGGGGCACGAGTAAAGAGAGCCCAGCGACGTTTAACAACACCAAAAATGCGTTCGATGACGTTTCGAGCCTGCGCATGGCGTAGATTGAAGAGTTCCTCGGGGGTTTTGGGCCTGGGAGATTGGAAGTAAGTAGCGTATAATTTGATAGGGACTTTGGATTACTCGCCTTTGCCGCACTGTGCCCCATTCCTTCAAATGGTATCGAACACCGCGATACGGAGTCAAAAGGGCATCGCAAATAGGGAATCCCGCGTCCGCCAGATAATATTTACCAGCAGGAACCGCCAAATCTCGCTCCCGAGCATACTGAAAAATCAAGGAGTCCGATGCGCTACCCTCCCACCCGCTCAGAATATACACGAAAAGCATGGCAAAATTGCACGCTGCGAGTACATTCTGACCGATGAAGCCCTTCCGATTGCGATAACGCGCCATGCACTCCGAGAGGACCCAGGCATGGAAATGGGAGCCATCGATAGCGCCACGACAGTTGCGGAAGTAAGGATATAATTTGGGATTCTCCTTGATTTCGGGCGGAGTTTCGTCAGGCGGAAGATGAAGGTGTTTTTTGTAGAACGAGCCGACGAGCAGAAGGAGAATAGTGTAGATAGATCTAGCGAAGATTTGAATCGCATCGCACGCCATCTTTGAATTAATCAAATGCACATACCGATGAATTGTATCTGCACTCCGTTGGAAGCGCTCCTGGAGCACACGCGTGCTACATCCAGTACGGGAAAAATGCAGGAATGTCGCGAGCTTTTCATCTGCAGTGACGAATTTGGTGCTGACGAGCCCAGAGACTGTTTGGAGCTCGAATGAGAGGCGGTGGAAGGCATGTTTGGCCATGCCGAGCTGGTCTCTGAACCGATCTGGGTGGCCGGACAGGAGTTCGTTGAGCCAGAGTTGGCCCGTAAGCGTAGATGTGTGCATAGGAGTAGGATCTGGTGTATGAAGACACAGTGATAATGTGAAAGCAGCCACCGTACACAATACGCCCGCCAGCAGCTTCATTTTGCGGCGGCTTTCGAGTTCTTGTAGTTTTTTCCGGCGCTGTCGAGAAGATGCAGCAGCGTTGGCGGTTCTACGCGTCGCTGCCGCGTTATTCTGGGGCATGGTGGCCAGGGGATGGAGAATGACACGCGACAAGTCTGCGCAAAAGTGTATTTACAAATATTTACATGCTGTGACTGATGTGACTTGACGCGGCAAACCTGTGGGAATCTGGTCCGGTCTCTTTTCCGAAGCGGAGCCAAGCTATCTGGCCCGTCGGAGCCACTTCCTGAAGTAAGCTCTATTTATTTCTATTCTGCTCTGCCCCGTCTACTGGCAGGGAAAACGCTGATAACCTTTCGCATGGCTCTATGGTCGTCCGCGCGATCATACCAGGATTGCCGTTGGCTTATTCACTGTTATGCTCGGACGAGCCAGCGGGCAGGCATTTTAGGTTGGCTTGCCTAGAATCTACATCTGCCTTCCCGAAGGTTCCGTCAGATGCCTCCCTGTGATCTTACAGGTGGATCTTAGCATGGTGAGTGGTGTAACAACACTTCTGTGGGAGCATAGGATGTGGCACAACCCTCCTAGACGGGTCCTGTTTTAAATACTTCATACAGAAGTCAGCAAACTAAGACTTCACTGTGCACTACTCTTTGACTTAATTTTCTCTTGTGTCAACCACTCTTCGCTTGACACCTCGCTTCTGTACTTCTCACAAAAAATATACTCTGGATCCTCACTAAGCATGAGTATTTTTCCCTTCCGGCCGCAAGGGCCGACCAAAGGTCGGGGACGAACGGCACGGTTTTATTAATTTCCAAGTAGCATCAATGTGATATTTCACACCCCAGGGCCGTGAGGAGCGACCGAAATTCTGTGATGAGCTGGACGGCAATTGGTATTAAAGGCAGCAGGATTTAAATTGGTACTGCCAGCAACAGCCCTGCGGAGATCTAACCCCCAACAACATGTACTGACATCATACTCAATACATCGGACCCGGAGTTTTAGAAAGAACATGACCCCAGAAGTATACGAAGTGTGAGAGATTTTGAGATATTTCGTAGACTTGGATATATTTTCACTCTCCGCTCGGATCAAACTCAGGCCACATTCGGCTTACTCCCCGTTCGAGCCCCGCTCCTACCGAAGCTCATTATACCTTTCCTAATTGACTAAGATTAAGCGTGCCATTGGCGACATTTGACACCCGCGTTCGAGGAGTTAGGGCAAGCGCATCCGGGTGTCAGGAGTGTAGTCCCGCGGCAACAGGTGAGGGGTTGGTATTAGAAAGCGCGAATGAGGCTTTAGAGTGCCGGGGGACGGGCATTGAATGGTCGGTCCCCTTCGCGCACATGAAGGGAATAGCAAGTGGCTGCCTTAGTGGCCGACCTTTTTCCCAGGCCGGCAGTAGGTTCTCCAAAGTATATCAAGGTATATGAAGAATACCGTATTCTCGTATGTTCTCTGGAGTTTGACTTTAGGTTCCTAATACATGGTCCCAACCTGTATTCCGCCATATGTGAACTGGTTAAATAGACATGTAGAGTCTGCAGCTATTGTCATATGGGGGAAGCTCCCTCGTAGTTGGTGGATCATGATATGTGTTGAATCGCATTCACAATAGAGGTAATAGATAGATAGCGGGCCCTGCCGCGCAGCGGGCTACCCTAATTATTACAGCGGAATAAACAGCACAAAAAGTCGATCTCTCCCCCTGATGGGTGAAATAAACTTCTCGCCCCTATCTTCGAAGCATGAGGGTGGAGATTGGAGATGGGGCGCGTCGCGACCACGGCATTTCTGAAAAAGATGCTGGCTCTCCACCAGAGATTTCCGCGAGTTTGTAAGAGTGGCCTGCGCCGTACCCTCTCCACCGAAAGGGGGAGGAAAGGATTCTGCTGAAATAGCTAGGGACGATCGATCCCGAAGGTGATCTTGTCTGCACATATCTTGTTCCGCGGGTGCACGCCAGGCCATGATCACCATGATTTTTATTGATCGATCCTACAGGGGTTTATAGGGTTATTCCGCCTGTCGGGCCGCGACGCGTTGTCTTTAGCAAGGCCAAGGCGATGGCGTCCTTCAAGGAGCGTCTACTTTAGCGTGCGTGCTGCGCAGCGTGCAGAATTTGACAAATCGCGCTGATGGCGTCGAACCGTAGGAAGTTGCTAAACTCTAGTCATGGCATGTCATTTTACAACATCACAGGATATGGTGAGTGGGAGGAAAACATCTTCACAATTGGGCTTGATGGCATACAAATCCTGTTCACGGACATTGGGAGTAGTCTGGGGGTGATCAGTCGCAACTTGGCGGAGAGATCGAATTATATTGATGGAGCGACCCTGTGAAAAAGTAAATTGAGGGGACAGATAGCCGCACTTCGCAATCGGAGAGGTTCCAAGTAGTCAGCCCGGGCTATCCCTCACCGCCACACTGGGCGTATTGCCCATGCTCAGATTTCGAGGATGTAGTGTTGAATTTGAACTTGAGGTGCAAGGTCATTTGTCGCGGGTACGGCCAAAGGAGCCCTCAAGTATAGGAGCACTCCGAGCAAGAGGGGACAGTGTGGGGCGAAAGGATCCGACGATGTGGTGAAAAGTATCGTATCTGCCCACGAGAACTTAGCAGAAGGTTTTATGGATGCTACCGTACCTGCCAATTATCCGCGGCCAGGAGATAGAGAAGTCATTCGAGTGTGCGGATATGACGACGAGAAGCACCTCTTATATTTCTGGACGCCGGGTCTGTGATTCCGTGAAATGTGTAGAGTGAATGCCATGAAGGATCGTGATGGTCTAGGACTCCGGGGAGATCACGGCAAGGATTGCATATTCCCAACACGTCTTACCGCCAAAGCCCAACGAATGTCGATTTGCTTCTGTCCTGGCCGGGATATTAATATCTTAGCCGACGAAGATGCAATTTCAATACAGGCAGAATCCTAACGACTGGCGCGTCGCCAGTAAATATGATGGATTCAAGGTGGTCACTGTCCAGAAGATTGGATTAAATGCAGTGCACGTACTCATACATAAATCAGACGTAGGACAAAATGTAAGCGGAAAGGAACTGGCACAGGACATTCCTCAGAAGAATGGGCTCTTCTCCGAGCACAGTGTCGCCTCCTCGCGGTTGTACGGCGGCGGGGCATTTTCTCCCCCCGGCTCCGCGATTGCTCGTTTGTGTCGGCACAGTTTTAACTGTGTTTCGAGCCACCACTGAAAGACATGCCAATATCAGCAAAATCTGGACGCCATGATGGCAATGGGAGCACACCTCCGCTGTTCTTCGTATACCTTCGTCATGCCTCACAATCGGCGTATATCCCAGCACCTCCCTGGCTAAACTAATGTCATACGTCCGACTCGCGCACACAAACTGCGCACGCTTCCATGCCTCGGGCTTCTCGCCCTTGAAATTACCCACCATATCTTTCACTCCGGCGATAAACAGCATGGCACTTCTCGATACCATCGTAGGCTGTGCGGACGGTGCGCCGCCCGTGGCCGCCCACAGGGTGCGTGGGTAGTCCCAGAACGGCCGCGGTTCGCCGTCGGAGACGAAGAACGTGCGACCGGCGGTGGCGGCATGCTGCGGGTGCCCAGGCGCAAGGCGATCGGCCGCGAGGAGGGCCGCGTGCGCGGCGTTGGCGAAGTACGTTCGGTCCAAGCGGTTCGTGTTCTCCCCAAAGTTGAAACTGGCTATCGCGGGGTTAGCTTGCAAGAGACGTAGTATGCGCGCAGTCGTGTATCCCGGACTGCAGATACGAGGCGTGAGTAGGTTGTGGGCGGCACGAGCGATAAGGCGTCGCAGGCAGGCGAGACACACCCGAACATCAACGCCGGGCGCACCACTACCGTCCTCAAGGAATTAACCCCGTCGAAGCTGAGCACCATGCGCTCTCCGTGCGAATGTGCATCCAACTTGGAGAGCCATGGTTTGGGTGGGTATGGCGCGTCCGCCTCGCGCAGCAGCGGCCTATCACGACCGTCGAACACGCTGTCGGCGCTCCCGACGTACACAAGCTGCGTGACAGTGCCGCTGTCAGGTACCGCGCCCAGCACGTTCTGCATGCCGTCGGTGTTGATCTTCAGGTGCAGCTCTACGGCCTCCTTGTCGTGCTTAGCGTCTTTCGCGGGCGAGACACTGGCTTGCGGGGGGCCGGTAGGGTAATGCGCCTCGCGCCCTCGAGGGAGGACAACCGCACCCGCGTGGATGATGCATGTGGCCCTACACTACGGAGCACTGACCATTTCGAATCTCCAGGATCGAGCCAAGTCTCAGGACACTCACCGCCTTGACAGCCTCAGATACTCTGCCGGTTGAGGATATCGCCCACTAATACACGCACGGACTCGCCAAAGCGGGCTGTTTGCTCCACGGCGAACGACTGGGCGTCAAAAATCGAGACGTGCGCCTCGCCCGGCGCAACAGCTGGTCCACGATTGCCTCCCCAAGCGGTAGGCCTCCGCCCACATCCAGATACGACTCTTGTGTGGGGATGGATGCTGCCATGGAAGAAGGAGAAGTGAGGAAGGAGTTTGGAGCAAGATGCAAGCGTGCTGGAAAGCAGTGCTCCCGCTTGCTCCACACGATGCCGAGTCGGCATCGCGGAAATAGACACTCATGAATAAGTTCGAGGCTTCGCGCGAAACTTGGTGGAAGAGTCCAATGCGGAGGCGTTCCCGATCCGTGCTTTGACTGCTTGAAGGGAATGGATGTCAGATTAGATGTGGGCGAGGGCGGAGAGCTCGTCTGCGAGTCAAAGGCTGTTTTCAGATGGTTATGCGGGATTGTTTCATCTGTGAAGTAGTGGAGGAGCCAGTGGTAACGAAGAAAACAGGGGAAAGGAAGGGGAGAAGAGATATTCGCATCCTTCTCCGCGGGACGTACTTGCAGCTCCACATCTTTTGAGGCCACGGTATGCTTCAAGCTTCAAGTACGTCCGGATTCACCACGGGCCTCTGTTCCTCTGCGAGTCAAAGCCTGTGTAAGCCTCAAAGGTACTTATAGCGGGTTTGCGTTGAGACAGAGTCGCGGGGCCGTCAGTTGGTGTTGAAATTACGCGGAGAAGAGAAGAGGGTCAGGAGGAATAGAGGAAGGTTTGCAATCGAGCTGTTGGGTTAGAAGGCTCTCGTTAGGGCAAACGGATGCCCTGCGAGCAGCTACATTGCTTGCTTATATACCTACAGTGTAGCTACTAGAATATTCTACAGGGTTCGACTTATGCTACTAAATATAGAACAGAAATAACTAGAATGTTCATGCACAGACTCGCTGCTACACATTCCTTCAACAGTTGGTGATACATCTGGGGGGCAGAGAGAACATACAGCGGGTCGCCAGTCGAGCGCACGCGCGCAAGCTAGGTGCAGGCGCGTCCCGATTTCATGGTCATGCGGTGACTCATGCCCATGGGCGTTTGAGTGAGGGTGTGTGACTGATTGGTGACTGATTGTTATCGTGTCATAATCCCTGTTACAAAGCTTGATAAGATAAGATACGCGTCGGATGGTAAACTTTGTCGTGACGAAGTGCGGAAACGTTCGATATAAATAAAGGACATCGAATTCAGAATCACGGCAGAACGAAGGGTGAGCCAGGATGGAAAAAAAATTGCGGTGGTTGTCGCACTGCATACGGTATTTTGGGTCTCGTGTCACCCCCAGAGTTTTTTGATTGAAATATGGCTGTATTTCAAAAGAGTTTGACATTTCTAACGCGAGGGTGGGGGGGGGGGTTATATACTCGTGAGGTCCACAACGGGTGGCATATAGTGTCCTGATGCTCGCTGCATCGCACTTTAGACAGCCACGCCCGTGTAGGAACCTGCGGCCAGTTCAAAGTCCGCGACCTGGACACTACCACCGAGGGACAAGGTCGCGAAGTTGAAGATTGCGAAGCTGTCGTATGCATGCGTCAAATTTCTTTACTCTGCTGAGCGTATTAAAGCTTACCGCTGGCCTTCAAAGTACTGGAAGTTTGTATCGGTAGAAAAGCTGGGTCCCAACTGTTTGAAAGTCTTGCCGTCAGTAGAGTACCAGAACGTGGCCGAGTCGCCCGACGCCGACGAGTCCGAGATGATGCGGAACCATATGGTGGTGCCTGTCACCGCTGTGCTGGCGGCGGTGTTGCCCGTGTTCGTGGTGACCCAGGAGAAGTTCATGGTGATGTTGTTCACCATGTTGACGGTGAAGGTGCTGCCGCTCCGCCACACACCGATGTACGCACTTACATCACGGAACAGCCCGAGGCCCGCCCGGTCCCCGTCCTTCATTCCGCTGAAATTGACCTTGATTGTCGCAGTAGAGACGGGGCCCAGTTGACGGTGCGTGAGCGTGTTGCGGGCAACATACCAGTCATTTGTGATCTGCATCGGCCGAGCATGATGAGGCATATCGATGACCTCAGAGATAGCAATGGACGTACCGTCGCTGTCCTGAGCGTAAGACCGTTGTTGACGGTGAAGTTCGTGATGTCGGGATCGTGGTTCCTGTCAAGGGTGAGCATAGGTAGAGGCACGGATAAAATAGTGGGAACTAACCACTCCCACTGCACCCCCAAAGAAGTTCCCGCAAACCTGTCGACGCCGGTCAAATTGTTACTGAGAGGGTGCGGTGTCAACGGGTTCGGGTAAGACGCGGCGACCTGGCCATTGGGGAGCTGTACAAGTATTGATCAGCGTGTTAATTAGCACCCCGTATCCGGGGTTTACCGTAGGAATCGGCCAACCGTCGCTGGACCTGACAAACAGAAATTGAGTAGGAGCGAATTTTAGCTGAATAAAATCATACCATGTAATGGGGAGTAGACAGGGAATACTTTAAAAAAACGCCGTCAGCATAATGAGCAATCATCGAACACCGGGATGATGTACCGCCCATTGGGGTACGACCAGGAGAATCCCATCCAGTAGTAATCGCCATTCTGAGTCTGAACCAGTGCGCCCTGGCCTATGCCACCGACCAAAGGCGATGGTGATAGCGGGCCGTTTAGGAAGGAATTCACCTGCCAAGAGGTGCTGAAGATGGTGGATGCCTTCAGGACGCACTCAGTGCCCGCGTCCTGCAAAACATTCAGTCACTTATCGCGCGTGCATGTGGGCGAAGGGGACATACCGGGACAGAGCTGAAGATATAGTATTCTCCGTTGATCTTGTACGGACGGGTGCCCTCCATGGAGGCTAAATGGGTGTGCTTTATCAAACCCCCCTATGAAGAAGAGCACGGCCCGGAACGTACTCATGTTGGACGGAGGAGTGAACACCACTTGCGTCTTAATGGGTGTCGTCATGTTGGCAGACATCTGCGAAATCCTGGCAATCTGGTGTGCAACACAGCGGGACACAGAATAAGAATAGCCTACCAGATTAGGCCCTGATCCTTGAACGAGACATATACAGTGCCGTCGTCGTCCGTGAACGCGCCCGAATCGTAGTAACACTACAGGGAGTTCAGAAGCCCATCAGATGTAACATTGAACGGTTATGCATACCTGGTTAATAACAGAAATCTGAGACCAAGGGCCGGTAGGGTCAGGACCAGTTGTGGAGAAGATGTGAGTCTGGAAGAAGCTGAAATATTATCGCGAATTTAGTCAAGAAGCTCCTGGCGTGATTGAGCGGGTCTCACTTGATGCAGCCTCCCCAGAACCACTTGTTCTGCGACGGAACAAAGATGAGCCACGATGCCCAAACACCTAGAATGTACGAGTTCTGGCCGGGAGGAAGGGTATACGCCGGGCCGAACTGTGCCAGCTGCGGTACGCTATGCCCGATATACTCCCAGTTCACGAGGTCGAAGGAGCGGAGGATGGGAGCACCGGGACTGAAGTGCATGGTTGATGTGCTCATATAGTAAGTGTCATTGTAGCGGCGGACATCGACATCAGCCTAGCCAGAGGAGATTTAGAGACAGGACTCGAATTAGAATGATTGTATGTCACCAAGTCCTCGTACATGACTGGGTTGTTGAACGCCAATGTCCATGGGAATAGCGTCAAGGCACTTGCGAGAGCGAGGAGGAGCCTCATGAATTGAGGCAGGCAACCGCCGGGAATACTGGAAGGCAAGTGCCATAGCTGGATTTATAGAGTGAAAGCCCGGCAAATGGGCGGACGTTCGGGACCTGTCGGAAAATTGCCGGAGGTGGAGGGGGAGCACGTATTACGGCGTTGGTCCCAATGAGGGACCCGGGACTATGCATGCTACAGTTGCCTCCCCCTCGGACGAGACGACTGAAAAACGAGGATAGCTTCTCGTCACAAGATATACCTTCGCGCCTGATCAGAGGCGCATCTGCAACCGGGAGGTCAGCTGCACAACGACAGTCGAAAGAGCAGGTAATGACCAATGAAAGTGGTGTGCGAGGCTTTTGTGCCTTCGCAGTCAGAATGCGGAGGTATTAGCCCAGAGATGAAGGAGGGGCGCGCGGTAAGATACTGCATCAAGCTCCTGCGGCCGCAAATGAACATGACGTGTGTGCGGCCACGGAGAGAACGCGGGTGTGTGTGCCGTAAATTCGAAGTCGTAGTAAGAATACGGGGACCGCTGGTTGTCGCACAGTACGGAGAGTGCGAGTCCACGTCCGTTCATTTCTGGGTTATTCGTCCTTCTTTTTTTGCGGTGGCTTGTCGTATTCGCCAACGCGGTCAGTCGCGAGTCGCGCGTGGGGCAAGAGGGAGGTGAAGCTCGGCGCTCGCGGTGGACAAGCTTCGTTTACCAGCGAGGTAGTATACTTCATCAGCGAGGTGGTGCCACGAGACGCGTAAATGGGTGTTTGGATCACGGATCGACCTGCCGACTGTGGTGTTTAGTAGCCTCGTGATCAACTCGTGCCAAGGATTCAACCTGTGCCCAACTTTCATGGCCATCCATGCCCTCCCCCCGTTTGAACCGCCGGCGGCCGAACGATGGACAGTCCCTGTGCCCATCCGTCAAGACTGTGTGCCCCGCAGCGATAGAGGACTTCGGCTCAAGAGAGAGCTGCCCTGTCACAGAGATTTAGCCTGTGTTCGTGCCAGTGTCCAGCCATCATCCTGCTGACAAGTCTGGTTCTAAAACAGAACCTCCGACTGGCAGCGGCACTAACTCGAGGCTCGGTTGCACACGGCGAGCCCGATGTGGTTTGCAGAGAGACAAACTCAGCCGACGCTTCTCCGGAAACATAGGCAATGTGTTTCTGTCCTCTTCTGCTGGACCTCCTGCGGAAACGAGCGTAAGCTCACCGAGGTCAATTTTTACTGTTGGATGAAAGGTGCTGACTACTTGTTTCTCCGCGCTGTGAGGGAGTCAGACGGGGTGCGGCGCCGGGGGGGTAGATGGAGTTATATCCGCGATGAGGACGAGCGGCGATATGGTAGTCTCCCCGGCTGCGTGCGCTGTCAGTACCAGAGCCGTAGCTGTGAAGGAAGGCCGAAGATGAGGGTGAGAATGTAGATGAGGAGTAAAGAGGACAAGCCACACCACAAGTCACAATCGGTGGCAGCGTGAGCTCGATGGACTGCTCGATGCCGGGTGCAGACGTGCCGGCCTGCGTTTCTGAATGTATTGCCACTGCGCCTGCGCCAGTACAGGCTGCGACTGCTCCGCCTACACACACCTAACAATTAGCTTACCAACATCCAATATTGAACCTACCAGCGTCACCTGTAAACAAAGCTCTTCCCGCTGCACCCGAAACGCCGGATCGAGGCGCACGATTTCGTGATGAAGAGTGCATGCGCGCGTTCTGTTTCCGTCTCGGCACCAGAAGTTGGAGCGAGAAGCGACTGCGCTGGCGTAGGGTTCGTACAGAGGAAGGGATTCGCTGGCGGGTTGTTTGAAAGCAGCGGCGCGGGGTTTGTAGGGGGCTGGGGCACACGGTTTGGATGCGCGAACCATTCACAGCACCAGGAGGTGTTGCTCCGGTGGCCGCCAACGGACAAATAGCTGCGAATGCCTTTGCGATCGCAGCTTGACGCGCTTCCTCAAGGTCTGAATGGGGGGAATGGGTCACTCAATATACCATAGAATGACCAGGAGATACGAAAGACACAGACGAAAGACATAGGCCCGTCCGCCACAGGGGAAGACAGAGCGCGCAAGTTTGCACCTTGGCTGAGCTGCACGCGTACGCCTAGAGAGCATCCAGCGGGGCGAGAGCAGAGGAGAGCCGGATTTGGGGGTCTACGAGGCCCGCGATCGCTAATCGTCTCGTTCGCTTGCAGGTGAGACGAAGCCTGATGAGGCCAATTTGGCGTCGTCGTTCTTGCCAGGCGGCCTGTCACTGATCTTGTCACTGATAGTCCCGATGTAACTGCTGATAAGATAAGCCAACGGGCCATCATCAATTCGGGAGATCCCGGCCTCAGGCGGCCTTTAGCTTTGTGGTCGTGGGGCACCCAAATGATGGCCGGTGAGGTCACGTGCTGATGGCTTTGCGTGCCCCGGGGCGCCTTAGCACGCGAGCGGTGATCGAGACTCCGGACACCCTCCTGGGTGTTTCAGGATCAATCGTGCAATATTTGCATCCCTAAACAAATATACAACAAATATACGATATACGTCGCTTTGACAGGGACGAGAGGAATGAATTTAACGAGCCAACCTCTCGGGGACAGCCACTGATGGTCTGATGTTATTTACGTCTGAGTATCCCGCCGCGCGCGTCTCAAGCGCGTTCTTCCGGCGCACGCACTCCTTATTACTTACACATTAGGAGTCAGATCAATTACAAATATTTTCCTTGTGCTTCTACCATCCACATTTCTAGCTTTTTCTAGCTAACCATGGCCCCGGTACCGCCGGATGGACTAACGGTTCCCGCCCTCATTACGGCGAAGGGCGCGGAACTCAAATTCTGGATTATTAGGGCCAACGAAACCGCAGGGGAGAAGGTGCTGAACGTCACTGGGACTGTCGACCACCTGCGAACAAATCTTGCTCAATATTACGGCCTTGACCTTACCGTAATTCCGCGTGCCGCCAACACCACAGTGCCGACGGTTAATGAATCTATACGTGATCGGCAATGGGCCGATCTGGAGGCATTAGGTGTCGAATGGAAGGAGACCGTGAGTGCCGGTCGGGTCTTCAAGCTGCTGGGACAAACTCCTGGTAAGCAAACACATCTTTCGTGCAGTAGGAATTTAGTTCCATGCATTGTTCCAGAGTCTCGCGTCGGAAACCCAATTTTATTGGTTTCCGAGGGCAGGGTAAATAATGAAGGCAATATTCGAGCTGAGAGCCTCAGTCACCCGGCCCAGAACACCAACATAAATCATTCAGTCCACAAGGACAGCACAGAGGTATAGTTTTTAATGGGAGCATGTGACCGCGACATTGATTATTTGGAACGCGATAGACCTCTTCAGTAGTTCTGATCAGTGCACCTCCGCCGCCCTCGGACCCGGTCTCGCTTTCTGTGGCTAATCAATCTCCCACGCACGATAATTCCTCCAGTTCATTCACCAGCAGCATGTCCCGTACGCAATCCCATCTTCAAGTTCCCATCCCCGCTGTTGTGACCTCCCAACAATCACTCTCGCCTGTTGCGATTTCCAGTGCCGTTGAAGCCGAGGCAGCAATCTTGCAGGATCTTTCCGCCACGATTGCCGGTCTCCAGCGCTGCGAGGGCCTCCGAGACGTGATAGAACAGATTGAATCAGGCGCAGTCCAAGCGATCCGTGACCGCTACGGCCCATCCGAATACGGCCGTCGTGGCACTGCCGACAAGTCGTGGTCGAAATATTCAAATCTCGTGTCGAAACGCGAGCGGCTCCATCGCATATTGACACAGGATTTTGGTGGAGATAAGGATAAGTTTTTTGCCTTCTTTTCGACGCCTCCACCAGTGAGCAAGAAACGGAAACGCGTCGAGACGGAAGGAAGCTCTTCGGAAGAGCATTTCAGATCATTCCGAAAGATTGTCGAGGCAATTCCGTGGTGCGAGGCCGACCTCGAAGCCGAGCATCGGCAGAAACAATACCTTGGCCCCGATGGAGAATTTTCGGAAGTACTTTGGACTCAACGATGGCACTGGATGAACGCGTGGGAGGTATGGCGCGAAATTGAGAGAGAGCGCTACGTCAAGGAGAAGGCCTCCAGCTGAAAGCACTGCAATTTATTGATCAATACCTGTAACCTAGTAATTCCTATCATAATCCTGCATGAACTCATGATTGTCGTTGGGTGAGTAAAAGTAACGGAACATTGTTACTGCTTCAACTTGTGACCAACCGCCCCAAGCTGCAACCATGTCCGCTGTCCAGCGCTTGACTTTAATTCGATACTGGCAGCCACCACGACGGAAGGAGTGCGTCCCGTACAGAGCCCAGGACGCATATCCAAGGCTCTGAAGGTCTTTCGAAAGGGATCGGCTTAGAACGTTCGATGTCTGCAAATAAATTAGGTTTCGTTTAAGCGCTGCACAAAACAACCTACCAGCGGCTGGCTTTGCATTACAGCACCCTGAGCAGTGACATGCAGAAAAAGCGGGCCAGTCTTTCGGATGTTCGAACCATACAGTGAGGCAAGAAGAATAAATGCGCGCAACGGGCAAACTTTTGGATCCTCGTCGTTGGCATGGAGTCTCCAAGAATGAAGAAGCCCCGTTTGATTTTGCTTGCGAGTATTGAGGCCAACATCCAGGTACCGCCCTGAGAATATAATATTCGATTGGTTCAAGTCAACAAGAGGGAGACATACGCTCTCCTGGGACTTTATCAACATTTTCAAACCGAAGTTTAACCACCTCGTCGATTCGCAAAAGCATGAGCCACGCGAGCAGGTACGCAACCTAGAAAATAAAGTAAGCATTTTGACTCAACCCCCGAGGCTCCTCCATACTTACATATCGAACTATACCTGTCCGGCGCTGGGCAACTGTCAAAGTCGGATCCATACAATGGTCATGGAGTCGGTGTATGTCTTCGAGTGCGAGAGCTCGTGCAGAAGATGAGACTTCCCCGGATTTGGCTTTGGTCTTCTCGAGACCAACCATAAATTGAGAAACTTGACGTGAGCGCGTAGGAAGACCACGCCTACAGTCCGTATTTCAATGAATATGCCATCACAAAAATTGCAGATCGTACCAAGTCTTGGCGGCCGAATCAAACCGCCATTCAGTCAGACTTTCATTAGGACGCAGGTTCCGATACCACATTGTGAGAGCGGCACGAGTTGAAACGGCGGTAGAATACTGGTAAGAAAATCAGCCATGTGAGCTTTCAATAGGACAAAAATTAACGTCCCTTTCGTCCTTCGAAGCCTTGTTCAACCGGGCCACATTTTTGGGTAATGAATGTAGCAATGTCCCGAGGTGTTTGCTCATCGACTTGCTTCGAGTCCCATTTATTGTTTCGACGCAGATGGAAGGTCAGGTAATGCCTGATGATCCTATGAACTCCTGTCATGCACTGAATTTATTTTAACTCACAAGGAAATCTTACCGCAAATGTCCCGTTCGAGTTCCATCGGTAATGCTTGCCTTCGTCATTTTCGCAGCATACCGTGCAGCGTCATCGTCAACCTGGTCCTCTGGGAAGTCATCCATCGACTGAGATACGAGATCCTGGACATGTTCAAGCAGGGAGTCTGCATCTTCCAGATCCAAAAGACACATCTCCTCTTCAATCTGGAAATTTGCAATTTCACTGTATGCTCAGCGCACCAGGGGATAAACTAACCTCATTATCAGTTGGGGCGTCTCCGCCGCTCGTTCCAGACGCTGGAGGGCTTGAGACCATGATGGTGGATGAGGAGGTAAGTGAGACAGGAGCGGGCATTCACATCTCAAGCATGCATAAGCCACGAGCACTCGCAGATTAGGCTCCCGCTTCATCAGAAGTGCCCTCGGCTGTTGTAATTGTTGCGTCCCCGGCGCTGTACCTCGGTAGATATCGAAGAGGACGAGACGCGACTTGGTCGCGACACGATCATGTGACCTGCGAAATAACGATGGAATTCCCTTGAGCCCTGCACCTGAGGATAGCTCACCAGATATTCAGTGAAGAATTAAAAAATAAGCGGGTATATTAGTTTGAGTTGTTAATTATTACACCATAGAGAACGGCTTAGCATCGTACCTGCCGTTCCGTGTTCCAGAATCTCATACTTACCTCCGCCCCAACGACGTAATCTCCCTTGCCTGTGCCCTAAGCCCGGGGACCAAAATGAGCCGCTGCGGATGGGCAGCATCCAACCCACTGCTTTGCACCCTACTTCAGCATGGCGGCTCCATTCGGGAACAAGCCAATGCGAGAGGCCTGTACTGACGGCGATAAATATTTAGGTTTCTGAAAAGTATTTATATAACACGCGCAAGCCTGATGCCTAGAAAAACGCGGCGCTTTGCGCCGCAGATCGTTAGCTCGCGCATACGTGGTTGTGAACTGCTGTGTGTTAAGCGGCACATGCACCGCGAGTTGCAGAGTCGCGACCGCGGAACACGTGCGGCTCCGCGCCAACGAACACACACATGGGCGACGCGCAAGACAAGGTCGTGGATAAAATGAATGCCGCGCACCGTAGCTTGAGAAAAACTGCATTAACATCGACAAATTCCATGAGCGCGCCGTCGCGAATAGATCAATTGTCCGTCGTCCGATAGCTGCGCACGAGAAGCCGCAGATGTAGCGTAAGCCGCGGATTCGCGCCAACATGACATCTTCGGCTTCAACCAACACGCGCAGGCATCGGCGAAGGCACTGGCTGCCGCCCCACCACAGCGATAGAGCGGGGGTTTGAGGATTCGCATACCTGTTTAGAGGAATTCTGTAAAAAATTCGGGCCGCACCCGTTCCTACCAATCTCTCCAGCGCCTTCGCGAATAGGGCACTTTTTGACGTGTAAGGTAAGCGTAGCGCATTGTCAAGCCTTGCCAAATATTATGCTGGACTCTCGGGACCAATCAAAGGCGCATTTACGTCCCGCGCGGCGCTGTTGAGTGTGGGAGACAGTGTGCGCGAGGGTTTGACACCCGAGCACCGCGGCCGAAGCATTGGCGGCGACATCTGGTGTAATGCCTAGTGCCTTCGTCCGCGGCATTCAGAGTACCTGTAATACATGACGCACCGTGGATCACGAACAGCACTATCTAATCACCTTTAGATATGGACTTGCATGCCCCATGGCGAGCAAAAACTTAAATGTTCATGGGGCACGCTATGGCTGGCGCGCCACTTAGGTTTTTGCGTGCCCCATGAGCTGCTAAGGTCGGTTTTCGTCGCTGGGGCACGCAGGGTCAGCGGTCCGGCAGCCTTGACCTGGGAAAGCTGCAAAGAACCCGTCAACGAGCGTACCTGTGAGGTAAGTAAGGCGAGTGCAGCTTCATGGCAGTAGAACTTGCCAATACTCCATGCTGAGCAGTGGGCCCCAGGGTCGAGTCGAAAGCCGCCGTTCAGAGCTCTCCGGTGGTACTGAAATCACGGGGAGGCGACTAGAAACGAAGGAGATATGGGCGCGTATGTGTCCGCGCTCTATTTGGCTCCGCTACACGTGTCTGGGGGCTTCGGCCGTTTCCGGCACCATTACATGACACCTATTTGTCAACGTACCTCAGGTGGATCTAAGGGTTGCTTTTTTGCTTCATTCAAATCGTCACGTGCATGAGACACATAATTAGGTGCACGATGAACAGAGTCTAAGGGACCCAAAAGACGTTGACACTCGAGATAAAATCATGCGGGGAGCGGAAGAGAAAATACAGTATGACCAACGAAAGAGAACTTTGAATTTATTCCGCACCAATCTCCTAGGCAAACCCTCATACCCCCTAGGTTGATTACCCTGTGGGCGGTGGACCACAATCCCTATAACTATCTGGGTATGAAAAGCCAGGTGCCATGGGTCCCGCTCACCCTTCCGCGGCAGATTCGTCTCACCAACAACCCATCACGCCAGGGCACCCTTCCAGCTAGCGATACTTCGCCACCTTCGGCCTGAACATTTTGATTGAACGAGCGGTATTTCGCACCGATGTCCTGCTGTGCAATCTAGCTTGAAAGTCATTACATTCCAATACGGCCCAGGTGGATCGTCCGTGCCCGGGTGCCCTTCGTTGGGCGTACGAGCACAGCCTGAAGATAGCTGTAAGATCATGTATAGGCGAAACAGATACCGGGAATCGCGCGTGAATTTGGGTGTTTCCGGTGTAGCGATAACAGTCATATGGCAGCTGGATGATTGATGAACTCAATGGCTTTCCGACTGTATTATCCGGAACATTCGCATGGATCCACATCATGTCAGATCTA
Organism: Mycena latifolia; assembly: GCA_029289555.1. Classification (NCBI taxonomy): domain Eukaryota; kingdom Fungi; phylum Basidiomycota; class Agaricomycetes; order Agaricales; family Mycenaceae; genus Mycena; species Mycena latifolia. The sequence continues at coordinate 4,892 of JARJLE010000270.1, read as the reverse complement.
TACCTTGAATATCGTTCCACACGGGGTACCTGGCCCCCATGAGAAACCGTTTCCAGGTACGCTACCACAGTACATACTCCTCTCGCGGCAAGTATACGCCGCCGTCACGTCCGACGAAGTTTCGGATAAGCGTTTCTGCGTCCCTTCGTTCCCTGCAGCTTCAACTCTACTAGTGGTTGTAGTTTCTTGTGGAAGCAGACAGAGTTTGGGGAAAGAATCCAAGATTATAATTAGCGGTTGGCTGAGCTCTGCAAACGCTTGAGCTTTACATAGAATCTGTAGCTGTTTATATACTAAATTGTTCAGTGTAACTAGAATGTTCCACAATATTCTCCCGTGTTCTCCTGTGTTCTCTCACTGACGCAAACTGACTCACACTGACTCCGTACGACTCGTTACCTCGGCCATGATGTCGGGTTGCCTCTTATGGCACTAACTCCAACACTAATATGTCGTCGTCATTCCAGATGAATTCGTATATGCACATGGTGGACTCATAGGAAGCAGGTATGAAGGCTAGGTACATTATGGTACGTTCATTTTGTAACAATCCCACCGCACCGGGCAACAAAGGACTTCATTATATAGTTTGAACAAGTTTGACCTCCCTCCAACCGCACGCTGTGAGCTCGGCCTCCATTGATATACATACAACACACATGCCCTGCGCAGAACTAAACAATAAAAAGGGGCGTAGAATTACAGAAAGACTGAAGGAGGAGAAAGATCTGAGGATGGGTGAAAAGAAGGCGAGCGTTGGGCGTACGGGGCGCAGGGTGCTACTCTAGAAGTTCATAGTTTCAGTGGAGAGAATGAAGTAGATTTGCAGGAGGGCGTACTGAAAGGGCAGTTGGGACTGGGGAATGGTTAGTCAGTGCGAGGGTGCGGAGTGAGCGGAGGACGCACTCATGGGAGCCACCGCGCCAGCCGCAATGGGCGCATTGCGGTCCGTTGGTAGCCGCGCTCACGGTGTGAGCAGGCGCAGAGCCCGCGCGCTGCTGGACGGTGGAGACAGTGAGCGATGCAGCACACAGCATAGGCATAGGAGGACGAAGGGGCGTGAGGCGGTGAGGTTGGAGTCTGGGTTCAAATGGGCTGGAGCGAGCGAGATTTCCACCTGCCCTATTATAGACTCAAACGGCGCGGATGTAATGTTATGGACGGTTTCGTAACGTCAGCGCCACCCCACCCACAGACATAAGTCAGCGCTGGCGATATGATGCAGGACGGTCCGTATCGGATGGCGTGCCAAATTTTGGGAGGTGTTCCTGGAAGCTCTCATCACGAGGCAATGAAAACCTCAGCTATCAGTAGTTCGGACGTCCGAGGGCCATGTGTTGAGGAAACGGATGCCGGGACCAGAGTTTGGCGTGCAGACACTGGCATCTGGCGAACTCCGTGAGATGGTCTTGTAAGCGGGCCGCTGCTGACGAAGGCCGTAGCAGGCGCATCAAAGAGGTCTCACCCTGCACGACGTTGGGAAGCAGGACGGCTTTCTGGAGATAGTCACCTCACTTTGGCGCCATGCGGTGTGGATCAAAGGGACAGACTTTCATGTAAGAGAAGCCCTCGATGTAGCTTCTATTTTGCTGCATCGGTGCTTCCGTGGATATTTTCAGTTGGACAGGATATGCCGGAGCTTCGCTCCGGCGTGTGCAGTAAGGAATAAATATTTATAGATCGCCACTGTGACTCAACCCTTCAGATCATTTTATTCATTGTCAGGATGGATACATCAACGTAGTTAAACAACTCGGAGGGTCAGATGTGCATGGTCTGTAGGAACATACCCAGACTATGATAAGAAATTCAACGCTAAGCAGAGTTCACTCGCACCGTTGAATTATCTTGAATACCGACCCATGGAGCATTATCACTTCGAAAAAGAGGGGGCTGAGTTCATCTACTCGCATGATATTTCCCGGAGAGCGAGGGAACCCAGCGAGCATGTCATGAAGAGATAGCTCGGGTGGAATGCTCTGTCAGCGTCCGGGGTTTCCCTGAGGGTGAGAATTGCGGTTACGGCGCTGCGTAAATTTGTGAGTCCCAGCTACAGAACGAAAGAGGGGGGCCCTCGATAATATTTATGTGGGCAACATGTAGAGGTATTAGTAGTCCAATGTCAACGTAAACAAGGGTCGTCTCTTGGATGTTCCGGGTGTCTTGACTGCGACACCGGTCGACGTAGAATTGCAGAGGGCGGAAAATCCGAGTGAGACTCCCCAGCACTGAGAAAGAGTAATGCGGCGGCGTCGATCCTTCCAAGTATTCACCCAAGATGTCAACCAGGTTTGATGGAACACCACGCCAAGTGCGAGAGTTGTCGGCCCGCATAAACTAAGCGAGTATAATGGGAAGGAGTGTCAAATGGGCCAATGGGAAGGTAGAAGTGCGCGGAGATGTACGGTTTGGGGAAATGGACCACTGCTCGCGGTCCGAAGGCAGGGTGATGAGGAAGGAACTTGACGGGCAGAAGGAATGTGAAGGGATACTGGGAGGGTTGATGGGGGTAACAAAGAAAGTAACCGGCGACGGGGAATCTCCCTTTGAACGGGTGTTGAACGGCTGATCGGCGAGGTCGAAAATAAACATACGTACTAAAGCGCCCGGCGCCCGAGCTTATCTTTGATGTGGGGGTCGCTTGCGTGGTCTGCTGACCAACTCTGGAGCCCAACGGAAATTTAATGCTGGAATTTGGACGCCTTGGATAGTGGAATGAGGAAAAGAGGGAAAATTAGGAAGTAATACGCAAACAGGTGCACTCTGATACGAGGCATCTGCTTAATATACGATACGAGTAAGCACGTCGCGAGCGGACTCCTGAGGGGAGATTCGAGGCCTCTCTAGTTCGCAGTTTGGAGTGTAGCGCGTGTTAAAAGAGCAGCTGACGCCGTGAATGACGCAGGCAGTGAGAACCGAGTAATGAGACCTAGATATTTAAATTGGCGCCAGGAAGTTGTGAGACAGAAAGCCAAATTTAAAAAGCCACCCGCTGTAGCGGGAAGCGAAGTGATTGCATGTAGAGATCCGCCCGGCAGTCACGGGAGGCAAAATCGGACGGTATAGGTCCCGCGGCAGGAGAGCAGGAAGCAGGAGTCTCGGAGTAACGGTGACGCCAGCGTGTGTAATACTCAAGAAGCAGACCCTTTGGGTGCTTATCGCACATACAGTATGCCTCAGTTACACTGGGCCGACGGGGGACGCTACGTCAAGGAGCGCTATTCAACAGATCCTAGTTAGCGTTCATGTTGCATTGAGGAATGCCGCCTGGAAGGAGGATTATGTGAACAAGAATTGTCTGCGCTCCGCTCCGGCGATGAACGCAGCTGCACAACTTGAGAGAGTCGGAAGCAAGTCGCAGCGGATGCAGAAAAACCGGCACATGGTCGCAATTTAACGAAGATAGCAAAAAAAAGCACCAACTCGCCAGATGCGGACATACATAGTCTCCGAAATCCCATTTGAACCAAAAGGAGCGGAGGGAAAGGGGCGAGGTCTGGAAATCGGCAGGGCGGGGAGGACCAAAGCGGAAGGGACTTTGCAGTCAAGCAGGGGCACGAGCGAGTCGGGTCCGGAGCAATGTCCGATTTGCGCACGCATCGTAAATTTCTAGAAAGTCCCACGCAGGAAGGATGCATATGCCAGTGGTCGACGCAACGGATCGTACGTTAGCGCACCGTGACGGCAGGCACTACGACACGAAGTCACGTAAATTCGACTGCTAGAGCACCGCAACCCTCTAACAGCCCACTCGCCTCCCACTCTGCGAACGCGCTCCGCACTGGTGCGCAGCCGTCGATCCCTTGCCTGCCCAACGGCACGCGCTGCACATGCACCAAGGCAGCCTGCACAACCGAGCACACACCAGCAAGGCGCTGGAGCGCCTCTTGGCACATGCCGCGCGTGATTCAGAGGCGCCAGCGGCGGGGGTGCGGCGAGCAACGTCTCGACGTCGACGAGCGCGTGCGCGGTGCTCGTGAGCGTAAGGTCCGCCAGATCGCGGTGCGCCGCCGCGTGGTCTGCGCAAATATGAATCAGGGGGCGCCCCGCGCGATCCACGGGATGGGAATAAGCGAGGCTCAGCCGCTTGAGGGCCGCCCGGGCGCAGGAAAGCAGAGCGTGGATTCGCAGTGCAAGGTGCGACAGCTACTCGCATTCTTCCAGCGCGGAAACGTAGAACGGGGAGAGCGGGGCGAGCATCCAGGCGTCGGGCGTGTACGCGTCGCGCGGTACGTATTGCAGGGTGTTGATCTTGCTCCGGGCGGGCGGCACGGCGGTGTCTTGCTCAGTGCTCGGCGGGTCGACCAGCGCGACGTGGTGCAGGAAGAGGGAGTCCAAGGTGGGAGGGCAACGCGCAAGGAGACGCCCGAAATCGTAAACGGTGTGAAAGTGCGGTGATTCTTCCAGACTGTAGGTCGGCAATCATCGAGATCATTGATCACCGACTTTCGGCCAGACTCCAACCAGGGTCCAGATTCATCCTCTCCAGGCAGAGAGTCCCCTGCGTAGTTCACCGTGTTACTGCAGTCCAATCACACGTGTAGTGCCACGACATTGTCGTGACTAGACCCTAATGATCTTCACGCCGTAAATCTCGGGAGTAGCATCACGCCGCACATGGCAGATCAAATGGCCCATTGAATTCTTATCTTGACGCGCAAAGCTGTAAAATTATGTAGCTCATATAAGCGCCTGTAGACCCCGCCGCACCGCCCTTCTCCCCTTCCCCACAACATACCTATACTCTTATATGGTGCGTGTTCAACTCGCCGCTGGCTAGTCGCCGTGTGATCATAGTGAGAACTCACGGGAGAAAAGCTCACAGGCATGCGTTATGGGTGTTTATAAACGCCCTATTAACTGGTCACGTCGGGGCATCTTTCGCTCTCGAT
>JARJLE010000269.1:0-83381 GCA_029289555.1 Mycena latifolia | reverse complement strand
AATCAAGTCGAAAATATCCACAATGCAACGGAATGTATGAGCGTAAATGATCAGGGCTACCATTACAATCTAACAATAACTTCTCCCTGCAGTTTTTGCTTGCCAAGCTTCACACAGAATCCCTTGCAACAAAACACTGTAAAGGCAGTTCGGGAGGCTCTTCAACATCTACCAAAGAATTTAAACTACACCTACAGGAGGCAATGAACGAATCAAAACCAGAAACGAGATGATAACAATTAGCTCTTCAAGCCCTAACATGGGTGCATATGCCAAACGGCCTTTATCTGTGGCAGAGCTTTGCGAAGCCTTGGCCATTGAACCAGATGCAACAACCTTGGATGTTGTAATCTCCTAGACATCAATATTGTCTTATCAGTCTGTGCCGGATTAATATTGTTGATGAAGTGATGTCTGTGGTCCGGCTCATCCACTACACACACAAAGCTACTTGATAGCATCCGGCTAGTCCAGTTTGCAGATGCTCATACAATGATTGCATCACAGTGTCTGACATATCTATCCTTCAATGAGTTCTCCCAGGTTGATAACCCATTGAGGGTCTATGAATGGGTAGAAGTACACCCACTGATTGCATACAGCACAAACACTTACTTCTCCATGCTGCTGAAGCATCCAGACGCTAGATCTTCAACCAGGCCTAATATGTTTCCTTGAAAAAGCCCACTTTTGGCAAGTTATCTGGGTCTTCCATTTTCAACCAGTACCTCCCTGGAACTATGTTCATGCAGACTGGCCATTGTCACCATCCCTTCTGTGGCTCTCGGCTGCCTCCAACCTGATCCAGATGGCCCACTTGCTTGTTAGATCAACCAGTGAACGCTAGCAGCATCAACTCTGCTTTGTCTGCTGCAGTCTTTACGGTTACATTGAGATGATTCAGCTGCTCATAAAGAAGTCTGGTGCCAATGTGAACTGGCTGGGAGGGAAGTATGGAACAGCACTCCATGCTGCATCCCGTTGGGGACACGAATCAGTTGCTCGATTTCTCGTTGAGATAGGAGCAGATGTGAATGCCCAAGGAGGGGAGTTCGGAACAGCACTACAGGCTGCGGTCTGATCAGGGACACGAATCAGTTGCTCGATTTCTCATGGAGATAGGAGCAGATGTGAAGGCCCAGGGAGGAATGTTTGGAACGCACTCCAGGCTGCATCCCATGGGAGGACACCACTCAGTTGCTCGATTCTCATTGAGATGGGAGCAGCTGTGAATGCCCAGGGAGGAAAGTTGGAACTGCACTCCAGGCTGCATGTGTATGGGGACAGGAGCCAGTGGTTCAATTTCTCATCGAGATGGGAGCAGATGTGAATGCTCAGGGAGGAATGTTTGGAACGGCACTTCAGGCTGCAGCTGTTCAAGGATACCAGGGAGTCGTTCGCCTCCTCATTGAAAATGGGGCTCATCACTCCACTCCACTGTGGGTGGCAGCCGCCAAGGCCATGAAGCTGTCGTTCAACTCTTCATCGAAAGTTGGTGCTAACCTTGATTTACAAGGTCACTATGGCACTGCATTGCAGGCAGCATCAGTCTGGGACGGAAATCAGTGGGCAAACTCCTCATCAAGAATGGGGCACAGCCTGTTTCACCACCAGAACGGCCGAGATCAGTATGAGTTTATCATTCTTTTTATTATCAGATTACTCAGGATATAACCGGCAGGCGGGTACATCGAGAGACAAACGGAGACAAGGATTTATGATGGAGATTTGAGTGTCAAGTACGCCTGTGAGAAGCATGGATAAGTCTGTTGTCTGTATGTATGGTATCTGTAGCTTTCTGTCTCACCGAGCTAGACGTATGAAGTTCAAAGTGCAGGATTAGCGAAAACAAGATAGTCCAATTGAGCCGAAATCCGAGAAATTCGGCACAACCCCCGGCAATCCAAAAATCTCGTAGAGCATCCTGCTGGAAAATAGCTGTTGCATCGCGTGGTTGGAAATGAAATACAAAATTCGCAGGCTCAAAGTCTCCTTGAGTGTCCAGCACAGTGAATTTATGCTTTCAAGTTTTCTAGGAATGCGTATCCTCGACCTTCTATCGGTCAGAATAATTTGGATGCATATATAAAGTCGCTGTTCAATGCGTGTAGCCGTCAAGTTCAGTCATTTTGCTTGGGCCCGTACAATATTGTCACACTTTTTTCCCCCACGGGACATACAGCGCTTGAATTTTATGGGTTCGACATCGGGCGGAAAAAGATTCGGCATTTTTTTGTGTTGTCAGTCGCGACAATTGACGGGGCGGAGATCGGCCAGAACGTCAACAGAGATCTAGTCGGATTCGACATTGCGCGGAACATGGTTGGTTGGAGCTCGCTCGCGCATCTGAATTCAGAGAAACCTGCACCAAGCCTCTGAATCTGAGATGCGTGATTGTCAATGAGGCCGACCCGGGCCCCCAGAGCCCGAGAAGGGCTTTCTTTTTGGAGGGTGCAGGTCTGGACTCTGGAGTCGAAGCGAGGAAAGACGTACGCTCGACGGGTGACGTGTTCAGTGTCCAAGAAAAACCAGCGGATCGACGCCAACACTGGACCTACCCTACCTAACCAGCGCCAAATAAAGCGAACCTCAGCACCGATGGGAGGGAGTCTACCCGCGCCGATAATAACTACGGCCGGTAGAAGGAAAACTCGACGTCGCAAATGTGTGTTGCGTGAAGACAAAAAAAAAGACACGCTCGCCCGGGGGCGAGCCTCCACCACTCGAGTCGCACGGCAATGCGCTCGACCCCGCTGAGGATTCGGCGCGAAGAATACGGAGAAGGATATTATATTGAATGTGGGATGCACTAGTAGGGAAGTGTACCAGAAGCCAAAGACGAGCGCTAATCAGCAAGTCAGGGGTAGCACAAACGCGGTCTGCATGGCGCGCGCGCGCGCCGCGTCGGAGTGGGCGTGCACAAGATGGGCACGCACAAGACGGGCAGGCACGGGCAGCACCTGGTCACCTACACCTGTGCCCGCACGCGCCGCGCGCCACCCCCTCCTCCGGCCACACGCAGCATCACCGCCTGCGCCCGCGCCGTGCTGGTCAACAGCGAGCCGTCGGCGCCCGTCCGTGCTCCATGCGAATCTGCAGGCAGGGCGCACGCGGCGCAGCGTCGTGCTACATCCCCGCCCTGCACGCATCCCCGTCCGAAGTCCGCCTCAAGCACCATCACCGCCGCCGCCGCGCGCGCGCCCCGTCGACCGCGCTTCCGTCCCGCCCGTACTCGCCCACACGCCCTCAGTCCCAGCCTCAGCCGACGACTCGTCCCGCCGCGTGCCCGCGCAGCACCAACACCTCCGCAGCGCGGACCCCGATACTCCCCCGCCGCGCCCAGTCCCGCTGGGGACGCGCCCCACGCGGCGGCCAGCGCCTCCGCCCGGACCGGTACGCGGCGTCGGACCGGTGCGCGACTTATCCACGAGCGGGACCCCGCCCTGCCCGCCCATCCACACGCGGCGTCAGCGCCTTCGCCCGGACCGGTGCGCGTGGTGGGCTCCGCCAGCGGCGACACGTTGCGCGACGTCGCCCCACGCCCCACGCCCATCCACTCCGCCGCAGCGGCGCTCCACACGTACGTCCGCGCAGGACCCCCTCCCCACGCTGCGTACCCACGCACGAGACAGCATGCGATACGGACTCCGTGGATCGGGCGGGGCACGGTCGGGGCATGCGGGGCAGGTCCCGTCCGTCCCCGCGCTGGGGACGCGATCCGCTGGGGCGAAGGACGGGGGTGAAAGTGGAACACGCGCCGGTGTGTGTTCGTCTGCAAGACTATGGGGAGGAGAGAGTACGGGGAGGGGCCGGTGGAGCCACGAGCCGAGCGGAGCAAAGCGGAGAGAGAACGCACAGGGATTGTGTGGACCCGGATTGCGCGATGGCGAGGACGGGAATGAAAATGCGCGCGCAGTGGAGGGACGAGCGCGCGAAGGATAAACGAAGCAACCCCGGGTGCGGGATGTGCGGAGAAGGGACGATGATAATGCTCTTGCGCCGTAGGTGCCACGAGCGCAGCAAGGAGATGGATGGGTGGCGGAAGGAGGCGCTGGAAGGAAGCCAAGTCAAGCAAGACCATCGACTCACCAAAGCTCCCCTGTACACCGTGTGCGACTCGGGACACGCCCGACGCGCGTGGATGCTCTCCGCGTCCATGGATAGGCGAGACGGGGAGGAGATCGGAAGGGAGGAGAAGGAGGGACAGGGACGGGGCGCGCGCGAAGAGCGCGTCCCAGCCTGAGATCCGAAGGAGACGCGAGGAGGACCAGCGTTACAGAGTGACGGAGAGCCCGGGAAGAGCCGAGGTCTCGTGTGCCGGCTGACTCAGACTCGGCTCTGCCTCGGTGCCGGGTTGCCGAAAAAACGTTCTCGCGTTGAACCACGACTACCACCGCTCGGCCCCAGAGCTTCAGCTCGTCCTAACGTAGTCCTTTGTCTTCTCTAGTCGCTCCATGCCTCGCCGCCTCGGACCTTCTCTCTGTAAACCGATAACTTGTTTTCCTGTCTGGATGCCTGCAGGACAATTGCGGGGCACAAACACCGCTCCCATGTCTTGATACGTTCGGTGGTGGACCGTCCTTGTGTCTTTCTGTCTTATCCCCCTGCCATAAATCGGATCCCTTCAACGCCGAAGCAACGGCATCCCCCGCTCTTGGACTCTTACCTTGACGAGAGTGCGCATTTCCTGGTGAAGGGTCTATCAAATCGATGCGTGTCCACGGGGCCTCGCTCTACCCATTTTATATTACGGCGCATCTGTGCTTGTGGGCTTGCGCATCAGCTATGGTCTCATCACTCTGCTATGCGAGGTACAAGCTACTTCGTTTGTAGCGTCTGTCTACGAGAGACTATCACTCCGTATCGCTTGAAGATTGCTGGCGAACGTTTGCCTCCATTTACCGCTTCTCTGGAGCTCCCTTCCCGTCTGGATGTCGTCCCTCCACGCAATGCGCTTCATTGTGGGCTGAATCTTCCGCAACCGTGGGCGTCTTCCGCACAGCGGTTCTGTCGCTCTTCTTACCCGGTACCAGCTGCGTTGATAGATACTCTCATTTGGTACCAACACTCGCAAGCCAATATTACCTGAGAACGACTCGAAGCTCATTGTGGGAACGGTAGTAATTACCCGGAAGACTTATAAAGCCCTCCACAAACTCTTGAACGCGCGCGGTGCGAATTTTACTGAAGCTTCCGATGAAGCTAACCAGCAGTTGGGCGGAAACCCATACCTTGTCCGCGGGGATCAGCTCTACATCACGATGATTCTCAAGTCCCTGATCCGTCATAGGGGCATTGATATTTACATAGCGGGAACGGACCCCTCTCGACTGACTAAAGGATTTTCCGCAGACACTCCGTCGTTTTCGAGCAAGTCGTGTTGGCCATTTGTCTGGCTGTCCAGCTCTACCCGAGAGACCTTCTCAGCCTGAATGACAGACTCGAATGTCCATCATGGAAAAAATGTGGCCGTAGAAGCTTTCGATTCGCCGCTAAAGGATTCCAGTGCCCGGACTGCCCGTGCCCCCTCCCCGGATTTATTCGCACCCGGACGAACCTGATCGCCACCAGAATGCACGTCAGTACTCCTATGCTCAAGTTGCGGCGCACTATCTCTACCAGACAGTGCATTCCTTTGACACTCCGCGCGAAATACATGCAGCCATTAAGTTTACCAGTGATGATGAAGCCAGCACCGAAGATGAAGGCGACGATGCCTCCATGGTGGCATATCAGTCCGGATTTGTCATGCCCGATCGCTTATATACAGTATGCGATCGCCCCTCAATTGGGTGTTGCAACTTGACACTGGCGTCGTCCATCGATCCCAAAGACGCAAAAATATTCCATTCAGAGGTCGACTGGATTTCGTCGCGCAGTCATGCAACACGCTCTCCGGGTTTTCATTCCAGTCGCGTATGCAAGTAGCGCTCCGCAACCCTATAAAAATTGCGATGTGCATTCACGATCGAGTGCGGAGAAGTCGGAAAATTCGCTCCACAACCAGAACTTCTTCAACTCCTGGGGGTCAGGAGGATGGAGTCGACGATTCCTTAAGAGCAGCTCGAGCGCTGCCCCGCCAAGCTGGATATCCGTCAGGCCTCTCACCCTCCATTCATTCTATCCACAGCCTACGATGGGCCCGACTGCGCCTCTCGACACACTGAACAAGGTCATAGGGTAAGTTCAACCCGCCTCTCATCTCTGACACATCAATTGATTCCTGTAACAAGAGCCCTGATGCTCGGAACCTTCGCGAACTCGATGCTTTACATGCTCGAGATTCTTGAGCTTATCAAATATTTCAAGACCTTCCGCAACGATTCCGCGACAATCAAGACCTGTATCGTCATCCTGGCGCTCCTCGACACGACATGTACCTTTGCTGAATGGGCGTGCATATATCTCTACGGCGTTCTGCACTGGGGCGATCTCGACTATCTCGCGTATCAGAACCTCGTCATCCCCATCTACATCTACACCAGGTTCGTGTGTTATTTCTTATTTAGTGTACAACTCACTGACTCTTCACTAGCGGGATCATTGGGTGCATCGTCCAAAATTTCTTGATTTCCCGGTACTACAAATTGACGAAGCGACGCTCATCTGCGCCGGCCTTGTGGTGATGGCGGGGGCGTCTGTGCGTTTGCAATTTGCCATGCCGTCTCAATTGCTGATGATTCTTGATTCTCAGCTGGTCGGTTCCGTATGGTGTGCCACCCAGCTCTCTATCGTGACGGACTACGATCATCGAAGTGTGGCCGTCAAGTCCGCGATCCTCTGGCTTGTCAGCAGCGCGGCAACGGACATCTCTAGTACGTCTTGAGTCTTCCTTCACTTTGGGGGCTATTAACCGTCTTTCAGTTGCCGCGGCATTAGTGCTCCAACTGCAGGGAGTCAAGACCGCCTTTCATGAAACGCGATCCTCCTTCGTCGCCTCATTTTCCACACGATTCAGACTGGATCTCTCACCACTGCCATGTAAGCCCTTCGCTCCTTTGTGCATACCGGGGTACTGATGTCGCCCAGTGCGATTTGTGTGCTCGCCACTTATCTCACTGATACCAGCGCCAACATTTGTGTCGGTTTCGGGTTCATGCTCGGGCGACTGTACAGTGCGTTCCATCTCTTTTATGCGCCGGCGGGTGTGTTTGCTGACGAACGTTCAGCGCTTACCATGCTCTTCAACCTGAACAACCGCAAGATATTGAAGGAGGGCGGCCAGAGCAGCGGGCGCGACAACACGCCCATGGGCGCGGACATTTCGCTGCAGGGCATCAGTGCGTTGCGCCCTTCATCGAAATTCGCATATGACTGAAAGCGGATGCAGCCATACACAGAACGGCCATTGTGCACATCGACGAAGAACAGGCTCCCAGCCGGCACGAGATGGACGACAAGCGCAGTCCAGCGTATGGGTCGTTCACGGATGTGTGTCGATTTTTCGAGAGTCCTGAATTCGGTGCTAACTCATTTTCTGACTAGTATGACAAGGCGAACACCGAGGGCACCGACATGAAGAGTTAGAATGTAGTCTTGTCTCCTTGTCTTCCGCTTCGCTAGACTGTATAACATATACGTTCCTTTAATCTCAAAGCAATGGCCGACCTAGGGATGCTGGCTTCTGATCGAAAGGGGACGCGGAGGGGTGGTCATGTTTGCGGCTCAAAAATTGATACCGATCAGTGGCGGATATCGCGATGGCGAAAAGGGTAGTGAGGAAATGCGTATGCAGCCCCACTAAGAGCAGATATCAAGGATTGCATTTACGACCCTGTGTCCCTCGTACAGGTGCAAGTGCCACGCCTATGATCACCAGAAGAAAAAAGGACACTGTAAAGAGCTTATAAGTAAGAGCTCCTCAGCACTCAAAGTAATCGGCTGGCAATAACAAAAACGGATTCCTTGAATGTTGAACTTCACGTGGCACCCCGGATTACTGCGAGGAACTTGGTGCGTTGCTGCGTCTTCCTCTGAAGAATGATTCCCGATATTTGGTAGGCCCGCCTCATTGATGTCCAGGAAAATTGGTTCGAGGTAAGCCTACATAACGCGCCATATCCCAGAATTTTGTCCGCGTATATAAGATTTTATGTACTCGCACAACTAACTGTAAGGAATCCGGGGGCGCGCCGAGGAATGCCGCACTGCGCCGACGTGATCCGGTACTGATCGGCCAACTACACTCCAAGGTCAAGATTCAAGAACCATCCAGTAGTAGCGAACTAGCATGTTAGCGAGAGCACTGTCCAATCTTCTGGATTTTGCCCAGTGTAATGCCCCTAGGCCAACATAGCCTCCCGCTAGCCCACTGACTGATTTCATACAATTGTCATACAATCCTGAACATATTCTTAATGTTCTGTACGCTGAATTCGGTTACGCTTACGACTTTCCTAAGCATTCCTTCAACTTGGTAAAACTGACACATTGAACTCAAAAAAAACTAAAGCTATGTTGTCCGAGTTGGTGGTATTCGAACTCGGTCGAAAAGTTGGACGGATTTCGGTAGGTGAATAAAAACGTATTTGAATAGCATTCTACCCTTACCGTGGCGCAATCACAACATCACTCTTTATCTCTGCTGAATTCAGTCTCTTCACCATCGACAATCCGAACCTCGATAGCTGCACGACGGAGACGGATTTGGTATTTACAAAGAATCTACCGCCAGTCGCTCATGCTATGCCGCGTAACTTCAAAGCCTCGCCTGTGCTTTCCCATTCGCCCGCACCTCATCCGCAATCCTCCGCGCCCGCTCCTTCATGAACTGTTCCAACTCCCGATGCCCGACATCGATACTCAACGCTCCCGCATAGCCCTTGAAGCGCTCCGATGCCCCCACGTAAAACCGCCAATCGCGCCCCGCAACACGCCACAGCCGCGCATACGGCCCCTCACGCACCCGCGGGTCCGACACGTACGAGAACTCCGCCGCCATCCCCGTCGCGCGCATGTCGCCATGCAGAGCCGCGAGTGAGCGCGCGCCGCAAATCTGGGCGCTCGCGTGCACGACGCCGGCGGTCCCGTGTGCGGCATGCAGCAGCACGAGATTCGCGACGAGGTCCACGGGGAGCTCGTCGACGATGTTCGTGCCCGTGGCGCGCGCGATGCCCGAGTCAGGCGCGGCGAAGTAGGCACGCATGTACGTGGAGACGGGGTGCGCGCCGGGGGGGCTGTAGAATGGGTGCGGGCGCGCGAGCGCGGGGCCGATGAGCGTGGGCCGGACGATGAGTGTCGGGAGCGCTGGGAAGCGCGCGAAGAGAAGGCGCTCGGTGAGATGCTTTGCGCAAGAATATGGCCATGGGAATTGCGGTCCGTCTGATGTGAGGGCGCCAGTTTTCAGGATTTCGTGTAGCTGCGCCTCGGGGTTTCCGGTATCGTAGATCCGCTCCTCGACGGGCCCGTCCGGGAGAAAGCTGTTCACATACGCACTGGAGATATGTACGAAGCGCACGAGGTGCGGGAAGGAGGAGGCGAGGCGTGCGAGCTCGAGCGCGGGTAGGCAGTTGTCGCGCACGCTCGCGCGCAGCGAGGCCGCGAGGTTGATATTCCCTGCACTGTGAATCACGACGGTGACACGCTGCGCCATCTCCGCGAGGAGCGTGAAACTGATCCCAAAGGCTGGGGCCGTTATGTCCCCGACTACGAAGTGTATTTTCCCCGTGGCAAGGATCCGGTCTATTTCATGCGCCATCGTCTGGCGCCACTGTTCCCGCGCTCGGTCAGCCGAACCACGCACAAGGACGTAAATATCGGCCGTGTTGAGATCGAGGGCCAGCATGTACAGCAGGCACCCTCCTAGGCCGCCCGTGCCCCCTGTGAGGAAGATGGTCTGGCCGCGGAAGAAGGTCGATTCGAGACTACGCAGTTCGGAATCCTGGAGGTTATTAGAAGTGTCGTCAACTTTACCGGTGAGGGAGGGACGTACAGAACATTGGAGGCCAGGCATTCTGTTCACGGAAAAAGGTGCAGATAACGGGATTGCTTATAACGGTGGACCTTACTCGCCGGGATTCCCATATATCCTCCATTGATTACCGGAGGAGACGTCGATAGCAGAGGACGGAGAACTTCTCTGAAGTGTAACCAGTCTATTTTCGTACCCCGCCATGTACGGATGCCAACGCCGCGTCGCGACAAACCCGGTCTTCGCTAATTGCCGGTTCTGCAGGATCACCAGAGAAAGTTTACTTCAAATGGCTAGTATTCCCGTTCCTCAGCATGTCGGCGCCAATATTTTCCGCAAAGATTAATGGATCTGGTACGCAACAGTTGTCAAGAAGCTGTGCAAGTAGCAACTTGAAGCTACACCGTGTGATCGTCGAACGGTCAAATGCCGGCTCATCTGCGTGGAGGGGGAGGCTGGATATTCAGGGTCGAAAATCAAGGGACTCAGACGGTCGCGTAGTCCTCCGGGAAGCGGTTGCCAGCCGTCGAGGTGAACGGAGAAACGAGGAAAGTGTGTGCGACTGTTTGTCCAGCCGTATGATGCCGATGCCCGCTTTGATCCGAAGCTCCTCGTTTCATCGTACACCCCCAGCTGAGATGTGCGTCCCTCGCATATATATCTAATCCTCGGCCCTCGGACTGACGATCCCCAAGGAAAGATCGTGATCGCTGGGATCCTCTTCTGGTGGACGGCCACGTGAGCCCTCCCCACAAGCCTTCAAGTTTCGGGTCTTATCTCTACTCCCCAGCCTCTCTGTCACGGTGACCCTCATCTGCCGCCTGATACTCAACCCCCGGCACGCGGACGCCGCGAACTAGGAAAACTTTGGCTTAACGGAGCTCGCGGACATCCAGTTCGTCGAACAGACTCCGCACGCCGCGCACACGGAGGAAAGTTTGGGCTCACTGGCAGACGTCTGACTGCATAGCATACAGTGTGTGGTTCGTCCTTGCTGTCTTCTGCTGGTTTACAAATTTCAGAAGGACATCGGTGAAGTGCAGTGGTAGCCAGAGATTGGAGCCGCCTTTTTTGGCCAGGCCCACGTAGATGGAATCGTCTTCGGAACGACCAATTCGGCGAGGATGACTGCGATGGCGAGAACGCTATGTTGCGATGGTGAACTTTTTATAACTAAGACTGGGCAGAATAACTTGCGCAAAGCGCTATCTGTGCTGGTCAATTAATATTTAAGGTGTGGTCTGATGTGATGTGGTCGGTACTGACGTACCCTGGGAAGGGTACCTCATGGTTCACTCTTCCCCGCCGAAATCACAATAGGTCGCTCGGTCCAGGTAAGGCGTCGACGACGGAAGATGCAATATCCCCTACCACCGATGCGACGTCGCCCACGGCCGATGCGACATCGTCTACCCCAAGTCCCGCAGACTCAGCTAGCCCACTGGCAGCATCGTCCGCATCGACATCGACATCCGCTGGGGCGCTGTCAGACCCAGCCTTGGTATTGACTCCGTCAGCGCGCGCTGGAGCAGAAACTGCGTCTTGTGCGGTTCTCGAACTAAGAATGCTGCTCATGCCAGTGAGCTCTCAGAGAAAACAATCGGACGCAGAGGCGTACCGCACAGAACCGCCACGTTGCACCATATCGATGGGGATTTCGAGCAGGGTCTGGGCAACGACGCCGGGCCCGTCGTCGTCGTGCTTGCGGGCGTCGGCGGTCATGGGCCCGGGCGGTATTGATTGAACTCGCAAGGGACTGTAGCACGGTGCGGTGAGCGATATGGCTGGGCCTGGATGCAGGGAGTAGGATGTACCGGGCGGAGGCGATGCCGCGTGCCAAGCTCGGAGGGAGAGGGAAAATGCTGCGTGGGGCGCTGGGAAAAGAAGTGGATACGGTGCTTGAGATTGGCCTCGATGCAGGGCTTGACGAGCGCGCTAGGAGTGGCACAGATGATGTGGCTCGTCGGATTACGGCGCTCGAGGCGCTAAAGGTAGGTCGGAGCATGAGGAGAAGGTGTGTGATTCGGGAGGATCCGGAGCGCCTGTCGGCTGGTGTGGCTGTGTCCAAGTTAGATCAGAGTGCAGGTGCGAAGGAAGGGTGAGGAGAGGCTATGGGTATATATACAGGCTATTCGGGAACTCAATTCATCGGCGACCGCCGTATCACCCAATTCCTTATGGACTCAGACTGGACCGCGGTGGGCGTCTCCGTGCAAGCCGGAAATATCGCCAGAATATCGCGGCGCTGCGAGGGAGAACTAGAAGTGATGGCAGTCTTGCGTAATTACAACATGAAGTCTCAGCTTTATACGATGATGAAGAGACCATAAGCTGCCGTGCGACCCCAAATGAAATAATGTGGTTTCACTGCACGCGAAAGCTGAGCTGCCTTCTCGCACTCCGCATCCTGTGCATCGCCGTTTTTACACGAGCATGGTTAGCTTCTGATGAGCGGCGCTGGAATTTTGGGACCTCATCCATGTCGAGCCTCTTAGTAACTTACGGCATAATTCAAGGCATAACTCCTTTGGTTGAGTTTGTGTCTTGCTGTGCTTGGCTGTGCTGTCACAGCTTGTCCACAGCTCGCACTTCATCCACCTAACTTTGTCAACCCGACTAGGATTGAGACGAGTCACTCTCCTCAAACGTAAACACCGAACCGCCGCCATCTAGCTCGCTCCCCGGAGAGCTCTTTCGAACATGGCCGAAGAGGACACCCGCGTCGAAGATCTGTGGTTCTCCAACGAGACCCTTGTCATCAGAGCGGAGAAGAAACTGTTCCGCGTTTCTAAATCGCTACTTGCAGCGCGATCCACCGTATTCCAGGACATGGTCGCATTTCCGCAGCCAGCAGGCGATGATGACACCGAGTTTATTGATGGAAGCCCGGTCGTTACGCTCTACGATGCCGCTACAGATGTAGAGGTCCTCCTCAGAGCCATCTTCGACTCCAGGTACGCTCTGAGATGCCAGGTGTTCCGTTAGTCGCTCATTTTTGATTGGTGCTCGTAGCTATTTCATGCCACCCCCGGAGCCCGTTCAGCTACACACTGTGCTCGGTATCCTGCGACTCTCGCATAAATATGACATTCAGTACCTTTTTCGCCGCGCAGTACTTCATCTCTCCGCCCGATTCTTTCCAGCTTCTGCGGCCGACTACCGATCGTCAAAACCCACGACTCGGGACCATATTTCATACCCCCCTGGTCAATTCGCACTTCACCTCTGTACAGTCATTCAAGCTGCGACCGAGGTCGGTGCGCTTTGGCTGCTCCCCGTCGCATATTATCAGGCCACGTCCAACTACACCCGGGAGGCCTTGCTAGCCAATATACCCGAAGGCGCAGCCGAAAACATCGTCCAAAAATGCATGCTCGCGCACGCTGATATCATCTTCGCCAACATGCAGGCGTGCGATTTCCTCTGCTTGAGATCGGACACAGAATGCACCTCCCGCGAGAGGTGTAATAGCAACCGCTTCCACCTCATTTCGAACGTCTTTTCCAGGTATGCGACGCAGGAAATCAAGCTATTCCCGCTTGAAAGCTGGGCTGATGACGGGGAGGGATGGGTTAAACTCGGTACCCTGATGTGCGAGCACTGCTATACCGTCAGCAGAGAGAAGCACAGATCATCGCTCGAAGCCTTCTGGGACCGGCTTCCTGCGATATACGGGCTGCCTGCATGGCCAGAACTCCAGGCCTTGCGTAGCGCCGCGATGGATGATGATAATCAGGTGCGCACTCAACGACCTCCACCGTCAGCTTTCCTGAGATGTTGCTAGACGCCTACTTGAATCTCGCGTGCACTGGTGGTGCGAATTCCCCCGCTGTAATCTCGATTGTTGGGGCTTGCTCGAACCTGGCAGTTATTCGCTGGGTTTCTCGACCAACGACTAGCTTCTTATGTTAACATTTATATTGATGCGAGACGGCAGCAAGACTGTAAAATACGCGTGCGTGTATATGTATTTTACCTTATGCGCTGTACACGACTCCAAGAAACGTATTGGCTTGTTTTGGCTGGGTTTTCGGACTGGTACCGACTGTACGTTGATTGCTCCCCGGCGATTTACTCCCTACGTCGTGCTTGCGACATTATTTTGGTCCCGCTTCCCCTGGGATGGGACGCCCAGTCCTTCAGCGGGAGATTTATCACAACACACTCAGCACGTACTTTTGTGTCCAGACATCACGATAGCGCGTCCAAACGATGCCTTCATCGAACTCCACCTCGCCAAGTGAGGGCTGCTGCCGCTCGAGCGTGAGTATTGCGCGGTGTTGGATTGTCAGCATTAGCCGGCTGAAGCCCGGGAAGCCTGTTTTGGTGAAGCGCATGGAGGCGAGGGCTGGGGGGAGCGTGGTGCCCTCGGCGCAGATGCGCTCGAGCACCCCCTGTCGGAGAGAATGAGGAAATGGGGGGTGAGAGAGAGTGCAGCGGACGCACCGAGATAGAGTTAAGGTTGTATCCAGCCGAAGTCTCTGGGAGCAGGGGAGGGTCGTAGACGGCGCCTGAGGTCACTGGGTGGGACCCCATTGAGGGATTAAGTTCACGGATAGCGTATACGAACTTACTGTAAATGTAGCCGGGCTGGAGGATGTCGAAAACTGGGGGCGAATTCGCGGTTTTGGCCTCAGACTCGCAGGACCCATCGGAAATTAACCTGAGATCCGGAGATCCTAAGTTGCGAACGTCCTCGAGGTTGCCGCTCTCCGCAAGTTCGAGCGTCCTCCCGTCGACCTCAGATTCATCGGCGCTACTCGCGGTATCGGCGCTCTCGGTAGCGAACGCGAGATCTGGGCGGCCCACGCTCCTGATGGACTCGAGGCTGCCGCTCTCCGAAAGTTCGACTGTGCGCTCGTCTACCTCCGATTCATCGGTGCTGCTCGCGGAGTCACTCTCGTCGTTGGCTGTAAGATTGTAATATGTTGGAACTGCTGTCTGTGCCGGAGGGTCCGCTAGAGCGAAATCTAGATGCTCCAGGTCGGGGAATGTAGTCGCAATCACTGTCAAGACGTCGAGGGCGTTATGGGTCGGTGATACGATGGAGAGAGAACGGACAGTGGCCGAGGAGGGCCCGATATCTGACAGGTCGCGAATGAGGTCCGTGTGCACACTCCGATCCCGGACGAAAAACCCTCTGCCGTCGGAAAACTCCAGGGAAGACACGGGTCTACCAGATATGAAGGAGCTGGCCAGCGGTCTCGGTCCAGTGAAGGACTGTAGAAGTGGAATCGCGTTGGGAGGAAGACGATCGCAGATGAGGCTGGATCCGGATATTGTCAGGCGGGTCAGCTGCGGACAGCGCAACAAGAATGCGATGAATGAGTTGGCGGCAGAGTCGGAGACTTCGATGGAGAGAGTGACGAGATTGTGGAACGGCTCAGCCTCGTTGGCAAGGACAGAGAGGAGGGCCCTGGAATCACGGCAGTCATCGAGCTTCATTACGCGTAGGGTTCCGGGTGATAGAATGTGTAATGGTTCGTCGAAGCAGTCATGATCGGCGCTAAACCCCAGCCTTTGCAATGTGAAGCTTTTCAGAGACAGAAGGGCGCCCGTTCGCCCGACGATGTCATACAAGTTAAGGTGTAACTCATCTAGGCGTGCCAACGTCGCCAGGATTCCTCGGAACTCAGCATCGATGGTCAGACAGCTCACGCGCAGGGAACGGAGGTTGTGATAGGCACCTAGCGTGTCGACAAACGTGCTGACCACGTTCGAGTACGTCTCGACCACCACCCCGATATTGGCCACGTTCGGGAATCGGTCCGGGAGCTCTAGGAAGTCGGCATCCCCCTGAAAATGCCAGGACTTGACCGACGACACATGAACGCTGGCGGCCAATTTTTTGAGACGGAGGGAAGATCGGTGAAGGCCCCTAGTTGTCTCTATCCAGTTCTCTCGACTGATCTCTTCGGGATCCTGTGTTCTGAATTCCTGGTTCTGAAAAAGGAGGGGCTGACATATGTCGCGAAAGTGGCGTGATACGAATACGAGACGGCGAAGGTCTCGGGGTGAGCAGAGTGACCAGCATCTAACCCATACTTCGGTGGGAAGTTCGGTTGAATGGGCGACGAAGGTCTGGCTTGGATGCATCGCGAGCGACATGAGCGAGGTCGTGAGGGAGGAAGACAGAGAGAAAAAAGGGATCAGCCGTGATGCCGGCACTCGGCATGCTATCACATTGATCACATCTATTTTGAACATGAGACGTGCGAACCTAACTAAAGCCTGGGTCAGAATCCCTCTGCCGGCAGCATGGCGGCCTCCTCGAATCGTGCTGAAAGGAGTGGAAAAATGTCAGTAAATCGATCGGTGGCTCTTCAAATTTCTGTGATACGGGGATCAGGCAATACTCGGGCTCGATTTGGGGAAAGGGAAGCGCACCTCGAGCCAGCCTAAAAATTTGAAAAACTCTTGTGGGTTGGGGAAAAGGGTGTGGAAGCCGAGGGAGCCAAAGCGTGAGGTCAGAGTACGAATGTCAGAGAGCAGTTCAAGGCAAACAGGTGATGAGCTAAGGAGCCAGGCTAAATCAATCCCGCGTGGCCTGTCCACTTTAGCATCAGATTTTCGGCGCTGACCTGAGTTTGCGGGCTTACCAGAATTGCTCAGGAAGATTACCAGTTGCTTCAATCTCATTGATCATCCGCATGAATCCCCGTGCAAGATCTTCACAAGTAGCCGATCCGCAACAAAGGTAGCCCATGACCCAGGGAAATCTGTCTGGGAACGAGAACAGTGCCGCGAGGGTAGACTTGTCGGCACCTACGACCGAGCGTAGGTCACAGAGACTTGTTTTTGTATCATTCCATGGGATATCCAACATGCGGGAAATCTCTATGAAGCTTGGCTGACGGAGACTACCGCCTTTCTGGTTCAACAGATTCCATGCTTGAAAGAGACGAGGGAGATGGGGGTGTTGTCGGAAAAGATGACCACAAGTTTCGATGGTCAAGTCCCCACAGCCTTGGCCAAAGTCGTTGGGAGTTACCGAATCGCATAAGGTAACGAAATGATAGTCCTCCCATAGTTCAACTAAACATTCAGGTGGCGGGCTGATTCTCTGGGAGGAAGGATTAGCGAAACTCAGTTTTGAGACTTATTGTACTTACTTTCAACCAATCCACCAGTCCTTTCGTAATCCTCTCCTGCTGCCCCCCATTGAATGTGTGTTCTGGGCTCCAGCTGCTGTACCACAAATAATCGGGGTCTAGGAGGCTGATCATCGTAACCAGATCCTCGGACGGTGGAATTGAAGTCGTAATGTAGTATATTCCATCTAATAGAAGCGACCTATACCGATTTCCCATGTCAGAGATATTCGCGACGCCGACGGAATGGTACGCACCAAGCAATATTAGAGGGACGCACGGACCAGGAAGAAAATAGTTTCAAAAGAGCTCGGGCCAGCGCCATGCATTGGTCCGAACGACCCACGCAGAATGTGCCAGACCGCGCCGGATCAATGAGAAAGTCCTGCAGCGATTGATGGTGGAGCTTCACTGGCTCGGCGCCCAAGGGAGGAGGCATCTTGAGGAGTGACTGCAGTCCGCGCAGCGCTAAATAAGCATCCCCCGGCTGCAGCTCCAGAAGATCGTCCAATTCCCTCAAATTCAACTTGAATCTGAGGATAGCCAGTAATATAGTCGGCAGTATCCTTCGCGCAGGAACCGCGGACAAAATATGCATGTATAGCCTGTCGAGCGCAGCGAATGGGGTCGCAAGGTCGGAGGACGTTGAACTGTTTAGTATAACTGCGAGACGTTCCGTTGGACGAAAGTTTCTGTCGTCAATGAATTTGATAACTGTTGACGCGTAAATAAAATAGCCGGAGGAGTTCAGAACCAAGGAGTCGAGCTCATCCTGCGAGGGCCATGTCGAGGGAAGCGCAGCCATCGTCGGCCAATGTTCTGAATGTATACGCGCAAATTCATCCCGAAGGTATCGTTCGACGTCGGAGAATGACTGCGCGATATTGAAAGAAGCCGTGAGATCAGCTAGCCACGGCCCTTCGAATTGTTCTCGGAGGTGCGGCTCGGGCCTGCTGGCGATGATGAATTGAAGTGGGAGCCTATGCGCACGAACAGTCTGTCCGATTAAGCGCAATATTTCACATTGGATAAGATGGTCTCTGCACTCGTCGAGCCCATCTATTAGGATTGTCGCAGGAGTGCGTCCTTGGGGGGACAGGCAGGGCTCGATAATCAAGTTTTGAAGCTGGGCGGCCATGGATCGCGCTACGACGGACGGATCCTGGGCAGCACTCTGCGAAATAGCAGTCCGCCAGTCTGGAATCCAGAGCGCCAGATCGTAGGCGAGCGTAAGAAACATCACTTTGCCGTTTCCGCGAATCGGATGATCGCGCTTGAAAAAGAAGCTGCCTCCGAGACAGCCGGCGTCCTGCAGACGCCCAGCAAGTGTCTGCATGACCGCGGACTTCCCGGCCCCTGCAGGTCCGTACAGCCATAGAATTTGCCTCTTTGGAGCAGCTGGCGGCGAACCATTGTTGTTCCACTCAGCAGCTGGATTCAGCCGGGAAGATTGCCCATCTGTCTGGGTATCTGATGTTCCCCAGGAAAATAATTTTTGAAGGATGAGTTTCCGTGTGGCGGGATGGCATTTCGGCTGGGGGAAACTGTCCGCAGAATCGTATAGTGCCTCCAATGCAGCGGCGCGGTGGAGGATATCCATTCCTGCCA
This sequence comes from Mycena latifolia, assembly GCA_029289555.1. Taxonomy (NCBI): domain Eukaryota; kingdom Fungi; phylum Basidiomycota; class Agaricomycetes; order Agaricales; family Mycenaceae; genus Mycena; species Mycena latifolia. Next base: position 64,772 of record JARJLE010000269.1, on the reverse strand, counting down.
ATGAAGATTCAAATGTTGGAAATACACGCATCACGCTTACCGTGGTCCTCAAAGCCTTTGTACGTCGTGGAGATGAATATTCCGCCGGTAATGGTAGAGACGGAGTCGTTCCGATGGGGACGAGCACGGTTCATCACTGACTCGCCCAGAGTTCCCAAACCAGATGGAGATTCGCAGTGGAAAGTAGCGTCGTCATTGGGCGTGCTTTGCTTGCGCTCTAGATTTATGGAAGTACTGGTTCTGAGGCACGCTGAAAGATCCAGAAGATCCAGCGAATCGGATGAGCACGACGAAGACAGGGGAAGTGATGCTCCGCCGTGAGTGAGACCATTCTGCCACAACGACGTGGGACCAGGAGAGATATCTGTGAGCAGGGGAGTCGGTGAAAGCAATGGGAAAACTCTTGAGGCTCACCATACGGCATTACTCTCTTGTCAATCGCCAGTCGAGTACTCCATCTAACGCCAGCCGGCTGGACAACGTGGCGCCCAGTCGATGCTCCAAATAGTCGCGCCTTTAAATAGGAAGGGTCGATACGGTGATCTTGCAACTGACGCGGAAGGAGCTCATCCGCATTCTGGAAGTGCACGTCGCCGGCCACTTCGTAGAAATTTCCGCCCAGAATATGAAAGCCCGTACTGTGGTCGAAGATGGGCATGGGTGAGTGCTGAGGGGAACAGAGGCTGCGCAATACTTCCTGGGATGAGATCATTTGCTGAAACGGAGCGCGGCCATCTAGACACCAAGATGTGATCTCAAGCGTGCGCATGCGCGTTGCAATTGGATACGAGGTGACACAAAAATAGCGGTGTATGTGGTGAGTCATCTATAAACCGCACGAGGCAGTCAGTGGAAGCAACTTATGGGACACTCGCGTAGTGAGTCCGAGCCATAGCCAGACCAATACAGTGGGAGTTTTGAGTCAGCGTAGGAGTTAAAATCCCATTGAAAGATCGGGTTCCAAACAAGTTCTAAACCCCCGAAAAGGGAAAAACTCAGCATCATGATATTTTCAGACAAGCAAAACGTGTCGCATGCGGCGGATGGATACAGGATCCGTTAAACGCGGGGAGACTGCGAGACGACCGCGGTGATACGTGATGCAAACCCATCGCAGCTGAGATCGAATCCGAGGACGCTGCGTAGGTAGGGGTGGGGGTAGTGGAGGCAAGAAACCAAAATGAGTCGGAATGAAATCATACTCGGGATGGCCAGGAATGAGTCCCTGTGAGACAGTCGTGAAGGTATCAAGACTCCCGGAGTCTCCCACTAATTCTGGCTTGATTCCAACTTGATTCGTGGGAGTTGCAAAAATGTTTGAGACATTTCAGCAAAAATCCATGCAAGAACGAGTTCTATAGCGTAATCGGGTGACCTGGCTGACCGAGTCGCCTCGGCACAGCCACCATGTCACTGAAATTCAAACTCCGCTCGGCCCTCCGTTTGGTGGTGCCGATCCTCCCTTTGGCGGGTAGGTCACCGCTTTGTCTCTCTCCTCCCGATCATCAACTCCGCTTGGGTCACCACCTCCCGGGAGGGTAGGTCACCGGTCTCACTCTCCCCATTAAGGCAACCACTACTCCCCCGTCCCATTATAGCAATTTTGATCTTCTTCTCGAGTATTTTCAGAAATTTGTAGCGGATGGGGGCTTCCAGTACTGACGGGCCTCTGGTGAATTTCTGGGTCGGAAGCTGTGCCGCTTCGATTCAGCGACACGTTCTAGAGGTCTATACCGCACGACATGATGGCTCTCGAAATATTCGGTGCTCTTTACGGAAATTTGTAGCGGATGGGGGATTCTAGTATCGACGGGCCGCTGGTGATTTTATGGGTCGGACACTGTATCGTTTCATTCATGGAACACTTTCTGGAGCTCTATACGACGCTGCATGATCAATCTCAAAATATTCGGTACTCGAGTAGGTAATTGATTAATCGGGCAAAACTAGGCGGACAGATACATAGAGTATAGAGAAAGAAGTGGAGTAATAATTCAGAGTTCCTCGCGTGTGAGGTCTATAACACCGACCGCCTTCAATGCACGATGGGCAATGACTAATTCCTCCTGCTCGACATCAATGACATCCAGGGCCCTCGACGGTTCACGTGGGACAACTTCCCTGCCTTTATTTGAGTCCTCTGAACAGTCGTTGAGTTCATCCATGTCCGAGTCAGAGCTGGAATCGGAATCGGAAAGAGATGACAAGTCGACGTCGGAAAACTATACAATATTAATAATTTTATAAGTGGAGTGAAACAAAACTGACGCTCGTTGAATGAGAGGACAAATCTCTTGTTGCGATTGCAAAGATAGACTTTGGAACGGTTACCAGAACCGATTCTGTATTATCACCGTCCGAAGTCGGGAATTGTGCCAATTTATTAAAGTTGCTGATAGAGATCCGGATACGCATTATATCCATGGCGGGTGTACCTTGATCGGCGAATGGCCGCTTGGAAATTTTGACAAGTCTTCCATTCGTGCTCGGAGTTGCAAATGTCTTGTTTTCGGGATTGTACATGACATATCGCTTTTTTGGGGTCGGTCGTCAGGAACTGAAGCACAGCACCAAAATAAAACGAACCGAAGATATCATTCTGAATGCGACACCAGGCCAGAGAAGATTGACAAAACACTTCTTCATTTGCGCGGCGTCCCAGTGCAAGTGCTCTCTGCAGAATGCTGATATCTCGTGGACGGCTGACTCACGGGGCACCCAGAGCGCAACATCTGGGGTCTTCCCATGGAATTGAGGCAACCAGGATGTCCACGGGTTGGTGTACAGGCGTACGACATGTAGATCCGGGAACGTATCTGGAATGTTATCCGCCAGCTTCGGGTAGCGGCGATCCAGAAAGCCGGATGAATTTGTTCGGAGCTCAGTCCGAAGGGTGTTCCTCCATGTCGCGAGGTGTTGGTCAAGCAGAATACCGGCATACGACGTGAGGATTTGACGTAACTCGCGGCCAGCACCATGTTTAGCTAGTGCATGAGCAACCTTTGCTCTAGGTTTGCCCGTGAACCCAACCCATTTTCGAAGTTTCAGCAGCATCGACACTGCGTGAAGTCAGTAATTACTTCGCTATATCATCAGACCGGTAATACGTACTTCATCTCGGCTTGCTTGTAACCCAACAGATGCCGCGGAAGATGTGCTTTGAGCCGCGAGTTGAATCCGGCGGCCTGGTACGCTCTGCAGTAGAGATTGTACAGGCTCTGCTCATTGAACGGTACAGTCGCAGCCTTAGGCCCATGGAGAATGCGAACCTAAGTGGTCCTGAGATACAGTATTGAATTAAATTAGGATGAGATACGTACCTGTCGCCAGCTTTTGTTCAACGACCAATCAATATTCATGATCGATGTCAGCTCCTTGACATCATAGAGATAGTGAAGGTAGAAGGCGAGGGCGCCGAGAGGGCACATCTCTGGATACATGTGTGCGATAAAGGCTGAATATACAGGGTTTACTATCTGTAGAAGTATCAATAAATATTTCAGGCGAGTGCAACTTGACCATACAGTACGCATGCCTCTCTTCCCCGCCTTCTCTTCGCCCTGAAGCCCCAGCACAGAATATATTAAGGTTCTGCCATTCGGGTGTGTGATTCTGTACGGCTGTAGTTCACAAAGTTTCAGTGCACGAAAGTCGTCGCCGCGGTTGCCGGACGCATGCTGTGCAGTCCATGCTAAATGCCCGAAGATCGCGAGCCGTACTAGTAGCGGAGATGGGGTTAACAACCGTATAGGCCGTACAGGACATAGGTTTAGACGTACAATGGCGATGAGCTAAAAAACCTAACCCGATTCTGTCGAGTTGGTCTTTGGTGACTTCGGAAAGGAAAGTATTGGCCAGGATATCGGGGGCATCCTCCCCTTCGTCGAGGCCGCTGAGATTCGCATCAGTCTGTGTCAAGCGTTAAACACAGACGGCCGGCTTACTTCCGTACCCGCTCCAGCGCCTCATCCATTCGCGTTTTGATTGCATCGAAGACAATGACTGTTGTCGCCGGACGATCGCGTGCAAGATCAGGATCTGCAGCATCTTGCTCTTTTCGAATGCGTAGCGCTCCGAAGAACATTTTCTTCAGGTGAGACTAAACCATATTAGCATCGCTGATCGAATACAGTGATAGAGATTCTTACCGCGCCCACATGTGTTCCCGGGATCGGCACTCCTTTGCGTGTTCTTTTCTCGCGTTCGGCGTGGTATTTGATAAAGAGCAGTAGAGCATGTTCATCAATAATGCCGTCTTGGATTTCGTTTTTGGCGAGAGCGATCCCCTTAAATTCCTGGTGCAAGAGATGTAGCCAAATGTCGGGACGCGACAGAAGGAACACTCACGTTCCAAGCACGTATCATCGCTTTTTGTGTCTTGAGTCCCCCTGCCCGTCGATTGCCTTCAGTTCGCCGTACAGCAGAGATGCGAACACCGAGTCTGAACTCTTCGTGGTCCCCAGATGCGATGCGTCGGCGTCGAAGTGTAACACGAGACTCGACATCGCTCCCACCACTGTCCGCTTCCTCATCCTCATCCTCATCCGCTGCGCCTGCGTCCGCCTCCTCATCCTCATCCTCATCCTCATCTTCATCTTCGTCTTCGTAGCTGAGCAGCTCATACGCATTGGCTCCATCGACATCATATTCACGAAGCAATGCGGCATCGTCCTCAGCATCTTTGTCCTCGGTAATGGCCAGGATATCGACCAAGGGGGACTGCACGGGGTTGACTACGCGTTCCTGCACCGGTGTAGAGCGTAACGGCGAAGAAATGCGGGGTGCAGTACTGCTCGAGCGACTGATGCGAGAGGGTGGAGTCACCGGCGGGCGCGCGGGGCCGATGATCATGGAAGACTGTACTGAGTTGGGTCGGGAGGAGGGTGGAATCGAACGAGGAGGAGGATGGGCTCGCCCTTCATTTCGAGAGGAAGACACTCGGGCCTGCGCCGTCTGGCCTGGGGTCCGAGACGTCGATGACACCAGTAGCGGAATCCCTGCACTCATCTCACCACGGCGAGGTGCAGTGGGGACCTGGCGGCTGCCAGAAGGAGCGCTAATGGTTATCGAGGCTCCAACGGGGTTGAGCACCGACGCCAGGACATCATGCGATTCAGTGGCTTGGCGGCGTGGGGCTGGCGCGATCCAATTCCGTGGAGTATTTCGGGTAGACGTAGCGGCAGATGGGAGTGGTGGTTGGGGCACTGAACTCGGAGGAGAGGGGAACCTAGGATAACCATAAGGAGTGCATCAACCGATGGGAGTACTGACATACCAATGGTCTGCGAGCTTATCGCGCAAGCGGGACAGAGTTGCGGTCTTTGGAACAGTGAGATGAAGCTCTGCGCAAGCTTGAGACAGCGGGGCCTTGCGGGTTACATGCGTCCTATGGGGAATCAGTGAAATGCCGCGACTGGACGGTACTCGGACATACAGTCTTTCTTCATACTGGGGGCGTGTCTCGCTGATACTTCCGAGGGAATCGCGGGCTGGATTTAGATTGGAGAGTGTGTTTCGCGAGCTATTGAACGAGGATGCATTGGAGGCGGAAGGACGTGAGGCGGTCAGACGCGACACCGGAGCGGTACCAGTGGTAACCCCATTCGTGGCTTCGCTTCCCACAAGAAGCACCGGATCAATGACGCCGACGATGGCGGCCATCTCGCCAGTGCTCGCCCAGCAGGTAATGCACAAGAGAAGGAGAAAGAGAGCAGAAAGTACAGACGGTATGAGACACCTGGGTGTGTTGGCAACAAGCAAGACTCAGGAGAGAGAGGCAGGAGCTGTAACAAAAAAAAAAAGCTGTGCCGAGCTATTATCAGCGACTGCTTAGCGGGCCAAACTAGTTAGTGGGCCACTTGCATAATAGAAGGTACTGTGATATAGAATCCCGGGATTTGGTGGTTATAGGATGGAATATGACCTATCGCGACACTGTATGTCAAATTTCGAGGCAGAGTGATGCGGCGATCAAAAGTTACGGGAGGTTCTCGATCAAGATGCCGGTGTGTGAACATCATTTCTTATCTCCGAACGGCCCTAGCGCTCGTGTTTGGCTTGTTTCTTCACTAATTCTTCGCCGATTCACAAGTTTTTGGGCTCGTTCGCATCCCTTGATTCGAATCGATGACTCCGCGCCATACTATATGTGACAACGATTCTCCCTCGCCTCTTGGACCCTTCGAGATCATCTCGACCTGATCCTGAGCGGCACAATCCAGCCATCTCTATAGCGATCCACCGGTCTTGGCTAAGGACTTGGGAATTGGTTTTTGCATTTGATACCACTAATCCACTATTCTAAAACGTCGATTTGGCTTTTAACTGCCCGACTTTCTGTTCACGCTGGGCTACCACTCCAAAGCACCGAATTTCAGTTGCACATAAAGATGGATTTTGTTGGACGGGTTATGGGTATATGGGGGTCGTCCTTTGCATTTAAGTATGTCTTAATACTTCCCATGGAGTCGTCTATGTCTCAATTTTGGGCTTCGTTGCACTCTGTCCTTCAGAAGGTAGGCCATTCCGTCTGGACAGCAATCTCACCCATCGCAGATGGCTGGAAAGGCAAACAGTTATGGTCCCAATACATGCCAGATTTGCAGTTTGAGTGTACCCAATAATGTAGCCCTATCCACTAAATGATTTGGAATGCACTGGGGTGAATAGTACGGGCGCGCACGAATGATTTGGCCGGGTGGCCCACTAAGCCGTTTATTCCCCTTTTGGGATACCGCTGGAAACAAAATTCGGCAGGCCATGGAATGCAAATGTAAATTCCCAAAAAATATCTCAGCTCACACATAGGATGTATACCTTCGTTTATGAGCCCATATACTTGTATCCATTTGACTCTCTGTACGGGCTCGAGGACAAAAATGGTAAGGTGGCCCGGTAACCAGTCTCAGATAATATGTCAATGGACTCTGTTATTTTCATTTTATCTTGCCCGGCTCTTATGTCGGACTCGTAACCAGTCTGCCTACGAGGAGCAAAAATATGAGGCGAGCTCTTTACGTAGGCAGACTGGTACAATTCGGAACAAACAATCAACCTGGGCCCGGAGTTTGAAGTTTTGGTGCCGATCACGCCGATCATCGGGGCTCGGTCCGAAAGTGAGTTTATCAATCTAACTGAGGTCGACGCTGTGATTCCTGGAGCCTATACAATAAAATTCTGAAGAGACTTGGAAGAGACAGAAGTTAGAGTCTGTTCGGATGCGTCAATATATTGTCATTGTTGATTGTTGTACCATATCAAGTAATCTCATTGTCGATTACTAAGGCTGCCTAGTAGTGACCTGATGTGTGACCCGACGTGATTGTGTCCGTTCCCACACCAATCTTACACGGTACATGGTTAGTCATGTTCTGATTGGTCCATCAATTTTCGGCCCGGGCTTCACCCGAGCCTTCGGGCATTACTGTTAAGATGGTGGGGGATGGTGGGCCTCTTCTTTGCTCCTCCAACATGGCCTGAACCTGAGTTGAAACAGACTAGCCATGTTGGAGGCCTGATAATATTTTTTTTGGTAGGTGTGGGAGGGCTTCAATAGCCTTCAACGCCTCCGACACCTCCGACACCTCTGACACCTCCGACACCTCCAGTGTCATTGACATGAAAGTGTAAGTCTCTAATACCAACTTCAGGAACCATTTTGTCGGAAATTTGTAAATGCTCTTACAAGAGGATCACGTTATAAGAGCCTTGTAAGATAAACATAAGCAAATAAACGCTCTTGGATGCTCTTACAATCGCGGGCCTCCTCATGCAAGCCCTTACCCATCCAACTTTTTTCAGGATTGCTCATCCGATTTCCATCGACCTATTCTTCGCTTATATCGCCTCATAGCCACCTATTGGGAGGGTGAATCGTTCTGACTCGGCAGCCTTGTCAGCTGCCCTTCAGCCAGTTACGTCGGGCTTTCCAGCTCATTCGAGAAATCCTGGATGTCCACGGCAAGGTCCAGGGGGCCCTCCCCGCCACATGAAGGATTCTGGAGCCTATTCTGACTTGAAACCTAAAGGGAAATTGGAATGGGGTGCGTCTACATGCCTCGCCAAAGCCTGGCTCATTGCTCAATCTGCCCTCCCTTCAGATTGTTGTTACCTTCACATCAAACAATGAGCTCCGCTCAGTCTGTGACACTTTCTGTCGACACTGAACGTCTGAGCAGCGCACAAACCGTGCGCCTGGGGGTTAGTAGGTGCGTGGATCATTTCCTCGTTCTTTCTATGTTCTCCGCCCACGTTGCAGACCGACGCGATTCGGACACGACACGCCCTCATGTCGCACATGCAGGACTGCCGGCGCATTCGCCGGGCGGTACGCATGTGCGACTGAGTCGTGCTGTACGCATCCGGGTTGTGCTGCAATCTGTGTACCATCGAGCTCCCCTAGTCGCGGCTGCCCGTCGTCCAAATGAGATAACACACGGGGTCTCGTGTATGCGCTGTCTCTGCTCCCCGTGGGGCCCTCGGCCCCATCTACGCCGCCGTCGTTTGAGGTCCGTCGACGACTGGACCTTGATGCCGGCGAGATCTCGTTGGCGATTGGTGCGCGCATGCATGATCTCGTTCCCGATGCGCCCTCCGGTATGAACTTCTACCGTACAAGTCGCCGGAAACAGGTGCGTCCTGTGTCCTGCGAACACACACCATCACGAGTGTGATGCCTGTTCAAGTACTCACAGCCCTTCTCCCTGCGTCTCTGCCAACCTGCCGCGGTGCATGAACTCACACTTGTGCTCCTACACCAAGTCAAATGAAGTTCGCCGTCGAAATATCCGCTGCAATGCTTCTTCTTTCCCTTACTACTGCTGCAGTTGCATCGGAAGGTATGTCACGCTTCACTCGATTCTATGCTAGGAAAGTGCTGAACTTTCTTCTGAAGCAACTGCCGAGCATTTCGCCAACCAGGAATTCGATTCCCTCGTTGTCGGAGGCGGAACTGCGAGCCACGTCGTGGCTACGCGCATCCCAGGATAACATTCGGTGTCATTGAACCTGGGCAATATTTCCAAAATGATCCTCTGATAGAAATCCCTTAGTCCATCGCTGCGCCGTCTAACCCGAACGGCACTGCTCTTATTGGGCATCCGACGTACACCTAGAGCTTGCTATCCACGCCGCAGCTAGGGCTGAACGGAAATCTACCCCCTTGCCAAGGCAAGCGTGCTCAGCCGTGTGCTGGCCCCATGTTGATCGTCCTTCGTACTAGGGGGGAAATTGTCGGAGGCTCCTCCGCCATAAACTTCATGGTAAGTCCATATGGTCACGCTCGAGTTTTTCAATAGTGCATCATGGACTATGTACCCGGTATGGCAGCGAGGCGCGCAGAAGGGATACCATCTCTGGTCGACAGTATTCGGAAACGGGCCTCGATGGTCCATTTCTGGACTTCTTCCTTACTTCAAGAAAACTGAAACTTGGGTTGCTCCCCCGCTGCGCCAGTGCTACTCCCTGGAAAAACATCCTCCAGACTGGCGAAATCTTATCGCACCAACGGGCCCGTTGTGGTGCGGTGAAAGGTCCCAGCCACCAACTATGCCACTGCTTATTCACTGTACCTAGATTTTGTACGACAACGTCTGTCTTGACCTCCGTGGACCAGCCAATGGTTGAGGCAGGAACTGAGCTTGGGCTCAAGGCGAATTTTAATCCGGTGCGTGGTCATTGCCAACCACACCATCTTTATACGTACATGTTGCCCACAAGATCTCGGAGATCCCATCGGGTTTTCCTCAACTGCACGGAGAGTGGACTCCGCGAATGAGATCCGCTCGCATGTCACTAACTCTTACTACACTCCCAACGTGCATCGAAAAAACCTCGTCCTGCTCACCGGCGTGCAAGTCACCAAAGTCGTCTTCGATACAAAGACGGGAATAATTGCGAAAGCGGTTGAATACAGTGCGAACAGCAAGACCTATAACCAAGGAAGTCAACTTGTCAGCAGGTTCGTGCGCCTCGACCCATCGTCATCTTGAAACACCGATCGAGAAAGAAAAAACCACTTAGGAACATTGAAGACATCGTAAATACTCGAACTCTCTGGAATTGGTGACAAAGAACTGCTGGCCAAGCATGATATTCCTGTCGTCTTCGATGTCGCAGGGGTCGGTGAGAATCTGAAGATAGCTCATTGACTTGGTCACTCCTCAATATAGCATTCTTATCTGCTTCATAATCACCTATTTTTCTGCGGCAGATTTCAGACTCAAGCCGGGTGCGGTAACAATTCGTACATCTAGTACATTGCCTTCATGCAAAATTTCTCCTCAGACACTGACTTTGTTTGTTGAATAAGTTCATCGATTCCCGGGAGCCACCTTCGACTCAACGACTTGAAGTTCAAAACAAGTCTTGTACGTGCGTCATATTTATCATTTACAAGTCGACCCAAGGACTGACCTGTCAATTAGATTTTGTTCGATATTAGAGGTGCAACTCTCACAGGTTAAGTTTTGTCTTGCTTATCAGTTTAAGCACTTATTTGGGGGCTCCAGTTGTCTCTATGGTTCAACTCCTCTAAGGAACTTAGTCCGAGTCGTACTCAACACTTCCGGATGCACGAGTCCTTTGAGATATTGACTCGGACTTCAGTTCGACTTATTTACTCTGATGCTTCATCTGAATTGATTCGACGATTCATGAGCCAGTTTGATCTTGACAACTACAAATTCAACATTATTTGATCATTGTAAGCTCTCTGCGTTCGCAATTCAGCTCCAGTACTGACCCATCAATTAGATTCTGTTTAATGCGTTCAACTCCAATTATGACCTTCCTCTGGCCCTGTTGAATCTTTCTCATTGTGTTCAGGGTTCACACTGACTGCAAAGGCAATCATTTCCAGGTAAGATTTTGGTCCTTCGCTTCAAACCCAAGTGTTCTAACTAATAGCTGCACCGGCATCTTGAGGTTGGCAAATTAAATGCTCCGTGCATGAGGTTCAACCTACTATTTGAGACCCCTTACCTGGCCACCCCACCTAGTTGGCCATTTGGAGTCTAGCATGCCGACATTTTGTTGTTCACTCCCAGGGATAATGGGGGATGGGAGTACGATCTATAACGAAGGTCTGAACCGAATTTGGAGCCGGAGTGATGAGTTGATCGAAAGTTACGACATCTCGGATCAAGACCCGCAACGTGTGAACATCAATTTCTTATGCCGACGCGGCTTGGTTTTCTTGTCTCAACTGGCTCTCCGCCAATTCTTAGCCGTTCCGGGACTTTGCGCGCTAGATCTGCTCCCCTGATTCGGGGGAATCACCTACCACCGTCCCCGCCACAGAGAAGTCAAAATCCTCCCCGCTATGCCCCCATGAACACGCCGCTATTTTTTTGAGTCGCTCCCCTTGGCCGACGTTGTATCAGACAACACCGTGGGGCTACCACTCTGGAATTGCCTACGATACTTTTTGGCGTCCCATGGCTCAACGCTGACAGTACGTTGGAATTTTATCTGCCCAACTCACTTCTCACTGTAATGCTTTACCGCCACCACCCAATTTTGGTGTTGCCAACACCGGGAATTTTCTGGGGAGCTGTGAAGACTTTACTATGGAGTTAGGGATGTAAATAAGTTGTAGACCTTCCTTCTAAGCTATGTGCATCTTAATTTGGGTCATAGTATGGTTCCATCGTCCAATAAATGTGCTATTGCTCCAGAGACCTTGTTTCAGGGCTTTCCCACATCTGAGGAGCAGTCATTTACACGCCTCATATGGGTTGCACGTGGAGTATTATGTGTTCAAATTGTCACTATATACCCTAGTTAACATTTCCGATGGATCCGGGCGCCGGATTCAAGTCTCGCGACTTGATTTGACTGGGTGGCCAACTAGCCTGTTATTTGGCCATGTTGAACTGCTGGCCGAAATGAATTTACTGTAATGGCAAATCTTTAGATATTTGGGTGGAAGTGGTCCTGAACTCTTCGTAGGATGCCTGCACTCATTCTGACACAGTTGGGCGCACGTAGGGTGAGCGGACAGATTGAGATTGAGGGATGAATGCTTAGGTGGCCAGGTAAGGGGTCTCAAATAGTAGTTAAATCCACCGTGTTGCAAGTCCGCCGCAGTCGCACTCAACAAATTTACTTGCCTTTCATTCGTGTTCAACACTTACATAAGTCTTGAGTATTTCTAGCGAATTTTCTCTGGCTAGTTTACGAGTACCGTGTCTCATTTCGACGTAGTTCAAGATTTACTCGACGGGACTTCTCACAATCAAAACTTATCTGTGTGTTCGGTGCGTAAATTCGACTCGTCTTGAATCTAGTCTCTTATAAACAGACGCTACAATATCTTGAATCATCTTGCTGTGTAGATTCCTCACAATTTTCAATATGCTAAGCGGTGCATTTCTGACCTTTTCACAATGAGAACACCACCAACTCGATCCGTGAGTCCTTGAGCTTCTGCTTGCTTGATTCTTCCCCACTAGCCCTTTCATTTGCACACTCCCCGTATTCCCCCCCCCCCCCTGAGTCCGTCCCGCAGTCTTGATGTGCACGCAAATCTCTTTCAAGGTTGAAAATACCTCCCAATGCTAGCCGTCCTTTTTTCATTCTGTCATTTTAACTTCACTCAAATTTGCAGGGCCCTTCAAATTACATCACTACACCTCAGTGGTGTACCTTTCTGAGTTGTGACTGTCCATTTGAATGTCCGACGACCCTGCCAACTCAGAACATAGTTTATTTTATTTTATTTTTACATTGAGTTCTTGAGTTCTTGAATTCTTACTAGCACTACTGAGGTACACACTTCATTTTTCTTACTGCCTGCACACAGTTCACCTAGCCTTTGAGTTCGACCTCTAGAGCTAGCCCTGCTGACTTAATTCAGTGTCTGGAAAGGACTTGTTGCATTAAGTAGCACAAGGGGTAACCAAATCTGTACAGAGGCAAGTAAGCAAGTATGCAAAGTAAATAAATAGTTGGATGAACGGGCGGGACTTGACATTCGCAGGATCCGGCTGCGAGACCGAGAGGCGGGCTTTATGGGCTGGGCGGACGGTTGAGAGCACCATAAAAGGAATAGAGCAACATACCTTTTAAACAGCTCAGTGGTATAATAGTAGTTTTGTATTCCATAGAAATTCCTCTGTACGCGTAAGGTCACACGTTCGAACCAGCCTAGTAGTAAGTAAATAAATAAGAACAAGTCAGTAAGTAACTAAACGCAGTCAGTCAGTATTAGTAAACGAACCAGTAGTACAAGTGAACCGACAAAGTGCCAATACATGTCTAATGAAGCGCTGCCTAATAGTTTTCATTACAGAAACCGGCTGCCTTGCAAGGCCTTATAAGCTTTTCCTCTTATAAAAGTCCGCGATCTTTCATTTCATTTCAAATTCATTTTATTGTGCGCGCGGGCCCCTTGGGGCCCATGTAGCACATGTACGTATGACATGGAATAGACTAGCGTGCGTGGAATGAGTACGTGGAGGGGGGCCTTACAAAGAGTCTTCCCCGTTATAAGCCTCTTATGAGTGCTGGAGCTCTTGTGGCCTTACAAGGCCTTAGAGCGCCTTATAGTGCAAAATAAAAATCTCCGACATTCCATGCCCTGGAATTATTAATTGCTGAATATCAGGACTTGAAACACAATGACTGAACCAAAAATGAAAATATTTCCGGAATTGCAGAAAGACGGAGGCCTCCATCCCTGCTGGCAACATGGTTTCTTTAAATGTGCGCAACCTACCTGTCATGCTTCTCAATATGAGGGACATGGTTAACTAGTGCACTATCATATGAAGAAATTCAAATGGATGTGGTTGAGCCGTAGGTGTCGTAGGTGTCATAGCCATCATGGGTTCCACCTGTGGATTGAACCCATCTTAATCTATCATTAATAATTTCCATGTCCACTATTCAGATGGAATACAGCTAAAACCTCCATGCCTTGATCCATTGACCAATTCCCCAAATTCAACCGTGGGTAGAAGCTCAATATATGGTTGAATCCAAGTTGAATATTCCTACAAAAGGAGATCTTATGCTCATGATAATACTACATTACCTTCAAAATTCTCATTCCGAACATCCAGATCCACTGGAATTGTGCTTACAATGCACCAATATCAAACTGGAATGCCTGCCGGAGGCCTCCGATGCTTCAGGAAACCTCCCGAGCAGTTCTATCAAGATTCCCGTGTGCGGCAGTCTGTCCGACCTTTGTGGGGAACAGCTGGAGCCATTGGAATCAGCTTGATAGTGTACTAATCTTGTACTGGCAGCATGCTGGAGGCCTCCGATGCATCGGGGATTTCAACACTGACTGTTGAATGGGCATTCAAATTCATCGGGATAAAATAGATACAATAGCAATAGAAGGTATGCTACAAGTGCACAAGTCACCACCTGATTGAAGGAGGGGAGAGGTCGTGATGTAGGTGAAGGAGGTGCTGGAGCCACCGAAGCTGCCGGTGGCCGGGGAGGTGAGAAAATGAAGGAAGATGCCGGGGACTCACGCGGGCACATTTATCAGCAGATGAAAATAGAACACCCCCGTGACCTACCCCCTCCGACGCCTACAGGGCCTCTTAGGGGGGTTATGCTCCTACAACATAACCCCCCCTAAGAGGCCCTCACGTGACCTGTGACGGTGCTCCCTTAGGTGATCGGACCCCCCTGATAGCCAACAGACTTCAACAAGCGAGGCACGAGCTTCGTGTTGAAGCGTCTGTCTACGAGAGACTATGTACTCCCCCATCTCGGACGTGTTCGCCGTGGCGCGATGTCTGTCTTTCATTTTCGGGGACTTGAAGGAGGTGATGTCCGATGACGATCCTGGCGACGACGACGATCCGCAGGCCTTACTCGCAGGCGACTATCATCGTCGCTGGACGGAGGTTGAAAGGATGCTGCCGGGTTTCGGCGAAGTGCGTGACGAGGAGTGGAGTCTCGGCAATGATTCGACCAATTCGGTGTTGCAAAACCTATTCGAGTATTGAATTTTTCGCTCGATATCTGTGTTGCTAACCGAAATCCTCAGGGCTGCCGTTGCCGTCGTTGGCTCTCAATAATCCTTCTCGGCTCTAATGTACTATGATATCCCTTCACGACTCCTTGCACCAACTGGATCCGTTTGTGCACTACTTGTCTGAGGACGTTCAAGAGATCCATCACATAATAATAATAACTTTTATTTTGCTATGTCCCGATTACGTTTTTCTGTGTTTCTTCTTTGACATTTGTTTTGTCTGCCGTGATTATTTACCTCCCTTGCAAGGTCGTGAAGGCGGGATCAAGCTGATGAATCCTGTGTTCGGTCAAAGCTTTTTCTTGAAGCAGATTGATGTGTATCTCGAGGACATAACCGGGAGAACCTCAGCGAAGTTGTCAATTCTACTTTCTCAGCCTGAAGATGGTGAACGACCGTATGCCTTCAGCCATGGCAGGATTTGTATAATAGGGATAACAGTGGAGAAGGCATCAATATAGGCGGAGGTTTGACGCACAAAAAATGATACAAGATGAGGACGCCGAGGGCCGAGGCCATGAAGGAGCTTGGAAGTGTGTCAGAGAGCTCCTCGATTCGGGTCGGCGCCGCCTACTTGGGCTAAAAGGGGCTCCAGAGACTCTTCTGCAAATCGTGGTTGTGGTCTGAGAGACAGGCTCGATTTGGGCTTGATACTGATTCATCAGGAGTGTACCCGAGGTACTTTCGATTCGGATGAGCTACGTACTCATTAAACTACTTTCTCTCTCTTTCAAGTTAGCCCACTCATGCGCAGAATGAATGGTAATAGGAACCTCGAGCTCAAGGTTATTCCCGATTCCCAGGAACTCGACGAGAAAGCGCAGGGAATACTGCGCAGAGGTATCAGTACAAGACCCGCGAGTACTCTAGACACCAACCTGGAGCTCGAACGCCTTACCCTCCACCTCGCTCTTAAACGTCGGCGTTTCAGAGATAGATATCGTACTCTCGAAGCGAACCACGCGTTTCCACACGCCGTGGTTCTTCTTGTGTCCCGGCTCCGGAATCCATTCAGGCGGGGAGATGTATCGCTTAACGGCTTTGCTGCTCGCGGGATCTCCGAGGCCGCCGAGCACGCGACATGCATTAGAGCTCGTGCGGGACGCGTATTCGCCGGCCATGTGCACGGTGTGCTCAAGCGTGAGCGCCACGTCCGACGAGTGCGTCGGCGGCGCAGGGAACATGGCCTCGTCCTCCGGCGGCTCACCACGCTCCATGAGTTTTGTGCGAGTTTCCACGGTGAAGATCAAGGGGACTTCCGTGGCCCGCGGGATGCTGGGGAAGTCGGGGAGTTTAACCTGGAGATTAAATGAGAACACGCTTTGCGTTGACAACATTTGAACGAAAAACCTCTGCGTGAACATGTGAATGACCCCCGAAGATGCCGCGCCTAATTTTCTGTCCATGGGAGATCTTCCGCCAAGGCCCACCCCACCCGCTCTGTAGCTTTTGTCCGACGGATAATTGGGCGGGCGACGGGACAGGGAACACAGTGAAGCTCCGCGCTATGTGGCGGTCCTTGTTGCGAAGCCCCGTGCCAGCCCGAGTGCCGACGACTTCAATGGAGTATTCAATTCTAGCCTGTACATCCGAGCCATTGAAAAAGAAGGAGGGCGGAAGGCTCTCAGGCAACTGGAAGCGGAAAGCGCGCGCAATAACTCCAGAATTATGCGACGCTTCGTTCCCCATTGTCCAAAGTGGTTGAGTAGATTGGAACAGCTGAGGAAACAACTCATTGGCCTGCATAATTGGGTTCGTATACCGCGCACCTCAGCAGTGCGTTTTCGATACGCAGCGACCGGCTGATTGTCACCCGTATATTGCACCGGTTCCGCGATTGCCCTGGGTGATCCGGTTGGTTAAATCTCTCCAAACCGCGAAGGGTTCCACATACGTCTCAATCGAGCCTCGAAAGTCAACTCGCACCTGCCCAATGCCCTCCTTCTGCGCAAGCGCAAGATCAATACTGACGTTGCCCTGAACGTTCTGCCCAGGGGACCATATGGCGCGGTCGTCGAAATCCAGAACCAAAGCTTGGGTGTCGGGCGTGTTGGTGGAGGCCATAGTCGGTGTGGATCGGTGTGTTCACCATATATTCCCGCTGCTGTTATATGCCAAGAGCGCACCTTCTGTATGCGAGTATGACATGCGCTGCCGTCACTACAGCTTTTTGCTGCGGACGACCAAAAGTCCATGGTGAGAGGATCGTGCACCGGCATTCCGACGGGCATCCACCGCAATAACACCAAGTGTCTCCATATATCCATCGGAACCACTGGCCATCAAGTCTCTTGACTCCAGTCGGATCCTTGAGGGGAAAAAAAACATCGCTAGCAAATGAAGGCTGTGCAAGAGCTGTTAAGTCACAAGGCCGAATGACGATCGGCCGTCAACGGGGATCTGTTTAAAATGGAGAAGCATGTCGAATGCAGGACACAACACACTTCTGGGCTCTTCTGTACGGAGGTGTTACGCGATGTATACTTCCGTTCCCGCACATTCGGTTCAAGTTGACGGGGTAGTATCGTACAAATGAGTGGTGGAATCGTTGCAGTGGTCCTTTGCTTCCGTGAATCGAGGAGCGAGAAAGAGATGAATGGGGCACGTTATAATTGAATCCCGAGCCTTCCACCAACGGATGGAAGCGATCTACAAGCAACGTATTCGAATAACTCGGCCGGATTGCGATCGCTGGCACGCAATTGGCACGCCTTGGCATTGGAGGCGGAAGACCAGTAGCGATCGTGCCCATAGCACCAGGATAGTGGATGCTCTCTAGCAACAAAGTTGATGACTGTTGACAACGGCCTCGTGGAGGAGGAAGAGAAGCGGAATGATCGTTGTTTCGGTTTGTTCTAGATGTCCTTGCCAAGCAAGAACAACCATCGCACCGCCTTCACCGTGAGCAACCACCATGTCTGGATACAGTTATACGGGAGGTAAACGCTGCTCCCCGCGTACACACAGAGGCTCAATGATACGCAGGTCCCTCGCGCTGCTCCGCCTACTGGCAGGAATTCACAAAGGTGGGCCCTCGCCCCTGCCAGCTCATCGCCGCTGAGTCCTGACCCGTGCAGTGCTACGCCAGTGCCGATTCCGCGCGGCAATGCGCTCTTCCGCGCGATGACTACATGGAGTGCATTCACCGCACTAAGGAGGTGTGTCGGCAGCTGTGTCTTCGCGAGTGCATCTGATTGGCTATACGTATTACCTCACAGAAAGCGCGCAACGCGCAGATACAAGCGGAGTTCGTGCGTCGGCAGGCACAGGCGCTGAAGGACCACAAGAAAGATCTCGATGCGCACGCGGACGGCGTGCCTACGCGCGTAGGACTAATACCCACTCCCCCGGCGGAGTAGTTTGTCAGTTCCTTAGGCGATGCGTTTTCGAAGCGCGCCGAATTCCAGTGCCTATTGAGGGACGATTCACTTTTGGAAGCGCCTCCTCCGAGTTATATCACTACGCCACAGTGCGAAAGATCCAAGGGGTAGCTATCCTCGAGCAGAATCTGTAGCCCACATCTCAGGAGCGTCTGTATCTGAACTTCATCAAGGACTCTCTCCTGGAGCCAAGATTATCTATTTGCTAGCCTCGACATCGTTGTCAAACCAACCTCTGCCCTGGTTACGATTTCGGCACCCAGCGCATGAATACGCCTCGAATCTTTTACATGTACGCGCACCCGAGACGCCAAGTCGAATCGTCACTCCGTTTTAGTCACTTCCAGATCTGCAGATTGACATCTCATATCTTTTGTTCGTTGCAACCCCTCGGTGCGAATTAACTGACTGTGGTCGTAGTTGTCAGAAGGCTCGAGCGATGGAGCACTTCATCCACGTCTCCAGATCTGTTGGTGGTTCACACTCTATCGACCGGGATTCCGGTATCCGTGTCTCCGAACTCGGCATACCCACCTATTCGTGTTTTTGGCAGATTTGATTGATCTATGCGGCTTCAAGCTATAATGCAGGCCTGGTCACTTCCCTGCCACAGAATTTCACTGAGTAAAAAATGACACTTGGCGGTTGGTGAGCGATAGATCACTCACCATCCTATCAACAGCGCTCGCGTCAGATGCGTTGATTTATTACGTCTGCTCTTCGCGCGATTTGAATACACAGGCTCAGGCTCAGGGACGCGTCGGGTTGGGCCGGTGGGGGTGGGGAGCATCAAATCCGTAATGATAAACGCGATGCCTGCATCATGCTCTGGTATGTTTTTCTGCTACGATCTAACTCTCTCCATAACAACAGCTAGGAGGCTTCTGTGCATCGAGCTTCTCATGGGAATCGCCTAATGAATAAATACAGACTGCCATCGCTTTGCTCCTTCAACACTATCCATCCATGCATCCCTCCGAATTACGCAGGCTGTCTTTGAAAGAGCTTCAACTCGACGGCGGGAGATCTGCACGGGAGTACGACTCCCCAGAGTTACTCCTAAATTCTGCAACATTACTTCGGAAGCCGCTGGAAGGTTTGTGTGCCAGATTCAGATTGCTCCTCCTCCAGAATAAGGCTTTGTGCAGGTCCTGGGACGTCCCGGCTGCGGTCAACCAAGGCTCTTGGTGTCTTCTCTTTGATTCTGCACGCCACGCTGGTCGTTATTCATCTTGTTCTCGTCGGTATCTGGGAGAGAGGGCTGGAGCACCGTTTAACCTTTTCGCTGGAACATCAGAGGACCATTTCCTTGCTCATCACGGCAATCGCGACGACATTTGGAACTGTACGTCCCTTATTATCACCAAGCATTCCTCCCACGATAGCGGTTCACCCCAGATCTACTCAACCGTGCTTGTATTCATGGCACAGACTTTATCCATCCGGCGGAGACTCCAGATGGAACAGCCCTTGACCGCAATTCACGACAGTGCTGCTGCATGGTCGGGGCTTGGGTCCGCTGTCCTTCGCACTTGGCATCAGAAAGCAGTCCCTGCATCGGTGATCGGGGTATTATCTGCCTTACTGTATCTCGGGAATATCTTGGTCCTGCATATCACAACACCCGCATTGTTTTCGGTGGAGACGTTCAACTCATCCCGGCTTGTTCCCGTTGGAACACACGGCCTCCCGGCGTATAATTGGTCTACCTATAACTTGTCCAATTACGATGATCTTACAAATGCCGGGTTCGTAGTTGCGTTTAGGCGATCGACCCCATTGGCTAACATTTTAGCTGCAGGGGGAATTTGAGTGATTATGTACTTACTTCTTTGCCCTCCTTCCAGTCTACTGTCTGGAGTACGCAGAGCCTGGGGCTTTCTGGTGGAACGTTGTACGACGTGCTGGACATCAATTCCGGAGTGGGAAATGTCAGCGTCAATGCAACCGGATTTAACATTACATGCGGGTACCCAAAGAAAATGGGCTTGCACTTCGTGCCCCAGGACGGCGATTGGGAATTGCGTTTCGCCGGAGTGAACTTCAGTTATAAAATCAAATCCACTCGTATGTAAGATTCGTTATTTCATCCACTGCTATTAACCGATGGTCCTGCAGAACCCGGAATAATTAGCACGCCCGGGCCCACGAGCTTCCCTCAAGACTATATTCTGTTGTATAGTACCATTCCAATCGTTGATTCCAACAACGATACCGGGCCGATGGTGAATCTCAGCCAACCAATGAGCAGCTCTGTTTCTGCTATCCAGATTTTGCAGTGCAGTCAGACACTCGTCACTCAGACGGCAGTTGTCGATTCACAAACCCGTCAAATCATCACCGTCGATAAACCTATCGAAAAGGCGGACTCGGTTTGGCACCCATATACGCCTGCGTCCGCCCAGAATAGCACATTCGACACAACCGGGAATTTGCTCATTGACGTAGTATGTGTTTCAAATGCAAGTGCCAGCACAAGCCCTCATTCGCTGTGTAGGTGGGAACTTGGCACGGTCTATTGCCCCGATCGCCTTTTAGGCTTGACTATGACTCGCTGTATACGGTTACTGTGGCAGACATGCAAGTAATTCAACGCGTATTATAATCGGCTGCCTCTGATTCTTTCAACTGCCAATTAGGTACTTGATCCAAAAGCTGAATTTGCTGCCGCCAGATTTCAACCGGCCTCGCACAGTGACTCTCCACGCCGTGGAAAATGCCCTCTCCGTCGTGATCGCCTCTATGTTTTGGACAAGCAAGCATGCATTACCGTCTTGTGTAATCCCGACACTCATGTGGTTCTTTTAGTCGGCAACATCCCGCCGAACCATGGACCGCTCGTCACACAATTTACCAAAGGAAATATTTCGGGCTACGGGTTTGAGTCGGTGATCAACCCACCGTTTTTACTCAAAGGAAATGCCACGGTGACCCAAGTCTCTGTCCAAGGACGTCTCGATGTACGCACATCATTAATGGGATACTTGCGTAGCCAGGACCTAACTTTCCAGTAATAGTTGAGCATCATAGCGGTACCTCCTCCTACTAATATTCTCGGCTCAGTGACATTGATGAGTATCAGGTTGCCGTCGGTCTTGCTGCCTCTGTGATACTTTTGCTCCTGTCGCTCTCGTTTTCGCTCGGCGGCGCGGACGAAGAGAGGGAAATCCCGATGGATGGAATCGGAATATTGCATGCAATATGGCTGTATCGCAATCACCCGGAACTCGAGAGGCTTATGCCGCACGTCGAAAATCCGACCGATAACAATCTGCGCGAGGCAGGCATGGTGCGCACGAAGTTGATTGAAGGAGGACTGCGGAAGGACGAAAGCTGGGGATCTTTTTAAGGAAACCAAATGAAGGACTTTCCAGCAAATTTTGATCCATCATTATTTCTACATACCATGACCCAGAAATTGTAACAGCTTCAAGCGTATAAAGTCCTGTAAAATAACCGTCCTAATTTTACGTGCGACAAAGGTGGGAAACATCAGGTCACGCCAATTGCACGCCAAGGTCACTTGTGCCGACACGCACACTGATGCTGAGGCCGAACGCATCCGCGCGCATCTCGCACCTCATGAAGCAGCACTCGCCCGAATCGAGGTTCTAATCCGCGCTCTCATTCCCCAGCGCATCCGGGTAAAAGACTACATCCGGTCACACAAAGCCCTTGTATGCCATACTCGCCGCCTCCCGCAAGATCTCTTTCGGGAGATCTTTCTGGCCTGTCTTCCGACAGGTCGTAACGCCTCCATGCGCAGCACTGAGGCACCGCTGCTCTTATGCCGCATTTGCAAGCCGGGCGGAATCTCGCGCTATCCATACCGAGGCTATGGGTGTCGCTAGACATTCCAGCTTCGTTCCTCCGCCCTGGATAGGGTTGTCATCGACTGGCTGAAGCGGTCGGATCCCCTCCCACTCTCATTTTCGCTGGCCTGGAGGTGGTCCTGTTCCGTCGTCACATTATTTCGCCAATTCTCAGTTCGTTGGGACAAAGTTCATATCTCGGATATAACCGTGTTGGAGTTCCTCGGCTTATTGGCGGATCTTCAGGCCCCATTGTTGTCGGAGGTGGAAATCGTGTTTAAAGACCATCATGGTGGATCCAGCCCGACGCAGGTCCTGTCCTCGAACTTGTTGAAGGGTCGAAGATGTGGAATGTCACCATATATGCCTCGTCATGGTGATCTTTTCCCGCGCACACCGTTCATTTGGGACCACCTCACCCACCTTCGCCTCGAGTACAAAGATCACAATCCCAGCCTCATAACAGGCTTATCTGCGGAAGAGGCGTACCTCTTGCTCAGGGGGTGTACGCGCCTTGTATTCCTCCAATTCCATCTGGACTATGAATCCACACATCCCCTATCGAAACCGCCTCTCACACTGCCGTTTCTTCAATCACTGACCTTTCTAGGTCACCGCTTTGTTCTTCCTCGTCTGCTAGCTAATCTCTTGGAGCATTCGGCGATGCCGAATCTGCGCCATTTCCAGATGCCCCCCAGCGACACTGGTCGCCCCGGGCTCATGACCCACAAGTCTGACATCACGTTCCTCACCCATCTCGCCGAACGCTCACCTGGCATATCCAGCCTTCAACTTGATCCATCGACATTCACCAAGCATTCGCTTGCCGAGACGCTGCGGGCCTTCACAGCGCTCAGGAACCTCCGCTCCATTCGCTCATGGATGTCTCCAGATCCAACACAATTTACCTTCTCGAAATTCTAAGCCCCGCGCCCGGGTTAGCGATTTGTCCGGAGTTGACAGAACTCAGAATACAGGAGTCTCTACATCTCGAAGCTCGATTATGGATGGGATTCCTCCAGAAGCACCTGGGTTGTGGTACCAACTTGCGGCGCTTCAACCTCGAGTTCAGACTTGTGGTGCCAAAGGACCTTCCTGAAATCCAGCTCTTCCTCGGTCGAGGGCTCGATGTGTCCATTACATACACAGGTGGAGGCTGATCTCGATTATCGGTCGGCTTCGTAATCTGTCTGGGAGTCACTGTACTTACCCTGATATCTCGAAAACACTGGGCTCGATTACTCCTGAAAATAATTTACAAATCCTCGGAATCTCTGCTAGAGAGTGGAGGAATATTTTGCTGCTATCTAGACCGGGCGGGCAAAAGAAATGCGAAGATGTCCGAGCTAGAAGCGGCCAAAACGTCAGCAGCCCCTCGTACAGAAACCGTGAGAGCGATCAACGGAGACACCCGCCGGATCAAGGCACACCCCCTTTTCGGACTCCAAGTCTCCTGAAACGCTTGTGAGAGCTTACTTGCCTTCGCCCTCGTCTCTCATAGACAGAGGCTACAAACGAACCAAGCTCGTTCCTTTACCCTCGCTCCTCATGTCGGACAACACCCCATCCATTCAAGACGCACCAGCGCCTTTCTCAGGAGCTCTCGACCCCGAGGATAACATCCCTCCCCCCGATTTCGTCCTCCGAGCCGGCGATGGAGTCGACCTTCACGTGCATAAAGACATCCTGAAATTTGTGTCCATCTTTTTCAAGAACATGTTCGACGGCTCTGTCGGTGTAACCGAGCTCGAGCGGGACGGGAAGCCCATCGTCGTCCTCCCCGAGAGTAGTTTGGTGCTGCACCGGCTGCTCTGCATCGCATACCCCGGGCGCTCGCTGGAGCACTACTCGCTCGCTGCGCAGACTCTGGATAGTTTATGGGCCGTGCACGAGGTGGCGCAGAAGTACCTCTTCATCGGTGCGAAGGAGCTGCTGGAGAAGATGCTGGAGGAACCAACCCTGCTGAATGCTCACCCTCATCGAGTATTCGCTATCGCAAGGCTCCGCGACCTCCCCGACCTTGCGCGCAAGGCGGCACTTGCTACACTGCAGTTTGCGGTATCTCCCCCAGCGCTTGTGTTCCCCGAGCTCGACCTTCTCCCTGCAACGACGTTCCAGGCGCTCCACAACTTCCACCATAGATGTGGTCAGCAAGCGGTGAGACTCGTCGAGAGTCACGCCACCTCCTTGGAGCCCGAGGACATCGGACAATACAGCGTCGTTGATCCGTATATCACGAAGAACACAAACACCGACAACATCCTTGTGTGGTGGAATGGGAGAGCTGGGTTCCATAGTACGCCATGCGGACCCCGCCAGGAATTTAGAATGGAGTCTGTGATGTGCGACTCCACCCAGTGGTTTCAGCATCACACCGCACGACTATCCACCCAACTCCGCGCCATCCCCACGCGGAGCACAGTGGAACAGGAGGCAGTCACTGTTGCGCCTGCCGAGCGCGCGCTGATCAAAAGCTGCCACGCGTGCTTCGAGTTCGCCGACCGCGATCTCAGTAGTTTTGCACGTCAGCTCGCGATGCGCATCGAAGCATCCAATAATGAACTTGGTGAGTGAAACTCCCCCTTCCGTCGAGCCCTGTTCTCACATTATGCAGCCCAAGAACTCTGAGATCACTGGACTTCACCAATTCACGTGGCATAATATAGGCGAATAAACTTCACTGTCACCGGCTGAGATCACCGTTGTAGTTCAGGCAATAAAGACAACCGATTCACTTCAGCGAACTTTCCTTTGGCTCGGTAAATACAGCATGTTGGGAACGAATTGGGTGCGGAGAACAATGTGATCCAGATCAAGCATTCTAGTCTGCTGCGACGACGCTAATCGACTGCTCCGCGAATCCTCGACGCAAGGACGACCCAGGGGGCGGTGAAATTTCGGCAACGATCGAGTCCTGGTGTCGTCGGTGAGTCAGGTGCGGGACTGAAGTGAAGGATTTGTATACCTTTACAAGAACCGCTCCAGCATCAAAGCTTCCGACGATGCTTGGATCGGTGGATCGTAACTCGCCCTCCCAGTGCAAAGTGAAACTGTTTCGAACGACCCCCTGATGGAACGTAGGGGGAAGTGGCCGAGACAGCCCCTCGCCAAGAACGAGGCTTCTGCGCGCCCGCCTCTCGCCAACGGGCATCGTCACCCTCCGGAGAATGTAAACCTGAATGGGAAAGTTGGCTGCTGAGCGCAGAGGATGTTTAAATGCTCTGGGCCCCCCGCTGAATAGCTCTCGTAGGCCGGCGATTGGCCCGGACACCTGGATATTTTAACTGGGATGACGTCCGAGGCACGGAAGGTTCTGGAGGAGGGGAGGAAGAGCTACACGCGCGTGAGGACGATGGCCATATTCAGACGGTGGACTCACATCGCAAACTAGCCCGTCCCCGTCCGTCTTAGCTGCCGAAACTAAAGGGACCTGTGTCCAATCCTCGGGACATGTCTTGATGCTCGAAAGGAACGCGGATGGGTTCTCCGAAACTGGTGCGGAAGGCTCATGATGTATACGATAATCCACTTCCACGGAGACACTGTGGGACCAAACGTGAGCTCGCAATCCCACAAACCAAAATTCATGAGTAACTTGCCAATGCTTTTTGCGGAAACCAGACGGCAGACGGTTGCGAGTCAGAACGGTGGCGGTGATACGGTAGGTGCATTTAACGAATAGCTGGGCGTGGTGGAATTCTATGTGGCAACTTGGTGGGAGGAGGTACATTTTACCGCCCTGCTCGAAAATCGATGGAGCACGAATAGAGAAGGGAAGACTTCGTGGACAGCAGGAATTTTCGGAAGAGAAGAGCGAGCAGTAAATAGAGGCCACTTTAGTCTCCGACGGCGCGCCAAGGAGAGGCATCGACTCAAGGCGGCCGTCAAACTGTAACGACACGATTATTCTCAAGGCCTGGACTTCGGTGGCGATGTGAACCCACCGTTAGCTCGACAGCTCTGATGCTTTCCAGATCGCTGCCCTCGAGAATTACCTCCCGTCTAGGAGTGCACCAGGTCCGATCGATGGGCGGTCTTTGCTCCCGTCTTGACCGCTCAATAGCAGAGAGATGTTTTCGTTGCGGCAGAGGAAGCATCCGGTGGGAGCGATCCTAGAAGGTCCTGCGGCGGACGAGCGTTCTAGGGTGCGTTCCGTCGAGCTCGGTACAGGCGTGTAGTCCGGGGACATACGGCCTGGGGAATAATAGGGTGGGGCAGGATATGCAGACATGCAGAGAAAATCAGGCCTCCCCGTACTAGATATTGCGGAATTGCGAACTTACGGCACACGTGAAGGGTCGAGGGAAACCGGGACGATATCAGAGCATCTGATGTTCTGATTTTGGCCAAACCGGCGGATACTCCAAGGCTTTAAAGTGCATTCGCGCTGTGTTCACCAAGTTTGGCTGCCATTCACACTCAATTTCACCACCCCAAAGAAACCAATGGAGTTGTTGGGGATATTGAGGCAATTTGACGCGTTAAAACATTAACTGTCGCGTGAATTTCTTGAACAAAAAGCCGGAGTGTGAAGTTTGGTGTGCGGATCGGAAGATTCGGCACAGCCACATTTGGGGCAGGACCCCAGAAACTGCTGTACCTCACCGTTTGGGCGAATTGATCATTATGAAATGGAGATTTCAGCCTCTTCAGTGTTGCTCCTCGACTTGGATACTGTCTTGTTCATGTGTCGTTCAACCCTGGTTCATTTCCGCCTGCGCTCGGATCGCAGTGATATTTTCTCTATCGAACGCATTGGAGCCTCGCATATCTGAAGCAATTTTGCTCTGTTCGAAAAATGTGCCTAAACTTGACATACGAAAAAGTGAATCACGTCAGTGCCGTAAGGACCCGCCGGCAATCTTCGTACCCCAAAAGTCCATCTCACATGCGCAGCGCGGCACTGGCATTCTTTGTCGCGCCACTAAGGCGCCTGCAGCCGTGCGATGGGGCGATGGGCACGGATAGTCATTCTGAGACATATTTTCATTCGTATAAACACTGAGACATCGTGGTGTCACTGGCATGGCAGGCTTGGAGGATACTCGTCTGTGGCTGGCGGCGGCGCTAAGCCCACCCATAACGTTACACCATCCTCGCGTGGTTATTTACTGCGCCCCGGACTGGCCATTACTGCCGAATATTGTTCCACGGTGTCGAGTGGGAAATCAGACGTTCTCGTTTTTCTGATGGGCTCGTCAGTGCCGTAAGAAGCCGTAAGTGCTCCGGGAAATCAGACGTTCTAACGTTCTGATTTTTCACACCAGTGCCGCATGGACCGAGGGGTTGTCGAGGGTTGAATGAAGAGCACTGCCATAAGGAATTTCAATAAAAAATTGAGGCAGTCGTTAGAACCAAGGGTATTTAGATTGTCAACTCAGCCTCCACCTGTTGAATGTTCAACACCAATCCAAAGCCCAACCGTTGAACCCCGTGCCAACGGCGGACAGAAAATCAGATGTTCTGATTTCTGTGCGGGGGCAACGCAGAGACAGTGACAGACGCACACAGCTTTTACTCGCGTACCAATCACATCCTCTACATTACACCATATCGCCGCGGAAAAGTCTTCATTACCTTGCTTGTCAAGGTCTCTCCACCCTCATAATGGCTTACTTTTCGATCCACCTGCTGATCCTACATTCCCCGAGGCCTAGACTAGGTCCAGATTCAATCTGTTCGTCAACTGCGACTAAAGTCTGACTCTTTTGTCGAAGCCGCGAGCGAAACGCAGCGCGCAATTGAACCTTAGGTTAGCCTCTTATTTTTGTGCAAGCAGATGGAGTCGGCGCTCCCTAGTCATCCGGTGGACCTCAATTCCAACAACACCCGGCGGCGGATTCCAGGTTTAGCTCCGATCAATACACGTGGGAGAATCACATGATCCCAATTTTGACATTGAATTTGAAAAGCTGTGTCGATTGTATCCCAAAGCCCTCTACTTTGGTTGTAGGCATTCACGCTCAGTGGACTTATAGCTCGCCTGTGAATCGATCCTACTCTGGTGTGAGATCTGCCAGCACCTGTGCGTGTCGTTACGGGCCACAGCATCGAATACCGCTCACCTCATTTCTTTCCAATTCGCGTCGTCAGATTCTCGAGTCTGAGCTCCCGAATAGCACGATGCAGACCCGAAATGATACCGATGCAGCTTTGTTTCTAAATCACCAGATGAAAACGGAGGCGCGTTTAGCGGAGAACGCGGCCCTTCTCCGTGCCATAGACCCGGAGATCAAAGCTGTGGAAGGGCAGATTCAAGTTCTGGAGGAAGAGGTCCGGAGCCAGACAACCCAACCGAGAGCGGTCTATTGTTGACTATAATTATATGCCCGCCCTCGCGACCAGTCACGACCCCCGTGGTCTGTATTTGCCATCGGCAAAATATAGCGCTCGCTGTCCAACATATGTATTAAACTAGCGAAAGTTTGTATACAGTTGGTGCTTTTGGAGCCAGGAACGAATGTCTGCCATTGTTTCTCGGATGGTTATCGTAAACCTCCGTCCAGACGCTGTTGAATGTTCTCCATTGTTTCGTTGAATTAGATAGGACTTCTGAAGATCAACTTCCCCGTCCCACAGACGCCACCTAAGGAACTCACTTGGAATCAACAGCCTCACACCATGGAAGGCAAACCCACTGCAAACCCCATAAAGCCTCATTAACGATACGCCATGGCTCCGCAGCGCTTGACACTTTCCGTAAATGCCACCTGCCAGAGCATTGAGTGATAAAGATCATTTGAAACATAGCAGGGGTGCGAGACAAGCGTTATTACTCTACGCACTCTCCGAACATATAAAATGCACACTTATTGCATATTCAGAATCATTCAAACCGCCCTACCCACTATGCAGTTCAACATCGTTGCAATCATTGCTGCCCTCTTCACAGTTGCCGCTGCTCAAACTGACTGTGTTAGTAATGCGTGTCCGGAGGCGATTTATAAAATGCTGACCGTGATCTCTAGCTCACCATTCTTGAAGGCGCGGTTTGCCCTGTGGGGTACAGAGTCTGTGGACCTGTGAGGGTTGATCAGACGAAGTGTTGCCCAGTCAGCTGAATTTATTTCCATCACTGGTCGCTCTTAACTTACTGTACCACAGAATGCGGACATCTGCCCTTTGTAATGGAATGTAGCTACATTTATTCAAGATGGGAATCGATGTTCAGCGAATGCTTAATTTTGTCCGGATGCGTGCGAACCTTCAAGTGTTACTAGTAAGCCAGTTGAGCCCACTGCTTGCAGGTTGTAGACCATCCCACTCAAGCCTCCGTTGAGTTATCTATCGGATCCAGGACCGATACCGCACATTCTTCTACGCAAAAGGGAAATCCCATTCCGCCATGAGCGGAGTAATATACCCGCCGCTGGAAAGTTCGCTGGCGGCCGCCGGTGGCCGCCGGTGATTATCGGTGGCCATCGCCGGACGATGTGTGCCAGTGTTGTGTGCCAACGGTGACATCAGGATCCGCCAATCACCAGCCGCATTCACCGGATCACCAGCCCAACTGGCCACTGAATTCCAGCGGAATCCAGTGGACGCCAGTGGAGAACACGGATTATAATAATATGAATGCATAGTATGTGCCTTCGGATTCCCCGGGCAAGCTCGACTGTTCAATATTGCAACTCCCAAATGTTAGTTGAATTTAGCTGAATTTTCACTGCGTTCCGGGGTCGAGTAGACAGAGGGTCTGCCAACATGCAGATGCACAGCTCGGCACGGGGACGCCAAGGTGTGCATCCGCCGTGTAGACGGGGTGCGTCTACCTCTGTCGCCGTTGGTCTGCCGCGCCGTGTCCAAGTAGATAGCAGACACATCGATTTTGAGTCGTATTCGGCGGCCGTTGTGATCACCGAATGCTTCCACATGCTTGGCGAAAGCTGTGCCAGCAAGGGCCGAAACCAAGGCCGAAACCGGACACTTCACTTCTCCATGGCGAGACGAGACAACGACGAGGCGATGCGCCCCGATAGAAACAGCATTCAGCCCACGTCCTCTGGGCCTCAGCTAGTGCCTTTGGCGGCACACGGTCGTACTGGCCAGCGATTTACAAGTTCCTCGGTGACGCCTCACTGTACGTCAGCTCTCAGCAGCCGTGGGCGGGCAACTAGACACGGGTCCACCTACCATGCTCAAGTGCCAAGCCCCAATCACAAATGCACCAGTTCCCCAAGACCGACCATTGTCTTACGAAGCTCAGGGTCGGCGCTGTTAAAATTTTGAGTCCAACTTGTGCCCCAACTCGACCTCAACTTGGGCCAAGTTGAGGCACAAGTTGGAGACTTAATTGTGAAACACCACAGCAGATATTTCTGCCCCAACTCGGAAGTTGAGGCAGAGCTCGCCTAGCGTATCGTATTGATGCCCGCGAACCGGAAGTTGGGGCATCAAGTTGGGGCACAAGTTGGATGTCGAGTCGTGGTCTTATGTACGACTTGACATCCAACTCCGATTTTGTGTCTCAACTTGTGCCTCGACTTTGCACAAGTTGGGGGTCCGAGTCGGGGCACGAGTTGGACCCCAAATTCTAATTCTGAAGCACCAGGCCCTCGGCATATGCGGTTGTATGTCCGATCCGTTTGGGGGGAATTTGGGCGTTTCCATACACGAAATTTGTTCCCAGAACCGTACGCATTGGGATCGGGTACGTCGCTTTTGGCCCAGAACTGTCAGCACTGTGGATCGGACATTTTCCCGCGAGAGGCGTCTTTTGACACATTTTTCGTACCTTTTCCCTCATTTTTGGCGTGTCTGAACTTTCCTCACCCAGGCCCTGTCTCTCGCGCAAATTTCTGAAATTTTCGCCCGCTGCGTACGCATAACGCTCGGACATACGGCTTGCAACGCACCTTGCGTCCTCACTTTGGATCGGACGTTGGGCTTCATTCGTCCGTATTGTGATTGGACATGAAGGCCATTTTCAGCCGAAATCCGTCCGCATCAGGATCGGACCTACAACCGTATATGCCGAGGGCCTAATGATCAAGCTTAAGTCTTTTTGTGACATCATTTGTATCATAATACATGACACACGGCCCCTGGTAGCGCATAAACGGGGGATCCATAACAAGCCGGGTGTGGCCTTCCATTTGACGAATAGGTCATCACGTAGGAGCCAGCGGCCAGTGGCTTTGTGATGGAGGCTCAAGGGAAGCGATGGGCGAGGTTTGCTATGGTGTGTCGAGGCATGTAGGTAGAGGGAGGAAGGGTTCGCCGACGTGACGGCGGCGAAGGGTCAGTCAAAGTAGACATAGCTTTGCCGAGCTGTCCTGACGCCATGGCGATAGAGTCTGCCGCGACACGGCGACAAACGGTGAGCAAAGTAGACAGGGTCTGTCTCCGGGCCCCGGGAAGAGTGGAGGAGAGACGAATCTCCCTCGCAGCAAGCGCTCTCAGGTCGAAACCCAAGCCGGCGCGAAGCTGTAGCGTAACTAACAACCAAGACTATTATCTGCGACTCCTTAGTGGGCCACCATGGCCTTTTTCACCTCGGGCCCAAACGTAAAATGCGGTAAATACGGTTATATGTAGTCTCCCGTAGTCAGACTCCACACAGTTTTATGACAGTCGATAAAAATTAAGTATGGAGTCTGATTCCGTTGGCATCGGCCTTACCGGACCCCGGAATGTCATGATCGATTCGTGACTCCACGTGCCATTTCGGGGATTGCCGCGGCCCCTAATTGAAGTATGACGCGAGGCGCTCAACCGGGCCGCGCCTTAGGGGCTGTGGGAATGCCCGGGAAAGCGAATGCCAACGGATTCAGACTAGGTTATATGGGGTCAAGCACCAAGGTATTCATCCTATGAGTGAGTTGAGATAGTTTCCGCGAATTTACACGATGGTCTCTCGACCTACGGAATTTTTTGTTCCGGCGGTTTCTTAAAACGGCAAAAACAGCTTAGTGGGCCACCTCCTCACATCGTTCATTCGGACTGATATCGGCTGCCCCAATGTATCCCAAATCATTAAAGACATGCCATTGCAATATTCGGTACAATAACAGAGCACTTCCGAGGTATATGAGCACCTTAAATATTTCCCTTTGAGCCAAGGAAAAGGGGTGAAATCGTTGTGTTGTATAAGGAGTATCCAGTGGGGCAGTCGAAGGGTTCGATTTACTTGTCAGTCATGATACTTCATTTGAAGCCTCAAAGTTATTATAAGGAACAATACGGGCAATTTAACGCCATTCCAAGCCACTGGAATCCAATGGAATCCAGCGGCAATTGGTGGTTCTCGGGTGGTTACAGTGATAGTATTCACAAGAAAATATCATAAGTCAGTGGAAATCTATTCGAAGGGAAGTCAGTGAGGTCCAATGGTTTCCAGAAGGGATGGGAAGCCACACTGGTTTCCATTGGGGTCCAATGGACTGGCACTAAGTCCCGGCGGAGGCCAGTGCCGACCAGTGCCAACCGGCCGACTTGTCCGCGCCGCGTATATCACTGCGCGAGCGCCCGGTATGGCGGATCACATCTGGGGAAAATGCCGACTCGCGGCATCAGCTCCGCCCCCCCCGCCGGCAGTTCGGCGCTGTCATACTTGCTCCTTTCTTCCGAGGGTTTTTCAGAAAGTGGTGAAATGCTATTATTTCAATTGCGCGAATTGGGTTGCTCGCATTCAAACTGACCGCAGAAATATCGATACCTAAACCGAGACTGATCCATGGACGGCGGCGCTTAAAAGGCATGCTTTTCGTGAAATCCGATGTCAGTGCTCATAATCTCTGTATGTCCGATCACAAGTGAAAACACCACTTGAAAACAAATTCCGTGCTCAATTTTACGCCTATAGCTGGTCGCACACATCGCCCTGTGTGTGAATTGGCATCAGATCCGTACGGACAGTACGGCAATCTCAGGCCGGAGCACCGGCTTCTTCTGTTGGTGAATATCCCCAGATAATCTAGTACACTGCAGAACGAGTGCGGGACACCATTCCAGGACTATGTTCTAGTGTATGGGCTGCCAGACCACTGTGATAAGATCGGGAGTTGAACAGTATGTCCTCAATCTCTGTACACTCCAGTACAGGTATCTTGATCAAGCGGGTGCATATCCTGCGATTTGCGTATGTGATTGGATGATTTAAATTGTCCCGTAGGAGAATAATGGGCCCAGAGTTCCGGGGCGCGACGTCGAAAAGAAGTGAAGGATCCTCGGGGTCGTCCGGTCGGGCACTGGAGGAGATTCGAATCAGCGCTGCCTCCGGGCGCGCGCCACGGGTATAACTCGATATTTAGCGCCAGTCCACGGCAGACCTATTAATTCATGAGAAATTTCCGGACATTTCCGCAGCATGCATCAGCACCGCGCAGTGACAGATGTCAACGGACAGAGACTTCGCGCAACCGACGGCTGTGGCTCCCAAAGCCGCGACTGCCGAAGGCAAGAGGATTTGGAAGATTCCTCGACTGGGATTCGCCGGACTTCTGAGAGGATTCTGAGCTAGAAATAAGCACCAGATGTCACCCGGAGCTTCGCTCTCACAGTTTTTGCAAGACCCCCCGCCCCAAGCGCTGCACGACTACTCATCCAGAGACGCTGGTGTTCATGGGCAGGGGATCTATTTTATATATGGAACCCACTGTGATCCAATAGCCCTATTGTCGAGGTTCCTGAATCCCAGGAACCGAGTAATATGCCGCGTCTCTGGCAACTTCGATTCGAAGCGTCAAATTGGACCCTGTCTGTGAGAATTCCCGCGCGCTGGAGTCTCTCGGGCATAGGTTGAGCCCGTTAATCATATTCTTCCGACGAGGCTGGGCGAAGCGCTATATCTCCATCAAAGCAAATATACGTCTGTCCCAAGACTTCGGCGTCGCACGCCAGACGCTGCCTGGAAGCGACGCTCGCTACCCTTCCTCCGGCACACTGTCTCCTCTTGGAGAACACGCACACAACCTTCTGAAGCCGTCGCAAATGAAGTGGCAGGAACCCCCCTCACCGGCTGTTCTAATCACTGCGCTGTATCGGCGTAGTTCCAAAGTTTTCGGGTGTTTCTTCTACGCAGCCTCATGTGTATTGAGCTACCAGTGATTCGGCACGTAGAGAAGGAGCTAGCGCTACTGGTCACAAATAAATGCAGCTCGCTACTCACACGATTGACTCTCCATCTGACATTCTCCGACACCACGTACGGGCGGCTCGTCTCGCGAGCTCTGCTGTGAGTCGTCCTGGAAATAACCATCATCTTGAACTCCTAAACGCTCCCCAAAAAAAAAAAATTTGACGTACGTAACAATGCGCTTCTTCGCTCATGTAATTTGCTTCCGGCCAAGTAATAAAGCTGTAAATGGGCGTTCCGTGCCTTGGTCTTGCCGCACAGCACCGAGGGAACCATGATATAGTACCTGCCGAAGGCAGAGCCTCAGCGATTGTTCGTAACTTTCGTAGGAGCATCAACTGAGTACCGTTGAATCTCCGTGAAGTGTGGCGTCCGGATTTCTGTTGGTGCGGCAAGTTGACTCGCAACACCCGCAGTTCAACATGTGACCTGAACCTTGCCTTGAGGCTTAAATGAAAGATGGTGCCTAGGGCTCTCGAGACGTCATCCATTAGCTCCATTCATTGCGGTTTGTTGAACGTCTTCACTCTAGTGTCCGTTCACTCGTTGGCCTTGTTGAATCGCAGCTACTGAGCATCGAGGAAGTTCAGGATGTGGGGCATCCCTTTCGGGCTCCACACGGCGTGGGTAGAGCTGGGTAGAGTCGAGGGACCAGACACGATCCCCGCATAGTCACATCAACGAGGGCGAAGCTAGAAGTCAATGGAAGCAGAAACTAATAAGGGAGAAGAAAGGATATTCAGGAACATTCACATCAGCTCACATCAGACCGGTTCCCCGACGTCGCCAAGGGTCTTGCGCTCTAATTGGTCACCTTCCTTATCCTGTCGGTGAGGGTGGGAAGCAGAGCCCAGAACCGTTGCCATGGTTTATGTATGTCATTCCAATTATACTATATCTCCGTTCGTACAGATGATCCACCTATCACTAGCCTCCTATCGAAATACATATTACAAGAATGCGCCTGCGCGCAATTAGGCAATCAGATGAAAGCATGAGAGATTCGTGCTATAGCAAGCGGACAGCGATGATCTGGGACGCGGCAATGAGCTCGAAGACGTGTCGGGATGGGGTCCGACGTACTTTGGGGCGAAAGAGACGGACGGTGGCCGGGGTGTTGGAGCAATTACTCTGTGAACAATTCAGCGACTGAAAAAGTACGGTACAAGTAATCGCACTGAAGGGGCAGTTGGACCTAGAACAGGATGCAATTTTAGCCCAGCTCTGGAGACTCTGGGAACAAAGGAACGCACGCGTGGCCTCCGCCTCGCCAGCCACAGTGCGCGCACTGGGGTCCGTTCTCGTTAACAGGTTTGCCCTCTGTGCTCTTATGCGTGTTCGCCACAACAACAGATGCCTCAGCGACGTGCTGGACGGTGGGGACTGTGGCAAAGGGGGCGTGCATTATTGCAGAGGTTGAGAGCGAGGATGAGAGTGAATGAGCTGACAAGGTGGTCGGTGAGAGAAGATGAGGAGCGGATTGCTAGGGACAGGACAAATCCCCTCGCCTTTTATTCATTTTTGAATCGGGGCCTATCTCCGGTACCTATTCTAGGTAGTTCCGTAATTGTGGGGCGCCAGGTCCAACGGGTCCGGCAATTCGGATGTGACAAATCGCTCTAGTGATGGTGAACAGCATGTCTTAGATAGTCTTAGATCCCGAGATCTATTCCATATTGGGCCACACAACATCGTTCTGGGAGACTAGCCTAAATGGCAGTGAGAATAATACCCGCGACACATAATCGTAAATGAGAAAATTACCGACCTCACACATGAACAACGGAACCAAATATCCCGCCGTACCACTGGAACAAGTTATTTTGTCTCCCATAGATGGTGGAGCCAGCCAACGGTCACAAGGTCAATGCGAACACGTTTTGAAAACAGAACAAAGACGGTCTCTGCAGGTGGATCATGATCAACCTGCGTCTGCCGAGTGGGACCCACACTAGGCTACCGCTGACAAAAAGCCTATAGTTGACCCTCCTTGACCACCCGTGGTAGGCAGATTCAAAGCCGGGTGGAGCTGGAAAACGCAGCACACGCGATGCATGCGAGGCAGAAAACGTGGATCATTGATGCACAGCTCCGAGCAACTTCGGAATGGAGATAGCACGACACACCATGACCTCTAGCCCCATGCTTCTCTCTATACCAAACCTTGCCGTCACGCTCGGGCTGAGAAGATACGGTCAAGCCATGGAGATAATACTTTCCTGTAGAACACAAATATGAACCGGCATCAGGACTCGGGTGGGCATTTTTGATTGCGCGGCTTACACCCGAGCCCGGACCATCTCAGTACCATCTCCGAGCCCAAGATCAGCTATGCCAGCACCTGCGCGTGCCTTCTTGGCAAAGTTGCCTGGGCGTCCGGAAAATGCATGGAGGATCGTACGCACGAGCGTCGCTGCCGTTTCTCTCGGACGGAGATCTAGGGGATACTGGCGAGCTGATAGTTCTGTACGTTGTAGAAAACCCAGGAGCACCTAATAGTCACTATCTTGCGCATTTAAACTTTATCCTTGAGTTAGTTAGGATAAGCAAGGCAACTTACGTTGTCCCGCTCATTTGCGCACGTTGGAAATCTGCGATGTGGAAAGCGCTGATGCTATCCTGTTTAACCGGTCGATTACTAATTAGGTGCAGAACCGGCCGACGAATCCAGTGACCTGGAGGACGCGTCAGCATCTCGCGTTTCGTGGGTCGCACGGACGAAACGACGACCTCATTCTCTGGGAGCTATGATTGAAGATGTCCCTACTACATAGCCTCAAAAGTACGGTCCCGCGCGATTCCAAAGTAGGTTGTCGACCGTCGTCCCACTTACTAGATTTATTTTGAAGACCACCCGGCAATCGCCCGGAGAACCCCTAGGAGAACCCACAGAGAAAGTAACACTCAAGAATTAGTCCGTTCCAACTACACTCCGCAAATGACGAACTAGAAGAGCTGAGGCACTGTGGACTGACGCTCGCACCGAGGTATGGGTTAAATTGGGCTTGGGTTGGGTGAGAAGTTGGTGATAAGAGGAAATAATCCCACGCAGTCAATCAGCGATAAACATGACCACAGTTCCTCCGGAAATCTCCGAGGACGCGGAAAATCTGAGATCCGTCCTTCTCGGAGAAAAATGCTCTTTTCAACCGTTCAATCATCAGTCACCGGAGTCCACTACGGCGTCTGCCAGGCAATTACATACGGCGGTGATTCGCTACGCCTCACCTTGCGCACTACTTATATTTTTCTGAACTAAACCAGTGCCACAGCCATAAGTTATCTAGGCGCTGCAGAACAGTCGGAGTGCTCGGGAGACCATTGCTTCCATTTGCTCTTTCGTTGGGTTGACAAAAATCTGATATTACTCTTTCCTGCAAGCTCACCGAAGCCGAGGCTATATTCGGGGATAGATATTGTGAAAGACCGAACGAACTTCACATCCTGTCCGCCACCTGCTGTCCGCCACCAAGCATTGAAGAGGGTGGGAACACTGGCCAGAGTATCCACACTTTAATTCCTACACCAGGCACCGAGGTAGTTACAACATACAGCAGAGATACAGGTCAGTCCGATGCATATATACTGCTGATGGTCACTGGCTGGTGGGTCCTTCATTAAGTGCATCGCGGGAGGCCACCATCTTGATTCTCCGGACAGCCTCATGGCCCCTTTGACCGGCATCAACGAACGCGGCTGAAAATGTCCGCTGAGTGAATGGGAACAAACCATTCACTGCGTTCCGGCCTGCCGTAGTCACAGGTCTGACTCCCATGTCCTAGCATGATCTACCTGAGGTTACCTCCGCCGATCCCCGTAGGCAGAGCCCGTAGTCAGGGTGTCTGACATCCATGTCCTAGCAATGACTACCCCATTGGGTCATACCCTGACTACGTGGCTGTACCTTCGTCGATCCCCGTAGTCGCACCTCACCGTGATGTTGCCCAACCTTGGTTTACGGACTCGGCCCCGACTACATCCCTATTTGACCTTGCCGTCATTTTCTTTTTCAGGGCCCTGGTGATGCCACAAAGTGGTTACAACGGAAATGAGAAGAGGGGAGGTCAGCGATCACGACTCGACTGATCCGAGGCCCAAACAAATAGGTGCAAACTCAATTTCAAGCGACATTCAACAGCTTTTGAGATTTCGCCCCCATCACGTGCCGCCAAAGAGGGCAATTCGCGTGGTATGTTTGTTCCACGACCGTAAACGGAACCATTGTGACGAATGTCACCACTCATCTCTCTCCTCCCACTATGACCGCCCGCCCACCTGCTGTCCCTCCCTACGCGCCAGCTCCTCCCGTTGACCACGACACCAATCCCAACACCCTATCTCCTTCTAGGCCTCCCTCAGCCCTTGTGCCGCCACTGTGCGACAGGCTCGGTCGGGATCGCCATCGGCCGGTTGCCACCTGTATCGGGTCGCCCGGAGGACTCCATGGACGGCGAGTGAGCATGCAAATATCGTCCCCGTGCAGCGCCTTCCGCCCCATCGCGCGTTGACAGTCTGTCGGCGCGTCCGACACCCCCGCTTCGCTCCTCGAGGCTCAAGCGCGTACACTGGGGCCTTTTCTCTGCGTAGCTACCCCATTTGTAGTAGTCATTTCTAATGGCACTTGATTTTTATTCTATCGTACTTTGTCTCAGTGTCTGTATTTTTCCAACTCGGTGGCATGAATGAGTGTGACAAGTGCTTTCCCTTTCTCAGCGATAAAACAAACATGACACGCGAATTTCCCGTTTGAGAATCACGTGTTGGGGGCGAAAAGTCGCCATCTACATTCAACTCTTGTTCGACTCTCAACAGTGACTTGCCACTGTTGCCATGCCCATAGAAATTGGGCAAGAACATATTATAAGAAACTCGCCTATGTCTACACCCGTAGGCAAGCTCGGACGTAGGTAGACGAAGGTAGACGAAGGTAGGCAGATGTAAACATAACATCGACAGACCTTGCCTACGGACCTATCTTCACGTAGGAAGACACCTCTGACTACCATCTGACTACGGAGGGTCGGAACGCAGTGATTGAAAGCAAACGAATAAATTAGATTAATTCGTGAGCGGTGGGTGTACGCTGCAGACCAGTCCGCAAGGACCCACGCGGCGTACAAACGGAGAAACCTGTCGAATAATATGAGTCACAGTACACAACATACGTTATAAAAACTAGACCATTTGCGACGAAAGACTGACTGTCAGTGATTGATTCGGCCGCCGACCACCGATGAAACACGGCGCTAGTCGAAGGCCTTCGACGCCACCTCGAGGTTCGCCTGTATCCGAATATATAGCCTCCAGGTCAATACAGTCATTGGGAAGAGACCGAATTGTTGCGGCTTGTGGGCTCGAATTGTGAAGTATTGCGGTGGAGAAAGCTCGCCTAATTGAATCGCCTGTCCTATGGCCCGCTTACGCATCAACTGAGAATATCCATAGTTCTTGTGCGTAGTTCCCCTGAATCATTGTTGAATAGCGCCAACCCAAATTCTTAGCCCTGGATTGTACAACAAGATGCGCGGGAGACGGAGCGTCGAACACAACGCCAGGTCCAGAATTTGGAAAATAAGCCCGATTGCAGCGCAGGCTTGGCTTGAAGCGCCCGCGCCTGCAGGAATTGAGAAAATCTCCGGGAAGCCAGGCGGATCTTTTACAGAAATGGGGAAAAGTTGTGTTGTTTCCAGACTCGATGCTGGTTGCTAGAGAAGCCTCGCTTATGCCATCAGGCATCAGCCAAACACGGCGCGCATCAACCGTGCTTCCTCCTTTTGCCACCATATACCGTGGCAAGTCTCCGGCTACAAAGCTGGTGCATTCTATTTCGTGGACGAATTTCCTCATATCCCGCCGCGACTCCAAGTCTAGAATACGTAGTGGAACTTGCCACCCTGAACCTGGCGGTTCAAGCATGCAAACTCATAATCTGTACGCCAGACTATGTACGTCGGTGCCATGACATATATCCGCTCGGTGGATTTTCACTGCCGGATATCATTTGAGGCTGAACTATTGACTTTGGGGCAGAAGGACCATAAATCAGGAACCAAGACCTATAAATCTCCAATCAGGTTTGAACGTTAACGTCGGGGAACACAAGGTGAGCCTTATCTACCTTGTGGCTACTGTGATTAACTTCCGCGATGCAGCTGGGCGGCTCTGCGCGGCGGCAATGTGATGTACTAACAACGTGGTCGTATCCATGGAACGTTCGTTGGAGAGGCGCTGTCTTGGGCGCTGTGTTGAAATCTCGATGTAACCGCGACTTCGGTGCCTCTCCGCAGCTGGAACTGCCGCCTCATGAACCAGACTTCCAGGCACCGGTCAATCGACGAGCCGTGCCGGCAGGAACGGAACTTACAATTTTCAAGCGCCGCCTCGTGCTTGTGGCCCCGACCCTGGCTAGCTCCCCCAGCGCACCTGATCGAGATATATGATAGGCCTACGCCCCACAACCTCTCTCAACCATACCTGTCCGATGTTCCATGCTTCAATGCTGGCAGGATTGATCTTGCGTCACCGATCTATCTGTAGATGGCACATGTACATAACCGCATGGAAGCTTTCTCGAGCAGTTCCCATTGCGAGCTATGATCCACAGAAGTACGTTAGGGCTGTGAGCACGGTGATCAAAGTCGGTCTTGATGCTCCCGGTTCCCCAAACAGGCGCTCACCTTATCGTTTCTTAGGTAAATGATGTCCAGGGCTATGCATGCGACCCACTGTTCGATATGTGCGCCGTTCATGTCGCACTCCAACATGATTAACACAACTCTCCCAGGTCCCAAATATGAATTTACATATGGACACACAACCACGTACGTGAATTCTTCTCGGCTCTGGTTAACAAAGGTGTTTCACCACTGCGGCGCCAGATGAGACTCTGGGGAGCACGAGCAGTCTGACGGAACACGCGCTATGGCCGCCTTGTACGGAAGATGTGTACAATGCACATATGACCACTATTTTTAGTCCAGAGCCTCGAAGGTTGGTTTCTTGGGGTTTGGGGACGACAGCTCCAGATACCGTGTCCACCCCAACTTGCGGCAAATGTGAAGGTCCGCGAGCCTTCCCACACAAACATAGCCTGGCGCCGGTTCATTTCGATCGCTTTGGCGCCCAAGTAAAGGCTTCTCGCGTTTATGCCTCAGGTCGTGATAAGCTTCATATGATCAGCTGCTCATGATATGCTTCACTTGCTCACTGATCCCTATGGTTTATTTGCGCACTCGTTGCACAGCTGCCTACCAGTGGGAGGATTAGGCTAGATGCGGATTGATTTCAGCTGAGCCTATGTATACATTTCTATGGGCGGTGAACGGCTGTTGAACGGGCTGACACCGTAGCAGTGCCGCAACCTGACGCTGGAAGGACGTTTGTATTCGCAAAGTAGATCTTTCACGGGTGTACACTGAGGGGTGAGCGGCAATCTGAAGTTGTTTTTACGCTCCTTATTGTTATCTGTCGGTCGTCACCCCGCAAAATATTTCCTGGACGTTGCATTACAGACAATGAAAACCAAGCTATAGAGGAAGAAAATGAACCGAAACACACTCCGACATCTTGCAAACTGGATGTCCGGCCTCCTCTGGGCAAGCTACTTACGCAGGCCTGATCTCCGCCGGGAACGCCTCCTTCGGGAGTCCTTCGAGGTACTCGCGCCACGTCTTAGGCGTCCGCGCGAGGATGTCCACGCTCGAGAGCCTCTTCGGTCCGTAATCTGCGCCGCATGCATCAGCATATATATATCTAACATGAGGACGAAGAAGATGAAAGAGAAGGACGCACAGCCAATTTCCTCGTACGCCTGGCACATGTCGCAGATCGTGGGCGCCATCATCTGGAACGGGAACGCCGCGGCGAACGGCGCGCGCGCGATTTGGGCGTAGGTGATTTTCTTGCCCGTGACTTTGGACGCGGGTGAGTTCCAGCCAGGAATATGTGAAGACGAGACTGAATTAAAGCGTACCTTCAGACAAGTGCGCGATGATCTCGTCGAGCGAGATGAGCCGCCCGGAGAGGACTTCCGAGCCAGCGCCGAGCGTGGGCGCCTCGATTGCGGCGCGCACGTACAGCCCATAGTCTGCCGCGACGTCGAGGAGCGGCACGCGCGTCGTCCCCGCCATCGGGAGGCGGAACGCGAAGCTCCCATCGGTCTGCGCAGAGAGCGCATACGGGACGGCCTCGAGGATGTTCGTCGCGTAGTAGCCCGCCTGTACGATCGCGAGGGGGATGCCGGACGCCTTTGCGTACGCGGCGACCTCCGCCTTGGAGTCGAAGAACGCGACGTGCGGGAGGCGGCCGCCGGAGAGCGCGCCGAAGGGCTCGAGCGCGGACCAGATGAAGAGCTTGGCGCCGGCGGATTTGGCCGCGTCCACCATGAGCTTGCCTTCCGCGATTTCCTGAAAATTTGTGAGTTCAAGTAGTACTTAGCGAGCGATGAAACGAGCGCACCTTAGCTTTGTCAAGGTGTTCGAGGAAGTTGGTCACTGCCTGTCGTCGCGCGTCAAAAACGTGATTATAATCTCGACAGCGAGAGCGCGCACGAAGACGATATCAGCGCCCGCGAACGCCGCGTGGACGCCGGTTTCGTTGCCGACCGCGAGCGATACTGCGACGAGGTCGGCCCCCGCGTGCG
The DNA here is from genome assembly GCA_029289555.1 of Mycena latifolia. Lineage (NCBI taxonomy): Eukaryota > Fungi > Basidiomycota > Agaricomycetes > Agaricales > Mycenaceae > Mycena > Mycena latifolia. Next base: position 21,865 of record JARJLE010000269.1, on the reverse strand, counting down.
CGAATTTCTGTGCAGCGGGCTTGGTGACGTCACGCGTCAAACCGCGGATGCGATACGGTTTGTCCGACTCAAGCAGCGCGCGCGCAACGCTCCCGCCTTGGTTGCCGGTGATGCCCACGACGATGACCAGCGGGGCCGAGAGATCAGAGGAGATGGTCATTTCGAGGTGGACGAAGGGTGGAAGATGAGTGTTATGTAAGTTGAGTTGAGCGGTGGAATTGATGCAAGGGATGATTGCTGGTGGAGTTGAACCAACGGCGCGGGCTGATTTTCAGGCGGGCACGCTTTCCGTCTTTCCGTCGGGTTTTCCGTCTTGCCGTCTTCTGTGATGAGTAAAGGTTTCAGGTTGTGGTGATTAGTGAGCGAGGATCTTTATCAGCCGATCGCAGCAGATGTTTACCAATATTGTCTGCACGGATTGATTACAAAGGAGTCGAACTTGGTACAGAGGAGGAGGATTGCTCTTCTGTACTCATTTGTTGGGCCGCCGCTTTTTAACACTGAGTCCATCTTATGCACCGAGAGTTGGATCCCTGACAGAAATTGGCCCTGTGATCGCGGGCTTTAGTTGTGAGATGGTAATGCAGGGAATGACGCGCTGGCGACATGGAAAATGGAAGAACAATTCACATCCGTTAAATTTCATATTGCAGGAGCCCTTGTGTATCGATGAATGTGGCAGATGAGCCTGAGATGACGTCCTCCTGAGAAGCGGGGAGCTGTCGAATACTGGTCCACCCGGGAACGCGTGGTTAGTCTCTGAGCTTGGAATGAACCTGATGCACGTACTTCTCGCCATATGTGTCGGACTCGGCGCGAATCTAAACCTAGGAATGGGAAACCAGAGTCCAGACTCTGACTCGGAGACGGTCTGTCTTTGAGGACCGAGCGGCGCGCCGGCGGCGTAAGCCCGCAAATTCGGTCATTATTCAGGGCCACACACCATTCAATGGTCTCCCAAGTCCTGCAAGCGACATGAGCCTCGCGCACCAGGTAGGTCGCACTGACGCGGTGGAAGAAAGAAGAGCCCCTGCCGGCCGAAGTTGATTACTATTTGTACTTGATGCGTCTTTGCCGAGCCCAGGCCCAAGTGCAGTGCCCTGGGAGACATAATCGCCCGATTTGGACATGGCTCATGTCCAAATCAGGCATGACGGGCGCCAGCTCATCTTTCCTCCTCCTTCATTCCTGCCTCGATTTTGACGCCGTAAACCCGAAATTAGAGCCAGTGTAGCCACCGAACAGCTCTAGAATGTCCTACAACCACGTCTACAGCCACAAGAAGCTATGATTGACCTCGAATCTCGGGACTCTAGCGCCGCACTTTCCTGCTCAAATATTTTGGCAGTGCGTTCACGGAGATGGTACCACAAGCTGCGCGCACAGCAACTCGCGGGCTTTGCAGCCGTCGAGAATGACTCACTGAAGCATGGGTGCCTATTCATCTCGTAAGGGTGTATTCTTACCAACGTCATCCAGGCCTTGCGCGCGCCACGGGCAGAGACAAGACAAAGCTCTCTGCGGACCGGGTGATGGACTAGGTGTTCGAGCTCAAGCACGGCAATGCAGAGAAGCTCTGGCAGATGGACTCCACGTCCAACACCGCCTGGACCGACGTGCGTCTCTTTCATTCTTTGGTGATGTCCTTACCGTGTCCTCTCAGGACGACCCACACCAACGAATAGGTGCCCATGCCCTCACGCAGGGACGTCGACGACCGCGATGCCGAGATGCAGGAGCTGACCACTAAATCCATCGCGGATGTTTGTCCCTTTTGCATTTCATCGCCCGCTCCCGCTAACGCAGAGCGCGCAGATGGACATCAGCGACATACTCGTGCCGCACCGTGTGGCGGCGGCATGACTACGACGAGGTGGGCGCGATCGATGCGCAGCTCGTGATGCTGCCCGAGGACCGCCTCGCGCGCGTGAAAGCGGAACCACAAGGCGAATCTGGAGGGGAGGCGGTGGGCCGCGTGGAGGTGCTCGAGGCGGAGCGTAAGTGCCGCGAGCGCAAGAACCGCGTGGATGGCGTGCCCGCGGTGGTTGACCCCAGCACACAGCTGCGCACGGTCCCGTGGCTGTTTGAGAGCGCGACACCGACGTCGAGGTGTGTTTGCTTGCTTCTCTTTATCCAGGAACTGACTAGAAGCTTCATGCAGACTGGGGATGCCGAACCCGCGACGCTGGGCGTCGCGCCGCCACTGCCGAAGAAGGGACTGTCGCCCTCTCCCGCGAAAACATCGATTCCATCGAGGTCGACCTCGGGGACTTTTAAATGTGTGTATCTCTGCCACTTGTTCTGTACGCGCTCGTCTGGGAATCCTCGTTGGGATAGAGTCATTATCACACATATCATACATACATTCATCATCGTCGCTTTGCCTGCCTGCATATCTTACTCATGAATTATTTATTTTCGCGCTGTGGTTCACGGTGTAGATCTCGTTAGGTTTTGTAGTACACCTCTTTGTATTTTAGTGCAGCACCATGAATGAAATATATATATTTAAGGTTCTCCCTGCGTCGTATGAGCTTTCAATATCACTCTCTCTGGACGAAGTTCTGCAGACTAAAACAGGCAATGTTCTAGCGTAGTTGTCGAGGGGCGCTTACAGCATTTCCAGGAAAGTTCAACCAGGTATTTAAAAGCTGAGAGTCGCCTATTCAGTTTGGCCTATCAAGGGCGAGGAAGATTCCGGGTGAAGAGGAAAATTAAAAATAAAAGCACTGGCAGGACTCGAACACAAAACCGTCAAATGATGGGATTTTCCCAAGTGGACGCACAGTTGCAGTTCATCGAAGATACCCTCATGAGACTCATCCCCCAGTACCGCCTCATCCGGCCTCCGGCCGAATATTTGAAAAAACTTTTTTCAAATATTTCCCAGGACATAGCACCAGGGCCCGAGCCCACGTAATCCTTCTTTCACACTTGCTACATATACCTTGCTTGCTGGCCATTAGACCCATTGTAAGGTATAACATTTGCGGATAGGCGACCGCGAATCAGGCATGGCGGGCTAATCCAAGGGAAATTCTGCGGGTTTACTTACCTCCTCGTATCCCTCGCTGCCCTCGTTGCTCTCTCAGTCATAACCGCCATCGTCGCGGACAATCACATTTCGGAGAGATATGGGAATAGCACAAAATCATCATGGACCACATCTTCAAGGGACACGGCAGATCGGTGATCGGTGGGTGTGCGCGATACGGCTGCCCTACCAGTACGCCGCCCTGTAATTCGACGAGCGTGCGCTACCTGACATTGGTTAGCCTCTTTTCAAAAGAGACGAATACCATCAAGCACTTGTTGTATAGGTTCTATATGGAATACGTACGTCGTTGGCCTACTCGCGCTTCTCGATCACGGGGGTAGCAGATTTACAGTTCCTCGAAACCTCCCCGTGCGTCAAACACCGCACCACCACCAAAATCCGCTCGGGCGCCGGGTGTCCTGATCACCTCCGGGACCCAGTTCTTCCTCAAGTCTTCTCTCCTTGATTTTCAAATCACGGCACTGGCCACGAGACCTCCTACGTCTTCCTATAAATTACAGAAAGCGTTCACTCATGCCCCACGCAGCCTCACGCGGTCAGAACCATGTTATTCCTCCCCCTGGCGTTACTCGCCGCCGCCGTCGCAGCAAAACCCCGCATCTTCGTCCTCACAGGTGCGCAACCCCGCTCCGCCAAGTTCCCCACATGCACCTCTGATCTCCGTCCCAGATATTGCCAATGAGCCGTCCGTACCCCCGGGCGCACTATGCCCGCCCCCACAATCTGATGTGTCCACAGCGACGACGCCATGTCCCTCACACGCTTCCTCGTCTACGCTAACGAGTTCGCCGTGCAGGGCATCTGCGCGACGTCGATCTGGCTCCCCAATGAGACGCACATCGAGCAGATCCAGTCCCACATCGCGTCGTACGCGGAGATTGTAGGCAATCTGAATGCGCACGTCGCCCACGACGCGCAGTACCCGCCAGCGGAGGAGTTGCTGGGCAAAACGTACGCGGGCTACCCAGCGTATGGGATGGACGCCGTTGGGGCGGGGAAGTCGTCGAATGGGAGCCAGGCGCTGATGAGCGCTGTCGCGGGAAGCGACGAGGAGACGTGGGTCACCATATGGGGCGGCGCGAACGTCCTCGCGCAGGCCGTTTGGGAGGTCTGCTCCATTTCCTCTCCTTCTCTTGTGGGACTGCACTGAAATCCCGTTAGTACGAGCAATCACACTCGCCGCAGCAAGTGGACAAATTCCTGAGCAAGTTGAGGGTGTACAGTATTTCGGACCAGGACGATGGTCCGTTCTTTCTTGATATCCGCCCTGGCTTTGTGGTCAACTCTTCGCAGCGGGCGCCTGGCTTCGCCACCGACACAATTCCATCTTCTGGATCCTGTCTGTCCACGGGATGAATTTGTACGTCCTCGCATTCAGTGGCGCCTCTGTTCTAATCGAGGTACAGATATACCATCGCCACCTGGGTTGGAATCTCCGGAGAGGGCTTTTACCCCTTCGATGAAGTCAGTGTCGATTTTCGCTCTATTTGCATATCCTTTCTGACGCTATTCGCAGGGCGGCCCAGACTCCTCGCTGGTCACTAACGACTGGCTTCAGACGAACATCCGGGACGTCAGCCCCTTCGGGAGCACCTACCCCGATTTCGCGTTTATAATGGAGGGTGCGTGCCGCGATCAATTAACGCCCCTTTTCTATCGTTCAACGATATTTGAGCTTAGGCGACACACCGTCGTTCCTCAGCCTAATCCAAAACGGACTGAACGTCGTCGGGATGCCGCGCTGGGGCGGGTAAGCCTTTCGCGTACATTCTCAATATTCTCACTCGTCCCCCTGTGCGCCAGCTGGGGCGGGCGCTACGCGCGCATCTCGCGCTTCGACAACCTCTGGGTCAACGCGTTTGATTCCAACGGTCCGTCTATTCTCCATGCTGGGCCCGTATTTTTCTTTCGCACAACTGACGAGCGAGGGTGGTGTAGTTGTCGGGACGAACGGCGGTAGCTTCACTAGCCCACAAGCAACTATATGGCGGTGGCGCGCCGCATACCAGTGGGACTTCTCCGCGCGCATGCATTGGTCCGCGACCGCGAACTTCGCGGCGGTGAACCACAACCCCGTCGTCGTCGTCAACGGCTCCCGCACCGTCGCAGACCCGCTGTACTTAAACGTCAAGCCCGGGGATACCGTGATCTTGGTGCGCCTCTCCATCCGTCCTTACAGCGCCGAGCTGAATTACACCCACGAGCAGGACGCATCGGAGACTCACGACCCCGACGGCGACGCGCTACCGCGGGTCTCATTCTGGCAGTACGGCGACGTGTCGCAGTTCCAGCAGGCGACGCAGGCGACGCCCGCGCTCGGGATCATGCAGACAGGGCTGTACGCGGTGGTTACGGTCCCCCCGCTCGAGGACTTCACCGGCACGGCCGTGTGGGCGAGCTGGACGAGCGGGCGCGGGGCGAATGAAGACGATACGAGCCTGCACGTTATTGTGGAGGTGTGGGATGATGGAGTGCCGAGCTTGGTTGGGTATAAGCGCGTCGTTATGACGGTGGAGTTCTAGCGATGCGCTGCGAGGGGTAACAATACTCGCTGTGTGTAACTTGCTGTTTATTCTACAGTCCTCAACCAAGTTCAAGTTTGAAGGATCAGATGTTCAGTGGTAGGTTGTCGCTGTTGACCATGGCAAGCGCACCGTAGACCTCAGGAAATCTAGAATTCTGTTGATGGAGCTGAAGTGTCGCAAGCATGACACGCGTCCTCCAGCACACACGACGAGCGAGTCGGGCCGGCCCAAGCAGAAGCTGAAGCGGGCATCAAGCATCAAAGGTCGCAACACTGATGCATCATATATTGATTTGATCCGTAATGATACTCGGATGGCATGGCCTTTTGATGGCCTTGACGCTCATCCGCCAGACTCCCATCGCAAACCCCCGACGAATCCACAGCCCTTTCTGCGCCAATCGATGCTCTAGCCCTTCGTCTCTTTCTCGGTTCCCTTGGATGTCGACCTTCCACACAATCTTGGCTTCCGAAGCCTGTACCTTGGCAACTTGCATGTGCTGCTCGAGCGTCGGTTCTCTCTGATCGATCGGTTGCAAACATATCCTGAGGAGAGTTAGCTGCGGGACCAGGAGAGCGACCTCTTTCTGAGCACATTATCAGCATCCCTCTCGCTGCATCCTTGCTGACCATCAGCTAATTTCTCCGGACTCTCAGATTTTACCAGCGGTGCGCCCAGGAGGAGGAGGATATATTATACTGACGTGGTCCCACAATTGGAACTGCCAGTTTACTATGTAGGACATGGTACCCTATGAGGGCAAAAGCTACCTGCCCTATACATAGAACACACGTACTACCAAGAGGGGGGCGGAAAGTATAGGTGGTCAATGAATGTGATTCTCTCCTCCCAATATCACACAGAATCAGATCAAGATCATCAACGCGTTTCATGCCGCCGACTATTTGTAGCGAGCGAGCATCTGTGGCCCGCGTTTCTCTTTCCCTTCTTCTCTCGATCTGACATTCAGCTTTTCTCTGCTAACATTCTAATTCTCGCCATGCGATTCATATTTTTCTCCATTCTCTGCCTGAGTGCTACTGGTGCGCTCGCGAAGCCCGTCTCCCGTTCCGTAACGCCAGTGGAGAAGCGTACCGTCTCACAGGGTGCGTGTTCATTGCGCCCATCAACTTGAAGGAAAGGTCGCGCTGACAGCTGGATTTCCAGCCCTCTTTGACGATCTCCTCTTCTACTACAAGTACGCGTCCTCGACGTACACGACCTGCGCGAGCCCGAACGGGAATACGATGGTCCAGCAAGCTGCGCCCTTCCCCTCGAGTCTCATTTCTTTCTGGCTGACGGTACGCGCAGATCGACGAATCGTCGACGAACACGCAGGGCTTCGTCGCGCGGGACGACACACGGAAGGAGATTGTCGTTGCGTGGCGCGGGAGGTGCGTCTTTCGCGGTCTCTGTCCTCTACGCCTTATCAACGCAATTCCAGCTCCGCAGTCCAGGATTTCCTAGTCACCGACGCCTTCCTGCTCCTCAAGGCGTACCAGTCTCCTGGCGTCGCCGCTTCCTGTGCGTCTCTTCCCCGAACACGAGTAGACCCACTGACGTGTGGCTGCAGCGGACACGAAAGTCCACTCGGGCTTCATCCGGAGCTACAACTCCGTCGCGCCGCAAGTCATCGCGATCGTCAAAGACCAACTCGCGCAGTTCCCGAACTACACCGTCGTGAGCACGGGCCACAGCCTCGGCGGCTCGCTCGCGTCGCTGGCGGGCGTGTCGCTCAAGTCGAACTTCCCTGACACGTACGTTTCTTCAATCCTTTTTCTCTCATCCGCCGGGGCATAGTTCTCACCCGCATTCTGCGCCGATTTGCAGGCCGATGCGGCTGTACACCTACGGACAGCCGCGCACAGGGAACCAGGGCTACGCGGACACGGTCAACGCGATGTTCGGGGACAACTCATTCCGCTGTAAGTCCCTGCTTTTTGGAAGTATCCTCCGAGCTCAGCCTGCTGCTGCAGATGTCCGCACGACTGATGGGTAAGCCGCTCGAAGGCATGTGTGCTCATAGAATCTGATGAAAGCGATGTAGCGTCCCGACGGCCTTCCCACAGCTCCTCTCGTTCCGCCACCATGGTCTGTAACGGTGCGATTCTTTGATGTGCAGCTGAAGCTGACGATGTGTCGTCAGGCGTGGAATACTGGCAGACATCGGACCCCGCCGTGGCGGACACGCTCGTCCAGTGCGCCCCTGGCGGGGAGGACCCAGACTGTTCTGACAGCCTCTTCTCCGACGGCTTCACCTCGACGCATCTTACGGTACGTTCCCCCGCATTGCCTTATTATTCACTGAACTTGACGGCACATTTATCTATTCAGTACTTCGGGATTCACTTTGACGTGCCGTTCTGCTCGTAAGGCAGAATCGATATCGAAGCTTTCTTTTCTCTTTCAAATTATATCTTACACCGTACATAGCTACCTCCTTAATGTTCACTGCCGAAAAATAATTACCTCGTGTGTGCTTGTGCTTGGCTCAGGTATACGCGTCGCGCTGAGCACGTGACTACAACCACGATCTTGTTCAAAGTTTTGATCCTCCATGTACTTCCGATGCCCACTCGTGATACTCCGACACGCGGTCCTCGTGTATGTTCATGAAAAGGAATGAGTTCTCAATAGCCAAATTATTCAAGTTCATCCTCGATTCCAGTATTTCTGGACCACCGGATCGCCCAGTGGGCTGAGATATGTGGGACATGCTGCATTTACAAGAAGCAGCGGTTATGAAGAGGGCTTAAGAGCCGTTGTGGGTACCGTAAGTTAGTTAGAGGGCTTGACTCAAATCCAGCCAGTGCTCGAAAGATTTTCGCATAGCTCACTTTCTACCTGAGTCCAGCGTATGGAATGGAGTGGAATACGATGTAGTTACATCCTGTGCAAATTTGTCTCGCCCAAACCCTCCTCCACATGCGCCTCCTTCAAATCCGCCTCGATAAATTCGAAGATCAGCCCATTCGTGCGATGTTCCTCAAGTCGGCGAACGAAAGATGGGAAGTCGGCGAGCCTCCGCCCACTTCCTTCCAAGACGAATTTCTTCAATTTGCAGAAACCGGCGTCCTCCGCCACATTGATACGGGCATTGATAATGACCCGGTCTATCCTTAGTGCTGTAGACAGTTGATTTCGATCATGCGTGGATAAAAGATACTCAGGCCGCCGCGCGAGAAAAAAACATTCTTGTCTTCCCAGCTCAAAGGCGGTGTGAAATGATTTCGATAGTGCTGTGTAGATTTGCTGGCGACATGCCCACCCCAGTGAGTCCCCGGGATGGAGTCGGAGCAGGAAGGAAGTTGTCGCGCGGTGGCCATTGCATCCGAATATGGATTCTACACTTTCTTCCTCGTCCAGATGATTCAACGGAGAGGTATGCAGCATATTCGAATATGATGCGAATATTGGGGCTTGGTGATGTTGGGACGGCTGCCAGTGTGCATGCCTTGGCGCGGTGGCGGGCGGGGAATAATCAATGGATGTTCTCCAATGCCCAGCCTGTGCATGCGATAGGATCATGGTTTCCATCCTAGAGCGTTTGCATGCGCAACAGCAGATTACTTGCTGCTTCATCAGCTTCGGTGAGATGAAGCTGGTAGCTGTGTATTTCAACCATCTGATACTGACGGATGCATCATCCTGAGCTTGAGACACCCTCCCATGACAACTCGGCTCATCCTTGAGGCAGCTCCTCATCCATACCAGGCCGTTGAGGACTTGATTTCCAGGGGGATTCTGGTGGGCCTCGTTGCGGTCGAATAATATTAGCCCCGCATTGGCGAGGCGCCAGGATCCGGATGACTATGATTACCACGGTCCAGCCACTCGATTAACTACGGTGTGCGTCAGTTTTCTTTTGGCACGGACATCGCCATACCTGTGTTGAATCTGATCATCTCTGAGTGATGGTGATATTCACGGAGCAACCAATGAGTCTAATGACTGCTAAATTTCTCACGGAATCTGATATAAAAGATGGAGCCTCTCAGCTGCCGATGCCATCATTCCAACCATGCCCCTTCAGCCCAATGCTGCACAAATTCGCTTGAACAAGAGTTTGACGGCCTTGAGTGCCGAAGCCACCATTTTGTACAAGATTTCAGCAAGCCTAAGGTCACCATTCTTAGAACCCATATCAAAAACGATGCAATCACTGTTGACTACTGTCCAGGTAAATCTCGTCAATGAGTCTATCATCATGGCATCATGGGCTTACATTAGTTCGATAGACTGTAAAGAGAAACCAGGATGATTGTACCCAGATGCTCGAGAAAATACATAACCTCCTCTATGCCATCATCTGTTTTCATGTAAAATCTGATGCCAGCGGCGAATTACCACCGAACACATTGAGCAATTTGGCGAAATTCACTGAGCAAGTTCGTCCCAGGCCTCTTACATTGCTGGTGCTCACTTCCATAGGACCCTGCACAAGATCCACAGATTTGTTGAGGCCCAACAGGAGAAGAGCAAAACCAAGCAGTTTTTTCGTCAAAGGGAGATGAGGTCATTGCTGAAGACCTGTAATATGGGACTTGACCAGTCACTCGAGGCTTTCAAGGCGAGTTCATTCTTGCTGTCAAACACTAAGTTTTCACCAACAAAAAAGTGCTACAGATTCAGGGTGCCAGTCTTTTAAGCGATATGGTGAAGATGCAAAACTATGCACAGAAGATGCACGAGGAAGTGTTGGAGATGATCTCGAATCTTTCGAGCGGAGGAATGTCTGAGACAGGATCCACTGTATGTCCTGATCAGCCCGGTTTGAACATCAATAATGAGGATTGTTTTCAACAGATGAGCCGAGTCCTCTCTAGCACTCGCAACAGGTAGGCCTGTTGTATTGGATTGTTGGTGGATGCATCTCAAATATCATGCAGCTCAAGCTCCCTTTCATTATTGCCATCAGCCCCCAAAATCTTCCATGGTCGAAGCTCTGAAGTGGCGGCCATCATCCAAACCTTTCGCACCACAACACCGAGAATATCAATTTTAGGGGCAGGAGGAATCGGCAAGACAAGCTTGGCAAAAGCCATTCTCCATCATCCTGAAATCATTGCTCGATATGACCAGCAACGGCTTTTCATTCCTTGCGACACAGCATCAAGTACCATTCAACTTGCAGGCCATCTTGGATTGAAGCAAGGAAACAATCCCACTCAACCCCTTGTCCATCATTTTTCCAGCACCTCACCATCACTGTTGATTCTGGATAATCTGGAGACAATATGGGGACCCAGAGAGTCTCGTGCGGAAGTTGAGAAGCTCTTGGCCTTGCTTGCTGATGTGGATCATCTGGCTCTAATTGTAAGCAGACAAACTACCCACTGCAATACAACACTGAGAGTATTTCAGATCACGATGCGTGGAGCAGAAAGGCCGGCCAATGTCCGCTGGACTCGGCCATTCTTGGAGCCTTTGAAGCCGTTGACCCAAGATGCCGCTCGCCGAACCTTCATTGATATTGCGGACGAGGGTTATACTATTGCGGAGATTGATGAAATCCTGCTCTTGGTTGATAACATGCCCCTGGCAATCGACCTAATTGCCCATTTAGTGGACTATGAAGGGTTGAACAGTGTGCTGGATAGATGGGAGAATGAGAGGACTTCACTGCTCTCTGATGGCCATGACAGACACTCCAACTTGGAACTATCCATTTCACTGTCCCTCAAAAGCCCTCGCATCCTGTTTTTGCCAGAGTCCATAAATTTGTTGAGCCTACTCTCTCTGCTCTCAGATGGACTTTCTGATACAGAACTCTTGCAAAGCAAGTTGCCCATTGACAATATCTTGGCCTGTAAAGCCATGTTGCTTTCCACATCCTTGGCATACACCGACGACCAGAAACGACTGAACGTGTTGGTCCCTATCAGGGAATACATCCAAAAAGCACACCCCCCTAAGGCTCATATTGTTCAATCTCTTCGCCAACACTTTCAAGAGCTCCTCGAGGTCTATGCGACATATCTCGGAACTGTGTCAAACCCAGAGACAGTGACTCGAATAGCATCCAATTCGGGAAATATCCACAATATCTTAGTCAATGGCTTAAACCAAGTGAACCCTGATCTCGTGAACACAATCTACTGCACATGTCACTTTGACCACTTCAGTGGTGTGTCTGGACGTGGTTCAAGTCAGCTAATAGACCTGATTCCCAATGTTCTGCCTCACCCTAGAAACCATCGCTTGGAGGTGTATTTCAACTTGCGGGTCCTTTCAGCGTACCAATATCGCCCTATTGCTAAGGCACAGCATATTGCGGATCAGGCTCTAGACTCTTTCGCTTACTTTGATGATCCAGATCTCAAATGTTGGTAGTATGTTAACTAATGGTTACATTCATTGCTAAAACCTCTCCCCCAGGCCGTTTCTATGATATCCTATCGCGATATTTTTATCATAATAACACCGAGATTCCAAGAGCTGTTTATTTCGCTGAAACAGGCCTATTATTGTCAGTTTCAACTGGGAACATCGTACGACAGTCCGATCTGTTGACTACCTTGGCAACAATAAAATGGAAAACCGGTGATTATTTAGCAGGTCAGCAGCAGGCACACAAGTCTCGCAGGCTGGCCCAGATCTGTGGCAACCTCTTTAACGAAGTGTCGGCATTGGACATTGAATCACTGTGTTGGTATTCTCTGGGAAGCTACCATCACAGCATCCCACTATTCAGAAGAGCCAGGCATCTACTCCATCGTTGTGGTATGTCAGCCAGTGTACTAGATCATGAAATCATGGGTTCTCAAGCAGAAGTTCACCTGTTGAAATCTGAATATTTTGAGGCCCGTAACATCCGAACTGAAATATTACACAATTGTCCCATTGAGCAGAATCCATATCAGCACGCTTTAGCTCTCCTCAACATTGCACAGATTGATGTCGAAATGGGTGTATTCAGACATGAATTGCGCAAAAATCTTGATATAGCCAACCGGGTCTTTGCGAGCTTGGGCTCCTCAAGCGAAATTTTCATGGGTGATGCCATCAAAGCAACCTTGGATATGAGAGATAAAAACTCTCTGACTGCAGCGAGCCAATTTCAAAGGAGTATTACATGGGCATGGGGGAAAGACCCAGAGGTTGTGAGCTACTGTTTAGAGAAACTGGGGAACATTGGGCTCCGGACTGTGATTGATGATTTATGTAATGTGAGAGTCATATTTTTGGCTCATAGCCTCAAACTGAGGAAGAAACTGGAGATTCATAAAGCTCTTCAATTCCTCGGAGATGTATACTTGGCACATGGTGACCAGCAGTCAGCAGTTAGCCTGTTTGCTGTTGCCCTAGATGCATTCACACAGATGGATGTTCACCGCAGCCGGGCAGAATGCATGCTTCGATTGGGAGATATATCGAAAATGCAAGGGGATCTCCTGAAGGCAGGAGAGCTTTGGACAGCAGCACGACCATTGTTCAAGCGATCTTCACAGAAAAAGCAAATCACTCATATTGACGAGAGGCTTGCTGGAATCAGTCACTACCTTGATAGGCCTGCGGAGATTTGTCTCTCAGACCTAAATGCACCGACTACTAGTCCAGAGGAGTTGGATATTGGGCCAATTAATGTCGCTCCATCCACTGTCAAAGAGCTGGATAGTGTGGGCATGGTTGATGGTACAGATGACGTTTTGGTTCCAACCTGACTGGGATGAGATATTGTTTCGGACAAGAGCTGGTCTCTCCATACCCATTCGTGCAACCCCTGCCTTTACACCTTGACTCGATATGTTTCTGTCTGTGTGCTATATCTTGATCTGTCTCTACTCCACCTCAGTTTGCAGTTTTCATATATATCCGATTCCCCTTACTTGCCCTGTGCCATGGCTCCTTGTAGGGACAGTATGTACTCGATTGCGTTGTGATATTGGACTTATATTTATTTGAGGTGTTGCTTTGTACTGTCCGTTGACCTATACATATAATTTATTTAGACTGCATGAGCACTTCATACGCGGTAATAACTATCGATGAATCAACCAGGCTCCGATTCTGACCCGAGAGCCTGATCACATGGAGCTCCCGGTGGCCAACGGTTCCAAATAATGCCAGAATGCTTGTATCAAGTCCCCTGAGGGTATGAGGAAGACAAACTGTGATTTGTTGGTGCCCTCGGGTATACAAATAGGGCATGCTTATTTACCCCACAGGAGTATCATGGTGGACTGTCGACCTCGGGATCTCTTGAATTTCAATTTCACTGTTGGGAGCCGGGATGTCGGCGAAACCAACCAGACGCGCAGGGGTTCGCGCCTGAGATCCTCCGTCATTCGTCCTTTCACTGACGGCAGATGCTAACCGTCTTGGCGTAGCTATAGCTCGTGAATGAGGCGGTTTCGTTTTGGATTGTCGGCGGCGCCAGAGATGTATGAGGACGCCGACAATAATCATTACTGCGACCCCCGCGAGGCTTCCAACAATGGGTGGAAGCGGTGAGGGTTGCACCACTTTTGTCTTAGACGACCCACCGGCCGGTGGTGGTAGGCTGGGCGTTTGCGATGCAAATTGGAATACAGAAGCACCTGACGAAGCCCCTACTAAGTGTTAACCATGGTTAATGCGTAGAAACACGCACTCGGAGTGGAACGAACTCTAATTGTCATGTTCGAGTCCTGTTGCTGTGATGGTGGATGAGAGCAAGACGCAAGCTGCTCCGTGGGAGGGATCAGGTCTCACCATTGACGACATGTGAGAGATTCACGTGCACGGGCACACTATTTCGGGTAGAGACTGGACCCGCAGCCTTCGGGAAGTAAGGAACGATCTCTCCGTGCAAAGTGACATCGGAATAGAAGGAGCTAAGGTGGGCGATATTTTGGGAATGCTCTACATGATGCTATTCAACAGCCCAAGAGTAGCTGCGTTTACTAAAAAGTTGAATTACTGAAGTTAAGCCAACAATGGACCCGCGCTCTTGAATGTGGCTCTCTGCAAATTTACCTATGTGGTTCACAATAACTTAGGAAGCCTACTACTATATTTGTTCCCCAGGGGGACAACCCGGAAATCGAAGGTGCTGAATAATTAAACGAGCAGACTTCTCAGCAGGCATGTGAAGTTTTAACAAGAATTTTCCGCAGCCGTCCTGAATTATTGACCTCTCAATTACTTTCCGGTTTGATCGATGTAGTCATTTGTTGGATTTAGTTCATGTTGGGTTCAAGGTGCGGAGAGATTTTTTCTTAGTCCGTAACTATAAATGCTCGAGGTTGAGTTTCGACGTTGCTGATTCGCGCGGATAATCCCTGACGCAGATGTCCTCGGCTGCTCGGCGCCTATATACAATCCAGGGCGAACCTGTGGTGCCAAGAAAGAAACGCGGCGGCCGGTCGGCGGTGACAGCAAGGCGACAGCCCAAAACAGAACGTCACAAGGTGACGTGGCCGTGACACTCCTGCCTTCAACCGTCAACCTCCGGCAACTGTTCGTCGATGTCAGCGAGCTGGGACCTTGGAATATTGATAGAAAAGATATCTTTGTATCTCCGAATGAATGCCTCCTTCTCTGTGTCTTTTCTGACCTACAAAGCTTGCCAAATTTCAGGACTCAGGAGAAACATCGAAGTGCTATCTGCTAGGCGCCACCACGAACTGTTATCTCTGTGCGAGGGGCGCATCAGCATTTGACCACGGACCGGCGCCCCTTGCGTCGCGCTTGCCATTCTCTGCGAGTCATTCGCACGGTGCTCGTATGGCAGTGATGCCATGTATCTCGTTATCACAACGTTATCGTGCGACTCAGAAGCACCCGCGCTTTTGCATAAGTATGCTGCTCCACGTTCGTCCGGCTTCCGTGTCATCCCCTGTGTGGCACCTGCACTGCAGCCTGCCGCTTTTGCTGGACTATAGACATGGCCGACTCTAACCTCACAGGCCCTTCGGGCGGGGATTCGCGTACGTGCGCCTGCTACGCGCGAGGTGTAATCCTGATCACGATCTGCTTGCAGTGACCCAGTCGCCGGAGATGAACGCCCAATTTGACCGGGGCGATATTGCGTGGATATACAGTGCGTGTCCTCCATCTCTTACTTTGCACCTATTGCATGAGCGTGTACAGCCGCGGCCGTCTTCGTGTGGATAATGATACCCGCCATCGGGTTCCTGTATGCCGGACTCGCGAGGCGGCACCATTCCCTCGCGCTCGTGTGGCAAAGTCTCATCAGTGTCTGCGTGGTGACCTTCCAATGGTGCGTCCGAAGCTCCGAATATCATGCTCGCATGCTGAACCCTCCAGGTTTTTCTGGGGCTTCTCGCTGACATTTTCACATTCCGCTGGCCCATTCATTGGTACCTAGTCCGTATGATGCGGCGAAGTTTGATTCACGATCATCCAGGCGACCTCGCAAACTTCGGATCGAAGGGCGTCCTCGCACAGCCGAGTGTGGGCTCCGCACTCATCCCCGACATCCTTTTCTACCTGTTCCAGTTGGTCTTCGCATGTGCCACTGCCATGATTGTCAGTCCATTGGTGTCCTTGGGAGATATTAGCTGAATAACGCCGGCGCAGATGATCGGTGGGGCGATGGAGCGAGGTGAGTCCTGTTGCTTGGCAGCGTTCTCCTCGGATCCACAGACTAATCAATCTCAGGGCGCCTCATTCCGAGCGCAATATTTATATTCATGTGAGCTTGGCAACGCCGTTCTCCACCCGTTTCACATCCATCCATTCAATCGTCTTCTCCCGCAGCTGGTCGACCATCGTGTATGACCCCATCGCCTGCTGGACGTGGAACTCCTCCGGCTGGCTGTTCAAGCTCGGGTCCCTTGATTTCGCCGGCGGAGGCCCGGTGCACATGTCGTCGTGCGTGTGCTCCCACGTCAGGATTTTGCGCGTTCTGATGACAGCATGCAGAGGCGCCGGCGCACTCGCGTACGCGCTGGTCCTCGGCAGACGGACTATGCCTGTCGAGGGCGGGAAGCGCATGCCGCGGCATAAACCCAGCAACGTCTTCTTTGTCGTGCTCGGGACAGTGCTCTTATGGTTTGGGTGGTTTGGTGCGCTCCATTCTCCATCCACCTTCCTCGCACCCTACATCTACTCACTCCGCACACGGCAGGCTTCAACGGCGGCTCGGCGCTCAACGCGAGCCTACGCGCGATATACGCGGGCGTGAACACGAACCTCGCGGCGGCGTGCGGCGGCACAAGAAGCGCTGGTCAATGGTCGGGCTGTGCTGCGGCGCCGTCGCGGGGCTCGTCGGCATCACGCCCGCGTCGGGATACGTCCCCATCTACTTCGCCGTTCCCGTGGGCGTCATCACCGCGGTCACGACGCACCTCGCCATGGGTGCGTGCCGCGCTGCTTCTCCCGCGCCGAGCCCAGCTAAAACCTGATTTGCGCGCGGCGCCTTGCATTTTTAGACCTCAAGGATGTTTTGCGCATTGATGACGGGCTCGACGTGTTTGCGCTGCACGGGGTGGGCGGGCTTACTGGGAATATTCTCACTGGTGCGTGGTACCACCACCACTCGTTCGGTCCACCGATTCTCAACTGTGCGCCCAGGCTTGTTCGCGGCGGACTACATCACCGCGCTCGACGGGTACTCCACCATCCCGGGCGGGTGGATCAACGGGAACTACATCCAGCTCGGGTACCAGCTCGCCGGATGCGCCGCAATCCTCTCCTACTCCTTCGTCGTCACAGCGCTGCTGCTGTTTGTCATGGACAAAATCCCCGGGCTCAGGCTGCGTGTGTCGCCCGAGGCGGAGGAGAGCGGGCTTGACGCACTGGAGATCGGCGAGGCGATCATGGAGTACGGGATGGCGGAAGTGTTGCAAGCGGGCGCGAAGCATTTGAATGAGGAGAAGGACAAGGAGGAGGACAACATTAGTTCGGAGAAGGAGGAGGCGTAGTAGGATTGTCTGTTCGTAATTCCACTACGCTGCAAGTGTCGCAGGTTAGAATGAAAAATGTTCATTGTGTTGGTACGAAACACGAGAAAGATGCGCTTATTAAATTACAGACTCACGAGCCCTTGAACCACTAAAACCCCGCCGTCATTATTCAACAAACAACTGTTATTTATTCATAAAGGGCGTCGCTACCTACTGACTACTTGGTACTTCGAAAGCGATGTGGCTATTTGATACATTTCCATTTCGTTACTCCCGTACTCTTGGGATTAGTCCGTATTTATTCGTCATTCATTCGTCCGCCATCTCCCACGCGTTCCACGGCGGCGGGACCGCGCACCGACCGAGGCTGTTGTATGCGCGGAGGCGCTGCGCTACGCGGGGGCTCGGCGGTGGGGAGCGCGCGATGAGCGGGACCGTGCTCGTGCGCGCGCGGATCCGGTGCACGGGGGACCACTGCGGGAGCGGGGGCGACTGCGCGGGCGGCGCCGGGGTGCTTGGGCGCTGCATCTCGGGCTGCAGTGGGGCCTCGGGCGACGCGTCCGAGTCTGATACATCCGTGTCCGTGTCTGCGTCGGTCTCCGCATCCGTAACGGCAGGGACGGGCGCAGGGACAGGGACTGCGGCTGGCGCAATGCAGTACAGCTCGCCGCTCGCGTCGGTGCGCCACCCAAAGCCCCACATGAGCGCGGTCCACTTGTGGAGGTCGACCATCAGCTGGGTCACCTGCCCAATGACAACGTCCGTCTGCAGCCAGCGGTAGTACACCGCCTGGTCCGTGCTGAGGGCGTCCGGCCCGCCCGCGCGCGCCGTGACGTCGACCCAGACGAGCGCGTCGGCCAGGCGGAGGTGCTCGGCCATTTGCGCGGCGAGCTCGGGGAGGAGCACGACGTACAGCCGCGCGACGAGGTGCGCAATGAAGGGGTCGTCCGGCGCGCGGAAGGGACGCAGGCGGTGGTAGACCACCGTGATGTACGCGATTTCGCTGCACTTCCCCATGACACTGTCGACTAGGTCGTCCGCGGAGGAGCGTCGCACTTTCGTGACTTCCTCTGCGCTGTAGTTCGCGAGGTCGTCGAGGTCGTTCGAGGTGAGGAAGTCCCGCGCTTCCTTCGGGAGCAAGGAGAACGGGAGCCCGTGGTACGTGTACATCGGCGGGACATACACAGGCCGAAGAAGCTCGAGGGGCACTGCGGGCCAGGGTACCACGGCCACTGGGGAAGGCGCCTGCGACATGGGCGCAGGAGGGGCGAGAGGGTTATTATCCATGACGGATGGGTTTATTTTTTCAGAGGGAATTGAAAAGGCAAGGAGTGGTGGTGGTGGGACACTAGTAGGCACACCGTTGGAGGAAGGAAGGGGAAGGCGGTGGATAAAAGACGCGCTTCCCGCCTTCCTTTTATACCTTTTCCGCGTGCCACCCGGGCGACGGCGTAGTCGTGGCAGTTTTCCAGAACATTCCAAGGCCACAAAGCGCGCTTTGTGAGTCAAAGGTCGCGAGGCACGATTGCTTTGGTCGACGCTTTGGGTTATTGATTAGATCAATCAGGCGGTGTTATCGCACAGCCACTCACCAACTGGACACGTCCGCGATATGGAGCTCTACTGCCGACTTTAACGAAAGAAATGCTGCTCTCACCCATGAACTGGCCCAAATTTCATCTGTGAAAAAGATCATATGGCGCGAACTTTGGGAGCAAAATCGGAGTCGGGATATCCCGAGAACGAGTCACAAAGGAAGGATGAGGCTGAGCAGCGATAACACGCGTGATGGAGCACTTACTTCGAACAATGGAATGTAAATACGGAGTGTGGTAGCAATCTGTTTAACTCCGCATTCAAAGTCAAGCACTTGGCGGAATAACCTTTAAGAAGGATATTTGGGCAGAACGGTATAATGGCACTCGCGCGCGCCGGAATCTATGCAATATAGCTTGAAATATGGATGCTAGATGAGCTGGAGAACGACTTACGGCCAAACAGGAGTTCTGCTGAAAGAAGACATACATGTCGACATTGACAAGTTCGAGACTTGATATGCAGTGCGAGGGGAAGTCGTTCCTACCGTCGAGCCAGCTCGTAATCGGTACCGATCCCGAGAGAAACTTACATTGAAGGCCTTCAGTTCCCATTGACATGAGAGGAGCCAACTTCACTGGCAGGGGTTTTGTCGGCGCAAGCGCAGAAAATGGGGCGGTGCGGCGACGCCCCGACGAATTAAGCCACAGTCCAGCGGGTGCTCGCACTGCGCACTGATCGCGATCTGAAGCGAAGGGAGGTCGATTAACTGTAAAGTTGTAAGTTCATAGAATGATAACTAGAAGTTTTAGCGATAGCGGAGACGCGCGGGGCTCCCCTAGAGCCGGCAGCGGCGAAGAGACGCGTGTTCGGGATCAGAGGAAATTGGGAGGGCAATTACGGCGTGCGCATCTTCGATTGGTCCAAGATAACGTGGGGCACGAGCTGCGATGTCCTGCGAGCGTGAATTGGCATCAATGGAGGGAGGGACCTGCAAGGACCTGCACCGACCCGGATGCCTGAGACTGTGCGGCCGCAATTGCGCGCGGCGTGTCGGGTGGACAGGCAGCGCGGGCCTACAGGCTACAGTATGTGTTTTGATTGGGGCATGGACCCGGGCGCCGCTGGTTTGGAGCTCAGCATAGGCACGTCAGCCGTCTGCTCGACCTTACAAACAAGCGAGGTATGAGCTTCTTCTGTTTGTAGCGTCTGTCTATAAGAGACTCCTCGGAGTCGGTAACTGTGGTACCTTCTGCTCTGACTTGCTGGTGTGCTGCTCTAATTGGGGCCTTGCACTGTCGCCCCCTCGGTCATCGCGTTGAGGTACGAGTGTGAGCCGAGTGTGAGGTTTACCGCCGGCTGTGCTGGGTTGTTATCTGCCATGTTATCTGCCACCGGGCTAATTGCAGTGGATTTACCTCGTAAAATCTCCAAATATTCTGGAGACAGTCTGAAGCACATATGATGTATGTTGTATGCACAGATGATATTTTCGGTCTTTGAAACTGTCGAAATTGCGAGTCGGCAGGTAACATTGTGACATGTTATCTACCATGTCACATCAGTCACGACCGGGAACATCCCGAACCCACCTGCATTCCCTTCCGTTCTGCGTCGTTTTGCCCGGCCGTAGAGTAGTGACCCCTCATAGAGCTATATATGGGTAATTTGGCATCCCCAAGAAATCCCCGATTTTTTTGCAGCTCTGCAGGCCCTCGTAGCTTCAATCCCGTTGGCACAATAATTGCCCCAGATCTCAACTGAATCTGGGACACTGGTTACTGTTCTTCACAGTAGTTAAATGTGAGGTCGGACCTTATTTCTCTTCCCAAGCTCAGATTATTTCTGCCGTAGAATAGCCAGATCTAAGTGTTCTTTGGGTTATAATACCTCACATCCGCCTCTGAGTTACCGTGGGCGCGCGAAGCGCGCCGAGAAAAAAAAAGATTCTAGCGCATTCGGACCCCTACAGAATAGGCAAGACTAGATGCCTTCGAAATCCCTCTGGATCCTCTTTGTCGGGGCGATTTTTGCGATTTTTCCTTTCTGGGATACCCAGTAAGTGGGGGGAAAACCGAGTGTGAAGGCGAGAGGAAGGTTCACAAACAGAGACAAAGTCTCTGGTTACGGTACCGAAAGCGGCGGAAAGTGCTTGGATTTGGGTTATGTAATCACACACTGCACGTGCACATGCCGTCTTCGCCGACGCGGGGTAACTCAGCCTCTCCCAACAGGTAGAATGCCTCAAATTATGGGTGATTTCCTGGACAACTTGGTCATTGTCTCCGTATTTATAGTTTCAAAAATGTGTTTGAATTCTAGATAGTTCCGAACTTTTAGGGTTGCCGCCATGCACGGACCTACGGTATCATCACGGCATCCACGGCAATGCCCATTCCGCCGACTATAGTTTGATCCGGGCCTTCAGGATGCCCACGACTCCTACCAATTTTGCGGCGCAAGGCGGAGCTTACAAAATCATGTTCTATCCATTCTTTCCGCTGGGCACCTTCGAATCCGATTTATCTCAGAATCATCCGCCGGAATGCCAGCTATGTAATAACCCCTCCCACTTCGATATCGCCTCTTGCATTTGCATTGTTACAATCAATGCTCTCAACTCTAGTTGCTCAAGAGTCACTGATCAACATACGACCAATCGATGGGAAAAATCCCTGGAAACCAATTGGTTGTGGATTACATTACGGTTCATTACAGCTTATATTACCTTCGAAATCACATTTGTATTGAGTCCGAAAGTGCTGTTTATCACCGTCTCACCAATTCAATTTAATTGATCAGCTTACGGCCCTCTTCTACTCAATTTTTCAGCTACATTCCGTTTGTGCCCCGCCGCTTGCCGGCCAACCACTATCATTTGGTGACTGGCTTGC
>JARJLE010000268.1:0-83485 GCA_029289555.1 Mycena latifolia | reverse complement strand
CGGAGGGGCTTGGCTGAAGGCGCTCTTGAAGGAGCGGGAGCGCGCGCGGGAGAGGGAGCGGGAGGAGAAGAAGAGGGGAGCGGGAGGAGAAGGAGAGCGGAAGGAGAAGGAGGGGACGCCCGCGCAGGCGCCCACCGCGAGCACGCCCGCGCGCGGGAAGCACGGGAGCACGCCCGCGCACGGGAAGCACGTCAAGCCCGCGCACCCGTCGCTCCCGCCGAACCCGCTCCTCAACGCGGGCCCCGCGCCCCCGCCCCCGCCCGCCGAGGCGCGGCACGCGCTCAGCGAGGCGAAGCAGGTCGCCGCGCGCATCGGGTACGGCCCGCGCGGCAAGGGCATGCCCGTGTCCGGCGCGAACGCGATCAGCACGGCGCGCGGCGGCGGGCGGCGCTGGCTGCCGCGCGCGGGCCCGAACAGCTACCGCCCGCCGCTCTCGCGCTCGCCGTCGCCGGACCGCGGGCTGCTCGAGGCGGCGGCGCGAGAGCGCGGCAAGGCGCGCGACCGCGGGGCGCGCGAGCGCGCGCGGGCGGACGCGCAGGCGGAGCTCGCGCGCAATGGGCGCGAGTGTTTGCGGCTGAAGGTCGACGGCTCGATCGACGCGGTGCGCGACGAAGACGTGCTGGCGTTCTGCACGGGTTTACCGTCGAGAAGGTGCGTCGCGGTCGATCCCGCGCCGGCGTCGGCTGACGCGTCTTTTTTAACACTAGGTGCTGCGCGACCACCTGGACATATACGTGACGTTCCCGGACGGGGGGACGGCGCGGCGGGCGGAGCGCGTGCTGGGCGGGCGGATGCTCGGGTACAGCGCGGTGACGCTCGCGGTCCAGGCGCCGCCCGCGCCGGCGGAGGCGGCGGGCGCTGTAAGATGGGACGACGCGGCGCTGGTGGAGCGCGCGCAGGAGATGGTGTCCAAGGAGCTGCGCGAGTTTCTGGAGAAGGACATCACGGACCGGGTCGTCGGGACGCAGGTGCGCCGGATCGCGGCGGAGCAGCGGGGGCGCGGCGGCGGGGCGGGTGTCGCAGGCAGGGAGGAACGAGCGGCCGGTGCCCGCGAAGCGCGATCTGAAGGGCCTGTCGTTCAAGAAGCAGAAGAAGGACGTCGAGGCGGAGGTCGAGGCGGAGGCTGAAGCTGAGGCTGAGGCGCCGCTGGAGGGCGTGGAGGAGGAGCCGGAGGAGGAGCAGGTCGTTGTCGAGCGCCCGAAGAAGAAGCGGAAGAAGGAGGTCGCGAAAAAGCCGAAGAAGGTCGTCGAGCGGGATGTCGAGTCGGAGGACGAGGAGGAGCAGGCGGACGAGTGTGGGCGGGGCGCAAGCGGCTTGTCTCGGAGGACCGGCAGGAGGAGGAGGAGCCGTCGCGGAAGAAGCTCAAGCTGGAGCACGACGCGGTGGCTCCCGTCAAGAAGGCCGCGAAGAAAAAGAAAGCGCCCGAGAAGAAGCGGAAGGTCTCCGTTGACGAGGTGGTCCTGCCCGACGAGTACGAGGCCCCCGCTGTCGCCAATGTCCGCCTTTCCCCCGGCTTCGGGTCGTCCCTTTCTCCGTCACGGTCGCCTTCGCCGCTATCGGAATCGCCGGTGCCACGGCTGCCGACCCCGCCGCCGAATGTCCTCGACGAAGGCATATGCGAGGACGACGAGGACATCTACTACGCCAAGCTCGTGCTCTCCGGCCGCGACATTGAACCGACGCTGGACCCGCCTCCGCCTCCGCCGTCGTCCGCGGAGCTCGCGCCCTTCTTCCGCAAGCACGTCACGGGCTCCGCGCGCACGGAGGGCTTCTACAAGATCACCCACGCGGAGAAGATGGCGTACGTCACGCAGTACCAAGCGCGCGCGGCGCACGTCGAGGCCGTCGCGCCCGCCGAGGAGGTGGCCCCGCTGCAGCACGTCGAGTCCTCGCGCTCGAACCGCGCGAACGCGCGCCGCCGCGCGCAGGGCCTCGAGGAGATCAACCAGGTGCAGCGCGCGGTCGCGCTCTCCAAGGGCGAGACGACGGCGAACGAGCTCAGCTTCAAGTTCAACCAGCTGCAGACGCGCAAGAAGCACCTCCGCTTTGCGCGCTCGCCGATCCACGACTGGGGCCTGTACGCCATGGAGCGCATCTCGCGTGGGGAGATGGTCATCGAGTACGTCGGCGAGGTCATCCGCGCGCAGGTCGCCGAGAAGCGCGAGAAGGCGTACGAGCGGCAGGGCATCGGCAGCAGCTATCTCTTTCGCATTGACGAAGACTTGGTGGTGGACGCCACGAAGAAGGGCAATCTTGGGTGCGTCTGCCGCTTATGGCTTGTAATATGCCGACTGACTGTGTTGCGTAGGCGTTTGATTAATCATTCCTGCGATCCTAACTGTACAGCCAAAATAATTACGATAAATGGGGAGAAGAAGATCGTAATCTATGCAAAACAGGAAATCGAGCTGGGTGACGAGATAACCTATGGTCCGCCCCTCTTTTTTCTCTTCTTTCTACGTGCTGATTCTTCCGTTCTTTAGACTACCACTTTCCATTCGAGCAAGACAAGATCCCTTGTTTGTGCGGATCTGCCAAGTGCCGCGGCTTTCTTAACTAGAGTCTCCATAATCGTCGTAAATTTTATACTCTTCTTCTTATTACTTATACCCTCATCACACTGCATATCGTTTTTGTTTGTATTGTCCAATATC
The DNA here is from genome assembly GCA_029289555.1 of Mycena latifolia. Classification (NCBI taxonomy): domain Eukaryota; kingdom Fungi; phylum Basidiomycota; class Agaricomycetes; order Agaricales; family Mycenaceae; genus Mycena; species Mycena latifolia. The sequence goes on along the minus strand of JARJLE010000268.1, from coordinate 80,831 downwards.
ATGGTGCTTTCTGATCTCTCTCTCTGTACTTATATGTACTTTGCAGAACAGTCGCTTTGTTACAGTCGGTTCAATTGACCTTGTTCCTCATAGACCATTGTGCACCGCTTGATGTTCTGGTGTGGAGTAGTCGAGTGACGGGAGATCAAATCGACTTATTGGGATGCGAGCGGTTGTTTGTTTGTCTGTCAATTTCCAAAACTGATCCGTCATCAGGCTCGTTGCTCTTCACATCCCGACCGACGAGTACTCTTCCCACCAGTGCTCTACGGTCCCTGGCGCTGCTGTGCATAACACACTGAACACAGGACATGTATCCCTCAAACCTGGGTCTAGCGGTTTGAATCAGGATGAATGCGCACTTTGGAAGCTACAAGGCCCGGTAGTTAGGGTCATGCTCGGGGCATGTCCTGGGCATGCCTACGGCTTCCGAGGCTGGTGCTCAATATCCTTGCCTTATCATTATCCAGTATCGTTGACAGCACTTCACTGGACTCCGAAAACTATTCAGACATCCGACATATGATTCACGAGGATCTAGCGCGCGAGACATCCATACAAATTCAAGGGCGAACTTGTGCTGTAACTGGTTCCTAGTGATAGTTTGCTCAAAACCCAGCTTGAAGCTCTTGTTTAGTGCATGGATAGAAAGTGGACGCCTATAAATTACACGGCAGGTTTACATAAGGTTTGCCCGGCACAGGATTCAGTAATCATCGATTTAAAATCGGGCTCAGGGTAAGTATAGGGGGAATCACAACTCTCCCCCGACCATCATGCCCGCTGTAAATGAAGTCTAGTGCGAACCCGCCTTCAATCCACGCTCATCACCGAGAATACGACCCGAACCGCCACATCAAGCGAACTCAGCAGAGGCCCCACTGTGGAAGAGCTCCAGGGTCTCATGGACGCGGGAAAGTTGACTATCTCGCCTGCCCTCTCTCTCAGTCGTCGCGCCTATACAATATCACGAATCTGACCTCGGATTCGGCTTCCATTGCAACACCCCTTGCCAACTATATTTCCCGAGATGAGCAGACTCAGGCTGCTCAGGTAGAGGTGTGTTTCATTATTTGCATGTTGCTCTCTTTTGACGTCGAAGCTAGGCCCTTGAAGCTCGCGTTAGAAGTCTTGAAAGCGACTTCAAAATTTTGCGCAAAGATTTCGACGAAACTTCACAGAGGTGCCAGGCGGCCGAGGAAGCACTGGCCACCCGCTTGGCCATTGATATAAACTGGCAGGTGTTAAGTCACGCCCAGCAAGGTTCGTGCTTGTTCTTCCGACTGGAGCAAAAAAAAAACAGATATATTATCAACGAATACCATAGCCCTCGACGTCTTGATCTTTCATGCCATGGAAGCCCAGTGCAAGGCAGAAGGATTTAATGATCGTATGTGTTCCAACTGCGGGACCATCTATTTCCATTCTTATGTATGTGAATTCAGCTGACGCCTTAAGACGTGCCGTCTCCGACCTCAAGCTCAAAGACCGGAAGCTGGCCGCCAGAGCCATCTACAACGGCTCTCCACTCTCTCTCAATACCGTGATGCTTTTCATCTCATCGGCCAAGAAGAAGGCAGACGTCGACCGCAATTGTCTCGCACATCCGACGGTGACGGTCGCGGACTTCAAGGCCGCCCTCGCAGCTGCCGTCCCCGATGAGGTAGAACTGGATGAGGATGTTTTGAAGGCTGTCGCGGAGAGCGAAGTTTTGGATTGGAAGGAAGGAGGACGACTCAAAAGACGATTTTCTGTGGAATAAGGGTTGCTGTAGAATCTTGGATTTTTTCTCTCTTTATAAAACAGAGTCCGTTCGTCTGCCCACCTCAACAGACTGGCACGGTTAAAACAGTACTTCCTGATACTTCCTTCCTTCTTTCCACCCAGCCGTGCTCTCGCTGCAACTGGACTTTTCAGCAACGGGTCAACGCGATCGAGCAAGTAATAAGTTGGCCTCGAAGAAACAGCACAGCGCAGCACATCATCCGCTATGATCCAGAACCAACTCCAACAAAGCAAAGCATATGTCCTTGTGCACCATCCACTTGGATTAAGTTGGTGGATTGGGAGCAGACTCAGCGGAGACGCATGCCATATTGGTCCTGGTGTACGGCTTGCTCAAAAGCACAGAACCTCCGCGAAACTCTCTAAATCGTCTTCATGATCATAGGTAATATCCTCTCCACTGGAGATTCATCGGTCGACTCGTGCCGGCTCACGGAGTCGAGTCGACATTCATGCAGAATTTATATTGTACTGTATCTATAAGGTTTTCGCAAATAAATACCAGACGCTAGTGCTACATAGGAGGTGTGCGATTTTGTACATGTGTAGTATGTCATGTGTGTGGTATGTCGATGGGCGAGATAGATGATGGTGCGTTTGATCGTAGTGAATTGCAGAATAGTGAAGATATCGCCGTGGAGGATTCACAGGGCGGGAGGTAGACCCAAAGGGACGAGATGCTGTACTGTGTAGGAACCGCTTGTAGAGCGACGGGGAAAGCGCGAGTAGTTGTTACGAGTTTCTCTGGCAGGATCTTGACTCGCGGGATGGCGTATTGGAAGAGCACGAGCAGGGAGATCAGCAGCAGGAGAAGGCGGCTTTGGAGGGAGCCACGCCCCGGGCATAACGGGCGGTCTGGGATCCAGTCTCGGCAAGGTGGGAGGGGAACGACTGAACAGGCCCGTAGTCAGAGTTTCGTACAGGAGCGCCGGTAGATGCCAAATATCTGCCGTTCCGTAGCTTGATATCGGACTGGAAGACTTCGCGGAGTTACCGGTTTGGGAGGGGTCGAATCCAGCAATCTATACAATTTAAGATTTTTTAGGCATCAGAACAATTGTGAAAGACGCACAAGCGGGGACTTTTCAGCAGCGCGCCCTTCTTTGAGGCGCCGGAGTCGGTAGCTGCTCTGCATAACGCGGACTCGCCGTAAGATGCTATGGGCTAGATGGTGTGTTAGATAGAGTAAAAAAGGAGAATATTCGGTGACGAACCGGGGAGGTATCGGCTTTCCATGATCACCTTGCGTTTCTTAGATGGGGACCCATTGTCTTCTGCACTGGACTCAATTTGCTCGGAGCTACAGGTCCTTGATGAAGGGAAAAGATGACAGGAGCAGAAATGCGCTTACACCTTAACAAAGGCATGGATAGCAGCATCTACCAGGGGTCCCAAGAGGTTGACCAGCCACGCGGAGAACTCCTCGGTTTCTAGCGACAGTTTGATGGCGGCGACGAGGAAGAGGAAAACATCCGTGAACTTCAGGCCGCGCTTTTCGAGCAAATCGAGGCACGGTAGACTTGCCCGGCGAATTAGCTTTTCGTACGTAGTTTCAGTGAATAGCAGTTGATTGACTGTCTAAAGCGAATCATCAATAGCTAGGCCAGCCGTACAGGACTGAGGGACGCACCTCGTAACACCCAAGAGGGAGGGGTTGTCGAGAATTCGTATAGATGTGGTAAAAAGTATTCAAGGAATGGCGAGCATCTTGAAGTAAAGTCGCGTTATCCGTGTCTGGGGCTGCGTCTAAAGTCTCCCACACATGTTCGAAGACGAATGGCTCTTCGAAGCGAACCGGCAAGGTCTTGATACGGGAACGGATAGCAGCTTCGACTAGAGTACGTATGGGCGATAGCGCCTCTGAGCGGGGCATTGAGAAAGGACGAGATGGTTGTGGAGAGGAGGAAGGGTTGGTGTGGGTTGATCTCATCAAATGATGCTTCAACTTTCTCACGATCCTCCATTAGGGCAATGATTTTCAGCTTTGACCGGGCCTTGATTCACACGGGGCCACATCGCTCAAGCTTGGAGTCGGAGAAGGGAGCGGCATTTCTCCACTTGACACGTCGATTTTTTAGCGGTTTCGTCCTGCCACTCCCGCTTAGAGGCTGGCTGAAGGCCGGGAAAAGAAGTTAGGATGCGCACTAGAATTAGTAAAGCTCAGGAGTGCACGGGACGCATTGCAGATATTTTCGGTTTTTTCTGCGCCCGGTGTGCCACACACAGTACATAACTCTTGTGATCGGGTCCGGCTGTGATCGTAGAACTTCGATGCATGGCCGCGGGAGCGCGTCTAATGGTGAATTCGTTTGTTCATGCCAAACACTCGTAGCCATACCTCTTCGGAGGCACGCATGATCATGACACGCGTTAGCGTGTCGTGGCGGATCAGGTGCTCATGCTGACCGTTCACACCGCCACCACCTCTTCGGAGGACGGTTTTTTGATCCATTGCGCACCAATAAATAGCACACTGCCAGAGGCTATTGTTTACTATAAACGTTCCTGTTTTCCACCTCATATCTCTGTACTCGAATCTTCGACGCGTTCTTCTGGAATCTGCAGTGCTCATGGTTCGAGGGACAAGGACTGCACTCGCTGCAAAGTACGTTGCAGTCATCCAATCTGAACTTCGCCTGGTCCTACCTCAGATTTGCGCTTGCGAGAGGTTGTTTTTGTCGTTTAGATTATCCCAGATACAGAAAGGTTTCGAGGTTCGGTGCGTGCGCTGATTGAAAAAATCATGTCGTTATTAGGTCACAAGATACAAGCGACATCTCCTGGTGCGTGGGTGGTATAGCAGAAACGAAGGAAGGAGGACATCTCTGAATGATGTGATCAATGATACATTCGCACGGTCCTGTATTGGGCAGCGAGTTCACGCTTTGACCGAGGTGTTTAATCACATGCTAGTTACCTCAGGTATAAAGTTTAATAATAAAGAGCGACGAAAGAGTATCGGGTACTTCATATATCGGCCCCAATCATCCGTAAGATTGAAATGGGCAAGGAAGCTTACAGAAAGCTCCTGGATCGGCAAGCGACACGACCGTGACAGGAATTCACCGCCGTCCTGCAAGATCTGGAAGACCACCCGAGACAAGGATATCTCGCGCAGCATTCGTTTTTTCCTGTGGATGCTGATACATGGTGGCTACAAAGTAGGCCGATTCTGGGAAAAAATAGCCCAGCATAGACTAAGAGGATGGTGCTCGAAATGCGGCACTCACGAATCAATGGAGCACATTCTAACACAATGCAGTGAACCAGGTCAGAAGGAGGTATGGGACCTCGCATCTGAACTATGGAAAATGAAAACGGGCCAGGAGATGAGGCCCACTATTGGCCAAATAATGGCCGGGGGGGCAACGAAATGGGGGAGCCCCGGGGAGACGAGACTCTACAAGATCTTAATCACGGAGTCTGCCCACCTCATCTGGAAGATACGGAATGAGCGAGTAATCCAACAAAATGGGCCGGCGCCGCTAGCCAAAATCCAGAACCGCTGGTTAAAAACCATAAATAATAGATTAACCGTCGACTGTGCTATGACAAACAGCCTAAAGTATGGCAAGAAGGCTATGAAGATGGTGTTAGTAAAATCAACTTGGAAAAAAAACTCTCAAGGACAAACGCACCTTAAGCCGAGATTGGCCTAAATCAGTCGGGGTTTTAGTGGGTATCGGATAATTGTAAGCGATGACGGCGGAACGGTGACTGACCCTGGTCACCGGGACGCTCGAGCTTGCAGTTATGCGTAGCCCCACATATCGTGCTAAAGGCACGAATGCGGTTGCGCATTTCCTCGAGAGGCAGTGCACCATCGTCTGGCCAGGTTCCAAGTCCAAAGGCCACAATTTAGCGGGTTTAGGGGACCGGCTATGCCGGCCCGGAAGCTCAAGGGTGACGCCTGTGCCGCCCGAGAGTGGAAGGGGACGAGGAAGGCATGCCCCACCCCTCCCTTCCCAACACCATTCAACGCTCCTCAAAAAAAAAAAAAGAGGTGACCCGAAATGCCGAGCGATGCCGTTGATCTCGCTTAAGCGGACATCAGAGAGTCCACGATGCAGAGATCAAGCACCCCTGGGCATTACACCTGCCCTTGATTCTCCCCATCTTCCTTCTTCGCCGACATCCCAGTTCCGGTACCTTGTGCTAATTAACTTCTCCCTTTCCAGGCACATCATTCGCGCCAAGAACGGACCAATGTTACGAGCGTCCCCGTTCACAAATGTGACTTAAGCCATCGGACTTTAAGTTGCGTTCGTCCTGCATTTTGGCAATGCTTAACTTTCTCAGTATCGCTAGCTTTCTTCTTGCCGTTGCTGTTGCCTCGCCAGTGGCATTCATCACCTCTACCGCGAACCTGACGGCGGCCGTGGGGACTACAGTTCGCATCAGCGACGCCAGTGCACATGCATTCACGGTGGATCCTGGCTACCCCACCGCGCCGGAATTTACGCCCGTCAACGGCGCCACGTTGGTGGCGGGAATGCCGACCCAGGAGGTACGGACACTTCTTGTGCACTCTGTCCACGCACCAACTCTCTTCCCAGTGGATTCTCGTGACACAGGCAACCAATACATTTCTCATCCAGAGCGCCGCCTTCCCGACCATGTTCATCTCCTACGCGAGCTTCGGTGCATCTGCCACGACACCGATTCACTCCCAACTGGTCCTCCGCGGCCAAGGAAATGCCACCATCTTCAGTCTCCAGAACATCGGGACCGGCACAACCGTAAAGTATGTCCACTCACGCATATTTCGACCGGCTTGTTCAGCTAGTTTTCTGTTTTCTTGTAGCATTCTCGTTCCCGCAATCGGCAAGGTTGTGAGCTCCTGGACCACCACACTTACTGACACGACTACCCCGGTGCGTTGAGTTATATCGATCGGTCTTCTGATTATCATTTTTATCTTTCACGCTCAGGTCACTATAACTAATGCTCAAGCGGGATCGGTACGACAGACGTTCAGCATACCCGTCATAGGCAAGTGGGAATTTATAACAGTTCCACTCCTTAGACTGACTCCGTTGGGACAGCTTAACACATTGTCAACATTACCCACCGATGTTATTTTACGTATTTTTTCATACTTGTTCCGTCATCCATTCTACAAAATAGGATATTTGGTCCCATCGATATGACGAGAAGAAAAAAATGCAAAACCAGAGAGGATCAATGTTCATTTCATCTCTCTGTTCGGGCGCCGGCGGTTTGGTGAACGTGCGACTGTTAGTTCTGGGTCAAATCATTGACAGATGTGCCTAGGGCAAAGTCTTCTTTTCATACAAGCATGGCCGAGTTCAGCGAATATGACCCACCTTGACAAAGACCACCTTTGGGCAGGCTTCTCGCACCGCGCGCCGGATCCTGCGTCGACCTGGCACCCATCTGCCCGCCATTTGTACATGTCGCTGTCAGGTCAGTTATACACTGGCATACTCCCCTTAGTTCTCTGGAACTTGCGTCTTTGTTCGGCGGAACCTGCCACTCCGTAGCTCAAGTTTGCAATGCAGGGACCGCTTGCATTTCCCCGAGCGTGCTGTAAACAACGTGTCGACGCCAAGCTTGGCATATTCGACATACCGTCTATTCGCCCGCCTTCTTCTTCGCCGGGGTTGATCCAACGAGACGAAGAGCCAAGACCACTGTTCACCATCAACAGGCACATCTTCCTGTTCACCATCAACAGGCACATCATACGCGTCTTCAAGCCCGAATGTCGCGGGCGTGGCTTCTGCTACTTAAACCATCTCACTTCCTTCCGTTCTTCAGTTTAGCAATGCTCGGCTTCCTCGGTATCGCTCTGGGCGTCCTCCTCACCGTTGCCGATGCCTTCCCGGTCGCATTCGTCACCCCGGCGGCGAACCTAACCGCCCTATTCGGCAACAGAGTTCGCATTAACGACGCCAGCAACCTTGCACTGACAGTGGATCCCGGCTACCCCACCGTGCCAGACTTTACCCCAGTCAACGGCCTCACAGCGATGACCACAGCGGTGATATCGCCCCAAGATGTAGGCGCATTTACTATGGATTCCGTCGACACCACTTAGTCTCTGCACAGTGGACTCTTGTCCCCCAAGAAGGCACCAATACGTTTTGGATTCAGAGCGCCATGTTCCCCAGCATGTTCATCTCATATGCAAGCTTCGGTGCCCCAGCCACAACACCCATCCACTCCCAACTCGTCCTCCGCGGCCAGGGAAACGCCGTACCCTTCAGTCTCCAGACCATCGGGACGGGAACCACCGTAAAGTGCATTGACCCGTACGACCGCCCGTGTATTCAGTTACTGACTGCATGGTTGCTTTAGCATTCAAATTCCCGCTACCGGAAAGGTTTTGAGCTCTTGGACCACGACACTTACTGACTTGACCACCCCGGTGCGTTCAATTATGGTCGCGCCCCTCATTTGACTTCTGATTTTCGAATTCTCCCACTCAGGTTATGGTCACTAATGTTCAAGCGGGATCCGTACGGCAGACGTTCACCATCCCAGTCATAGGTGGGTGTCGATTCATAACCGTGGAGCATTCGACTTATTTGACTGTCCTTTCACCAGGATAAAATCACGGCAATATTGCTATACCGGAACATAAGTGTTTTCCCCCACAAAACACGCGGTTTCTTTTTCATACATGCGAATGCATATGTCGATTTACCACATAATATCCTACAAACATTGCCATTCACACTCCGCCTCATTTCTCAAAATCGCTCTCCAATCTCGATGCATGGCCGCGGGAGCGCGTCAAATGGTGAATTCGTTTGTTCATGCCAAACACTCGTAGCCATACCTCTTTGGAGGCACGCATGATCATGACACGCGTTAGCGGATCAGGTCCTTATGCTGACCGTTCGCACCGCCACCACCTCTTCGGAGGACGGGTTTTTGATTCATTGCGTACCAAATAAATAGCACACTGGCAGAGGTTCTTGTTTAAGAAAATGTTCCTGTTTTCCACGTCATATCTCTGTACTCGAATCGTCGACGCGTCCGTCTGGAATCTGCAGTGCTTATGGTTCGAGGGACAAGGGCTGCATGCGCAAAGTAGTGCGTTGTAGCCATCCAATTTGGGTGCTACCTTAGATTTGCGCTTGCGGGAGCTCGTTGCTGTCATCGAGATTATCCTACATACAGAAAGGCTGAACGTAGAGGTTCAGTGCGTGCGGTGATTGAAGAAATCATGTTGGTATTAGCGTCGCAAAGAAGGAAGGAGGAAGCTGAAAGGAGCATCTCTGAATGATGACACCAATGATCCCTTCGCACGGTCCTGTATTGGGCAGCGAGCTCACGCTTTGACCGAGGTATTTAATCACATGCTGGTGATGGGGAGCGACGAAAGAGCTGTACCCTTCATCTACCCGGGGGCTGCACAAGGCACAAAACTCAGGTGATCGAGTCTGAATTTCATTCCAAGACATCGTTGCATGTCCGCTTCGGGCGCGACTAGTGGTGAATCGGTTTGTACATGCCAAACACTCGTAACCACGAACCCTCCTCGGAGGTCAACTGGCCTCGGGTCTTCGGACTCGGAGAGAAGCATGGCTCGCCTCGTGCATGAACAGTGGTGTTAGAATGGTGTGCGCACTACCGCTTAGCCGCATAACCGGTTATGCGGCTAAGCGGTAGTGCGCACACCATTCTAACAAAACATCTGATCCTGAGCAGGCTTTTACACCAGACTCAGGTCTTCACTTGTCCCCCAGGCCTAAGTCCGGTCCTGAGTGGCCGGTTCTGTGGTGCGATATTTTATTGTTATGCACCCAGGGTTGAACCCCCACCATGAAAGGTGATCTAATTACATAAGCCATTACTCAGGATCAGATGTTTTGTTAGAATGGTGAAGATGGCGGCCATGCCCTCCATATGCGTAGCCACTACCTCTCAGGAGTTCGCTCTTTTTGAATCTGTTACGATGATGAATACACAAGAGGTGCTCGACGAGTGAGGGCCGACTACGTCGGCACAGACCTTGCTTGGGTGGGAACCATTTTGGATAGTGGATGGGATCTGGTATATTATGATATAACAACAAACAGGTAGCAAACTGAGGGCTTTCTTCTTCACAATGCAATGCCATTCTTCGCAACATCATCTCCTTCTCTTGTTCTCTATCTTTCTCTATCTCACACTTGAAGTTCAATGATTAGAAGACAGAAGTGTTGCATGAACAACCGTGCCCATCAACATTGCTCGATAGTTGGCAGGTGGACTGAGATCCCCGTCAATGTCGCACACAGGGATGGGAGTTGCGCAATAAAGATCGGCGGTTATCATTCCTTCCAAGTGTTGCGAGCGGCGTTGGATGTGACTGGCCAGTCTTGGGAGTTTAAAATCTTCCTCGGTCTCCGAGTCTATCACAATTCAAATTCTTTAATGGGATTCAGAACATATATTCGAGGTGAGCTTGCTGTTGTTTGACAATGCTCTATGTTGAATGTTAATATAGGTAAAGAGATTGCAAGACAAAATTCGGGCATACCTGAAAAACTTTGTGGTGGATCTTAATGATCAATATATCACAGGGTCAAACAATTCCATTTGTGCTGGTGGACATAGGGACACTACTATGTGGAACCGTTAGTCTGTTGAATCTTTATTTTGTGCTTTCGCGGAGTTCGGGTCGTGAAACTATCCAGGTACTGAGGGACTTCAGTGATGTGTTGTTCTTGAAAGAACATGATCCAGTGTTATTGATAGAGGATGATAAGTTGGGGACTTGAATAAGCAAACAAAGAGAAGATGGGAGACGATTTGGCGGAGTAAGTGCGAAGCACGAATAATCCTATACTTTAAGAGACGAGGAACACAGCCACTGAAAGTCACCTGATATATCATGTGCACGTTCCCACGATCTCGGAATCAGCCGTGTCTGCGGCGAACCGGGAAACTCGGAATCCGCCGGGCGTTGGCGAAACTGAGAGTCCGCCGGGTGTTGGCGCTTCTCCGTGACGAAGGCACGGGTCGAATATACTTGTCTATACATTAAGAGACAAGGAACACAGCCACTGAAAGTCACCTGATATATCATGTGCATGTTCCCACGATCTCGGAATCAGCCGTGTCTGCGGCGAACCGGGAAACTCGGAATCCGCCGGGCGTTGGCGAGCTGAGAATTCGCTGGCATTGAGGGATCTCCGTGACGAAGGCACAGGTCAAATATACTTGTCCTATATAAGAAAAGAGCTCAGCACCGCCACACCCAAAAGTCACATGAAATGTCATGTGATGTCTCGGCCGTTCCCTCCCTGCTGCCGCTCCTCAAGGCCTCAAGGCACATTTCATTGATGATAAGCACACTTTGCCTCTGCCCCCTCTCTACTCCCTCCCATTCCAGGTTTGTTACTCCCTTTCTGCTCTCAATTTCTGTAACCTCTTTGATGATTTCCACAGCTATACCCCTATCTGTCAACTACATTTCATTCTCCCCCACCACTTTTCACTGTGCTTATCTCTTCTGTGTGTACCCAAAATTGACTCTTGATATTTGGCCCTACTAACTAATTCCAAATCAGCTGCAGCCTGGCTCTGAATGCAGGTACTTTCTATTTTCTTTGTATCTGTCTAACTTTTGCCGCTCTGAAACAGATTTGTGGTACTGACTTCTGTTACAGCTGTAGTAGCAGTTGATGGCCAAGTATATGTATAAATTTCTTTTCTCAAAAAAACCTATGGGATTATTTTCGTCATTTAATAATAGTCCGTAGAAGTTTTGATGCGGCACTGAAGTCGCAAGTCCGTAGTTGCGATCACGGGTTGATCTCGGCCCGGGTCTTGCCGAGTGTTCAAATGGGAACTTTCGCTCCTATTCAAAGCTTCATGTCGACAAAAACCATATACGGGCCCATAGGAGTTAAAATCCCCGCACATAAGTGATAAAGTGATCTTTCATTCAAGCATTCTCCTAAGGAAGAGGTGAAGCAATTTGGTGGTGATGTGTTGAACTCTGCTCGGAGTCTGTTGTAAACCTTATTGTCTCCTTGAGAGTCCTAAGATTTGTGGAAGAGTGAAAATGGGCAAATTTTCGCTACCTCTGCAGTTATATACTGGGAGGGTGTTAGAGCACAAAACACTGTAGCCCCAGATATTTATGAGTCCCATGATCTTCATCACCTCTGTTTCAATCGAGATCATTTGCAGACTGAATAAAAATCGAGGTGTGGAGTCAAATAAAATAAAATGGAGAACACCTGAAATGATGTGATATCTCCTCAGATGGACCTAGCTCATGTATCATGTAACAGAAGATATGAATGTTCCTATGTGTAGTACCTCGACAGTCTCAGGCGGACGGGAGGTGTAAGGCAATATTTTAAGTGTGTGGGAACAATACTGTCAAGAGTTGCCGACCATGCCGAAATCAATCTGACTTCGGACTTCATACTATCAACTTTCGACTGCCGACTTGGAGCTTGCTTTGAAAGACTATGCACCAAGATCCACTGAAATACCTTCAAACTATGATTATTTAGCCAAAACCATAAAAACCCCGCAACTGAGAATTAGCCGCAAACGTGGCGCGCCGAAGGCACGGGTCTAAACTTGTAATAAGCGACTCTTCAACATCCTCATCACGTGGACTCGGAAAGATTCGGGGTAGGATGAAAACGGGTCGGTTGGGTCCCACGCAATTTTGAGGTTCCAGATACCTTGTCAAGCAAGGTAATCTCTGGATCAGCCAATACTTCCCGCGACCCCCTCCGTGGGATGATGATCAATGATGGTGCTGCGACCTCCGCTCAATGCTTGCCCTTAGTCTGTTAGTTATCGCGCCCTGGTTACCGTTACCGGACCTTGTTATGTAAGCTGGCTCGTTTTGGAAGGTGCATTGAGTCACGTGTAAGCTTGAACGACGCGACTTCGACGCGCCGTCCGCGATGTTGCTTCATTTGATGCGACTCTTGGAAGCAATATCTGTTTCATCGTGTAAGACTTATTCCTGGTGATTTCTGTCCAAATTCAGGGCCTAAAACTCACCAATAACCCTCAGTATGCTCAATTTAGCGGATACGACGGACATGGGATGGTGGAAGGACCGGGAATCCCCCCAAAAAAAGAAGAAACCCGACACAAAGCGAGTTCAGATGTAACTGGAAGGACTAGGGTCACTGAGACGGCCATGACGCGTCCAAGTCGCGTCGCTGAGCCCTCACGTGACCTCGGTCCTCCTTCCTAAACGAGGAAGCTTATATAATAATGCGACGGAACGGCAATCAGGGCAACAGACTTCAGAACGAGGAACGAGCGAGGGAGTCTGTCAAGAGAGACTAGCTTGCCCTTCGCTTTCAGTCTCCTTGACCGTGGCTCAGCAACTAGACACATCTTGTCTATGAAGGGCAATATTCCGCTGCAAATTACCACTCTTCTCTTGCTCTTTTCCTCGCTTCGCTGCTGATCCATTATTAGCAGCCACTGGCATGCGGCAATGGCCTGAAAGACGGTAATATTGGTAGGTACGTAGGTATAAAGGTGATATATTATGAGAACTGGCTCGATGGGAAGGAAGTACCAGGGACTCTGAGTATGCCCAGCGGTCGGAACGCGCTGGTGGTGCCGTGGTCAAATCACTTCGACACGGTCAGATCAAATTGCACGATCCAGAGATCAAGCACCTCTTGTGAATACACCACAATGGCAAATGCTCATTCGTCACAAACGGAATTTTTGCGCCCGTGGCCAGATTCTTCACGCAAGTACAAGTTCATGTAATTGCAAGTTTGATGTTTGGATATACAAACTGGGGTATACCTACTGTTACATCCACGATACCTTGGCGTTTTGCCTCAGATAGAATAGCCGCAATGTCTTCTCTCGCGTCTGCTGCAGCTCCTCGACGCTCCCCGGCTGATGCACGGCGCGGTACGGGTGCACATAGCTCATCCGGGCGAAGCTGACATACTTCGTGTCGAAGAGCTGCTCGATGCGCAGCGCAGCGCGCAGATTCCCGAGTGTGAGCGCGGTGTGCTCAGGCGGGTACTTCAGCTGCGCGCGGACGGTCTGCGCGTCGACGAGGAAGTGCAGCTCCGCCTAAAGGACAAAGGCAAGTCAGGCGTTGAACAAGAAAAGATCGAGAAGAACACACATTGTCTTCCTTGTACCAGGGAAACGCAACGACATCGTGGATAAATGCAATCGCGGCCGCGGAGCTCGTGAAACGGAAGAAGCCCGTAAGGCACAGCGTTGGGGCATACAGCTTGTCGTTGCCCCTGATGGGTAAAAACGCGGCATGCCACCCCCGCAGGTACAGCGGACGCAAGAACGCCTCAAAGTGTGCGTCGGTACATATTGTCTCCGCATCTTCGAGGGCTGGCGGTGGCGGGAGGACAGATCTCGCTGAAGGCCGCGGGGCCCACTTTGCATCGGCCTTGAGAAGTGTTGTTGCACGGGCGGTGGTTGAATCGTGCCAACGATGCAGTTCAGCCACATCAGGCACGTATGGTTTTAGAAGCATTTCGGGGAGGGGCAGCGCTTGCCCAGAAGCAACGTACTTGTCCTGGAAGCGATTTTCCAGGAGGAGCGCGAGGCGTAAATCCCAGGGAGAGAGTCCCGGCTTGACGGACGTCGGCTTGGGGAGGCCCTCAGCTTCACCCAGGGTGCGCGACGTATGCATCTTCACGAGAATATACTGCCCCCTTCGACCGAGGAAGAGCGTAATCTTTGGTTTGTGCTACGCCATCCATGAATAAGACGAGAATTTCCAAAACTACTGCAACTCACCTCCTCTTGGCCCGCCAGTTCCACTACGTCCACCAAAAACTTCGCGGCAGTGCGACCTCGGAGAAACCAGAATTTCTTGCCGAGCACAAGCGCATTTCGCGCCCATCTCTCCAGCGAGTCGTCGGACAGAATGAGATTCGGAAGATCTATGAATACGCGCCAGTTACGCTCGTACAACGGCGAGACATAGAGGTCGATATCTGCTTGTGTAATAGATTGTACTGAGGCAAAGGGCAACAGTAAGGGCGGAGGAGGGAGCTCAGGAAGCTTGGTACGAGGGATGGGGGATACTGCAGAGAAAGTCTGCACGCGTTAGGGATAGACGAAAAAGGACTTACTCGAGGACGCCGCGGAAAAGAGGAAACGCGTGTGGGACAGACGTCTAGTGGCCAGGAGGCGAGAAACTTGCATTCAGCGTCTTGTTGGGCATGAGGGTGACGCTACAAAACGTTGAGCCCACAGCCAGTGACGGTGGAAAAAAAAGTGATGGATGACATAAGCAGTGATAACTTTTCTTTACATCGTTCGCACCTCCATCTTGTCTGCTCTCCTCCTCCTGCGACCGTCAGCGCGTCAGCCTCACTATACATGTACTCTCTTTCCTAGATAATCCCCCAGACGGCTCGGAGTGTCTAGACCAAGTCTAGATTCGAGAATTCAAGAACTTGAAGCAAGCCAAAAAAGCAAAGTCGCTCTCAACGCGCCGACATTTTTTGCGAAACCAAAGATTGAGCGGGGAGCCTCGCAAGAGACGGCATCGCCAGAAATACTACGTTGTTAAAGCCTGCAACCCTGAAAGAGTTTTGGACCCGGCCTGTCAACCCCTCCTCATCTCGGCGTCTCCTGAGCTATATCAAACGCAATATAACTTCATTTAACAACTCCAAAATGATGCCGCACGTTTCAACGCCAAGCGACAGCCAGCGACGCGCCTTGGTAAAGATCTGTCCGTTTGTGGTGATATGGATCTCGATCGTCTATACAGGAATTTAAGTCATAAAGCAAGACACTGGAGATCCTACGCCCCTACACGCCCCTGACGACCCTCCGATGCTCTTCCCCTTGACTGTCGTTCTTTCCTCCTTGTTTTTGCCAGCTGCCTGTCAGTCACTCAGTGGCGGCGACAACGTTGACTTTTCAGACGAAGGATTCCATCCAGATGCACTGACTTCAGTATGCCTGTTTGATTTTTTCTCTCGTTTATGTCCCTCACTTTGATCTTAGGGCATTTTCGCACTTCTCTGCGTCTTCGCTGTAGCCTACAGTGTGCTCATCATCTGGACGTTTGTCGCGCTGGTGACCGGCCGAGGCCATCGCTCGCCGTATGCCTTCCTCCTCCCCACCCTCGTCTTCTTCGCCTGGTCCAACGCCGCGTCCATCGGGATCATCATCATCGAAAACATCCCGGCCGTGTATTACTCGGACTCTCTCCCGGTTATGTTACTGCCCTCGCTCAGGTTCGTGAGCAACCTGTTCAATGACTGGGGGGTCATGCTCCAGTTCCTGGCGGTTATCGCCGTAATATGGAACCGCGAGACCACGTTGCGTGTAACAACGGAGGGCAAATTCGGCGGGCACCACCCCGCGCTCATCGCGCTGCACGTCACCCTGGCGTCCCTCATATTTGCTCTTGGCACGGCGGCGGAGGCGTACAACATGGATACCACCGTGCAATACTATGTAACCCGTCCGGACGATCTCCGCTTCTTGCGCGGCGAGCTGCACCATCGCATCATCGTATACCAGCAGCTATTCTACGCGTTCTCGAGTTTCGCAATCCTCAGCGCCATCGACGTCGTCGTGTCGTCGGTCTTACTATGGCGCGCCTGGAAGAAAGCCGCGATCCCCGATAAAGTGCCTATTGTCTCTTATTTCCTACATCCCGCCCTGATTCGTGTTCACCCCAGGCGACAAACATCGTGCTCTACGCCCTCGCCCCGCTCTACGCCGCGCTGAGCCTCGTGATCATGATTTTCACGATCATCTTCTCCCCGAGCGGACTCCCCAACAGCGTAACCCTCACCACCTTCGAAGGTGCGAGCCTCGCGAGCACACTGCTCCAGACGGTGCTCAGCCTCGCGGTCATCACCACCATCCTCGTGCTGTCCCTCAAGAAGGCGAACTGGAACGCCGGTGGCGTCGGTGCGCCCTTCCTTTCTCGTACTGTCTTCACCCACTCACTCTGATTCAGTGGACCCGCCGAAGCAGCAGTACTGGGCGCCCCAGCCGCAGTACATGTACGCCGCCCCGCCTCAGCCAGGATATTATCCGCAGGGCGCGCAGCCGATGCAGTACGCGCCGCAGGACGCGCGCCCCGGGTCGTACATCCCCGGGTCGCCTCCGTCAATGCACGCCACTCCCGGCTCGTACACCCCGCCACAGTCAGTGTCGTCGCAGGGCCAGCCGGTGCAGCAGGTCCCGGAAAAGTCAGGGTTCCACCTCGCGTAGCGGTTGTACGATAACTGCTATTGTTCTCGCATCGTGTGCTCGACTGTCGGTGTCTTGGTTCACATCTGACATCCAGTTGGCTTGCGAACCGGCGCGTTGGCGGGCGATCGACATCGGAAAAAATGCTGGGCGCCGTTTTTGTATCATTTTTGAGTGCATGGGTCGCACGGCAATGAATATCATCTTTACTCATATACTCACTGTATAGTTCAAATGTACATGCGAATCGAGTGGCGTAGTTGTTTCATGGACAACAGCATATCATTGGACACAACTGCTTTCTGTTTTCTTTGAGCACGGATATGATCTTCCGTAGCGATGCGGTTCGAACGCTGTACGGAAGTGGCCTGTCAAATACGCGCCTGCGCTTCCGGCTTTCTGTCAAACCTGAATCCTAGTACCTATGAAATCTTCTCTTGCAGCTGCGACGTCAAATCTGGCTGCAATTGCGACCGGTACGACTTCGATAAATGTACAATTGTACATCGTAGCGGGAAAAAAAAAAAAAAAAACAAGATAGTATGCGAGGGAAGCTTCTTCTCCCCAGTAGCGAAACGAACTCTAATAGGACGAGATTACACCGTACTGACCAGTGTGCGATTGGAATATTCGCTATGGTTAAGATAATTAATTAGCAAGAGCTGCAACAATCTCTCTAGGATCAAACAACTCCACATTAACCCCATTCTCGTCCCAATAGGATTGTTTAAACAGCATACGGGAAACCCGGAATTTTGAATCGCCTGGGCGCGGTCGCGTTTCGAGTGGATCACGCCCCGGAGAGTGCTGTAGAGATTTTCAAAGGTGCCTTCCGTAGGACACAGTGTGATATTTTCAAGGAGAGGCCAGGGCTGTGAAGCCGGGCCCAAGATCTGGTCGACAATGTGGGCGGTGAAACATTGGTGGATCAGTGTGAGCGATGTTAGGACAGGAAAGAGCCGGAGCGGGGGGAATGGTATCGTCGCGGCGGCGATGCTTGCATCCGTGTCGCATGTGCACAACCCATCGTGGACAAAGGAGAGGGAGGTCAAGGTGGGGAAGGACAAATGAGGGAGGATAGTCGCATTAAAAAGGTCACAGATCTGGGTTCCATGAACGAAGTTGAAAGTGAGGTCCGTCAAAGCAGGAGTATCGAAGAGCCTGATAATTCCCATTAGCTCCTCACGATGTATGGCTAATGCGTGGAGGGATCTGAGGGAGGGAATCTCAATCCTGTCCATGTTTGCAGGGCTGTTCCAGCTGCTCGTGTCAATAGACAAATGAACCAATGCAGGGGATTCCGCTACGAGCCCCACAAAGCCGACATGTCCGTCGGGGTCCCAGCGTCTCTGAAAGTCTAGATGCGTAAGCGAGGCCATCCACCGAGGCAGCGGAAACTGTGGAGAGAAGCCGCGCATTTTGAGAAATGTGAGCGGCGGAGGAGGGTCCGAAGAGAACAGAACCAGGGAGGGGCCTGAATAACCGATGTACATGGACTCGACTTCAATCTCCAGGCCCTGCAGAGCGGGAGCTGCGGCATCCCGGAACGCGGCCAACATTCCGTCAAGTGAGTATTCCGTGGCTCTGATACTCAATCGCGAAATCCTATGGGTATGGGGTAAAATGTGGATCAGTGGTTCCGCCCAGTCCTCGGGATCCATGTCCGGGGCCATTGATGAAAGATCGCTCAAAGTTGCTCGGATTTTACATCCCCGCGAGCGTGCGAGGTATAGCTTCATGATTTCTATCGAACCCGCGCGGAACAGCTCTGTCTCGAAGAGCGTCCAGGGCTCGGGTGCGCTGATAATTTGGGCGCGGAGGCGGCGGGAAACGTGGGACAGCGTCCATTCTAACGGGAAATCATCGTCTGGGTCGTGCCAGTGATCCTGTTGGCCCGCAGCGGCGATTGCTACGAGCAGCTCGTTTGGAAGAGAGTATATCGTCGATCGTGGAAGAGGGATATTGACGAATGCCGGTTCAAGATTGGAAGATATGTTGTCAGGCGCGTCCATGTTGCAGGTGAAAGACACAAGTGCGATTGATCATGTATACCCAGTGATATACCCATGTTGGCCACCGCCACGAACATCCTCAACCACCAACTCCTAGGATTCTGGATCTCATTAGAGGCCAGCAAGTGCCTCAAGGCCGAACTTAGGCCATAATAACCGCGACAAGACGACTGACGAATTTGGTCCGAATCCCTGTACTTGTCTGGATCTTTGAATCTCAAATGAACCTGTTAAAGCCTTCAAGGCAGCCTTCGTTGGTCGCTGTTCCTCCTGGGGCAAGAATCTGCTTGTCGCCGACGCCCGCCAGACGCGGCGCAGACGCCAGCGCCTGGTCGCTGAGTGCGCTCCAGCACTAGCATTTTTGTCCAACTACCCTTGCCTCACAACTATCCGAATCGATCTTAATTGCCCAACTGCCAGTGGCCGCCTTGGCATCGCCGCACGCCGGTGTGAATCTGAGTCGGAGACCGTTCAAAACAATTCCCTAGTGCCAGCAAGTCGAATGCGCCTTTTTCACTGCACGGCGCACCTTCAAGCTCGAGTCAATTCATGGTGTTATGTCGGCCTTGGTTTACAAGTTGCGAGCTTGCTCTCTATGTAAGCGCTGGCCTGGGCTCTCAATATCTGGCGGCCGCCGCTCCTGAGCCGCCGCCGCCCCACACCGCGATGCCTACCAGCCTCGCAGCAAAGTATTGAGGTCACACCAGCGCGTGCCACCGGCGACTTACTGGTGGCCGGTGACCGCCCAGCCTCGCACGTTGATCTCTGCGCTCGGACCTGCGGCCGCTACGTACCGGATGTTCACTTGCGGCCCCCCCAAGAAGAAGCACTATGCGCACGGCCGCGCGGCGGGCGGGCTGCATATATAACTGCCCGGCGGAGACGAGCGAACGCATCACCCACCCCAGCCCTCCCGCAATGCACTTCACCCGCCTCACCGCCGCCCTCGGCCTGCTCGCGACCGCCGCCGCGCAGAGCCTGTCCACGGACCCGATCGTCAACGACGACGTCGAGTGCCCCGCGGGCTCGCAGATCACGTTCCTGCACGACGCGTACACGTACAACGCGCCGATGAAGGCGTTCACCGACCAGGTCGGGTCGTTCTTCGAGATCGTGTGGACTGTGCGTACCCTCCTGCTTTTCTTTGGGTATGTGCGGCTGACACGCGGGCGTTTATGCAGGGCGGCGTGGCGACGGACATCGCGACGGGGCCGGACAACACGCCGGGCTCCTCGCGCTCGGGCGTGTACTTCGGCGGGCGCTTCAACGAGACGCTGACGATGATCGTCGACCGGCCCGACTCGTTCAGCTACACGTACCACGGCGTCGAGTTCCCCGTCGCGATCCCGGGGCGGCCTAAAGTCATCTTCTACAACTACGCGGAGACGCTGCGCGTGCACAGCATCTGCCAGGGGCGCGCGACGTACATCGACCTCGTCACGAGCCTGTGCACGGACAACCCCGAGCACGCGTACGACCTGCTGCACACGTACCTCCACGACCTCACGTTCCACGCCGTCGCGGAGAAGGCGGGCGCGACCGTCATGTACGGCGACTGCCCCAAGGCCCCCGTCTCGGGCAAGAAGGTGGAGGTGTCGACCGTGCAGACCGTGATCGACACGGTGCTGTCGTTCGTTGGGTTGTCTTATTAAAAGGTGGTAGAGTAATTTTTTTGCTAAAAAATAATATTTCCTCTGTACTTCAATTGGCCATCCTTTCAAGTCGAGTGTGAACGAACTCCAAGCAGCGCGAGGCCCCTTCTTGGGTCCGTTCGAATCCCCTCCGCTCAAGTCCAATCTGAATCTTCTGAAGTCCAGTCAATATCCTCAGCTTGCATGAATTATTTTATCCTGCTATATCCGATAGCCACCAACACGAATTCACATTTAGATTCAGATTCGTGTTCGTTCGTGTTAAAAGATTCTATATGCATCCCACCCCACTCTCGGCTCGTAATCCACGCGATCCATCCATCCATCCGCCGCGCACGTCTACCGCGCGCGTATGTAAATTTAGTACGGGGAAGCACGACGGGGTAAGCGTAAGCGGCGGCGCAGCACGTCCCCGCTTCGGACTTCAGTAGATGGGGATGGTGAGTAATTTAAACAAGCAGGGTCAGGTCGAGGCGGGGTCGGAATTGGGAGGGGCGGGGCGGTCGGAGGACGAGGAGGCAGGCAGCGCGGCGGAGACGTGCAAGTAGTCGTGACATGATGATGAAGGGGTAGCGCTGTGCATGTGCAGTGGGGGCGGAATCGGAATCGTAACGTGGCGTCGAAGAATGCGGATGCGGATGCGGGGCGTGAGGGGTCCGTATCGGGATGGGATGGAATGGAGAGGCGTAACGGGCTCGTGGGATAGTAGGGATGTAGATACGATATCGAATAGATATGGATATGGGGATGCAGAAATGGTAGATGGGGGGATGCAGAAAACGCGCCGGGTGTACAACACGAACGAACGAAACGCTCACGCCTCCGGCCGCACCGTCGCGTCCGTCGGCTCCTGCACGTGTATCCTCACACCCGCCCCGCCCTCGCCGTCCTCATCCTCGCCGTCGTCCTCGGACGCGCCCTCCTCGGCGGTGGCGAAGCTCTGCGCTGACACGCCGCTCGCGCGCGAGTCCGCGCGCGGGGGGTGCACCGTGAGCGTTGGTGTTGGCGTCGGCTGCGGCTCGTCCTCCGTTCGGGATGCCGAGCCGGACGCTTCCGCCTCTTGCGACGCAGACCCCGAACCACTCGCCTCGGCGGACGGCAGGCCAGAAACCTCCTCCCACCCGGGCGGGGGCGCCTCGCCCTCCCCGTCCTCTCCCAGTGCGATGCGGCTCGTGCTCGCGCTCGCATTCGCGTACGCCACGGCCGCCGCGCCCCACGGCACGCCGAAGCGCCCCAAGCCGCCCTCCTTGCTCCCGCTGATGAGCTTGAGCTGCTCGGGCGTCGGCCCCCCGCGGGGCAGCGCGCTGAACTCAGTTTTTACGAGTGTATGGGGCAGCGGGGCGGAGATGCTCGCGAGCGATATCGCGGAGGGCGACGTGAGGTGCGACGCGGTGCGCGCGAGGGAGGTGGAGGACTTTTGGCGCGCGAGGGAGAGGGAGAAGAGCGTGGAGGAGGAGGGGGAGGTGCGGTGGCGCGAGCCCGGGACGGGGGAGGGCGAGAGGGACGGCGCGGTGGTGGAGCGCGTGCGGGTGTGCGTGAGCGCGAGGGCGCTAGAGCTCTCGGGGTGGGGGGCGGGGCGGGGCGGAAGAGCGCGAAGAAGCCGGAGCGGCGCTGTTGCTGCGGGGCCACGGTAGGCTCGGGGGCGGGCGGGGCGGCGGCGATGCCGGGCGGGTAGTGTGAATCTGAATCAGGCTCGACGACCTCAAAGTACGCAGGGGCGTCGCCGCGCGGGTCGGGGCCCAGCAGCGGCGAGTCGGTCGTCGGGTGCGGCATCGGCGAGTAGCGCGCCATGTCCATATCGTTGTCCTGCGAGTCCGCGCGGTGGTGGCCCTCAGTGGACTGCTCCTCCTCGTCGTCCACGGCGGACGCAGCGGGCATCGCGACGTCCTCGCCGTCCGGGCCGCGCGAGACGACGAGCTCCTGCTCGCCCAGCTCCTCATGTACGCGGGGAGTGAGACGGTGCTGATCTGCGACGGCGTCCTGCGCGGGCGCCGTGGGCGGCGTGCGGGGCGCCCGGGGCGCGATTGATGCTGCCCGCAAGCTGCTCAGCCGTGAGCTCGCGGGTGATCGGCATCCTGTTGGCGACGGCGACGCCGTTGCCCATCGAGACGATGCGCGCGCGGAAGGACTTGCGGGTGCATATCAGGACTGCCAGGATGGCCAGCACGCCGACAACGACGGCAATAGGTATCTAAGTACTGCCGTTAGAGCTAGGAGTAGTAGTGAATGCGACCACGCACCCATGTGGAGGGAGAGATGCTGGTGGGGGGCGACTCGCTGCCCAGGTTGCGGCGCGACGGTGAGGATCAAAGAGTACGTCACCAGAGTACGTCACCGTGACGCGCCCTCCATCGACCACCATCCACGCCGTCGTGAGTGGCGCCCGCGTCCGCGCCACGCGAACGATGCCCAAGCCCAGCATCGTGCTCGTCGGCGACATCGACTGCGCTGCCTCGCGCTCCCTCCCAAACCCGCAGACTGCTCGGGCGCATTCCCTCTGGTGCGTGTTTTTGCCCTGCGCTTGCACCTCATCCCTCATTCATTTGCTTTATAGATTGCCGCTGTGAACTTGGTTAGTAGGAGAAAGCACGAGAGAGCTTACCAGGGACCTCGCGCGTATGTAATACATCTATCTATCTACACCTTGCCTCCGAATGTATTCATTTTCTCCCCGCTCCCCGCCCGATTCGCCCGCGCGCCGCCGAGTCCCGCGGGTTACCACGCGGCTGCAGCCAGTGCGGGCGTGCCATCGCCTGCGTACTCGTCCGAGCGTGCACCGTAAAGTCGGTCCGTGCTGCGTGCGCTGCCTCCTTCAAACGGGTTACTACCTGCTGCAGCCCAGCGGACATACATACCTTCACCCGCCGCCCGCGCATTCCCTCCTCGTCCCGGGCGCTGCAAGTCCGCGCTGTGTGCCGCAGCGGCGATAGCCTCACAAGCGCGCGGGCGTACTTGGATGTGCGCGGCCTCAACTTGAGAACGGGCCGCAGAATTTTGAGTTTGCGCAGGCCTGCTCCCACAAGGGCTGCGGCTACTGAATGAAATCAGAAAGAGTGTATTAAATTTAGAGTAGAATGACCCACTCTGGTGCCCCCAATACGCTCTCGAATGAAAGAATTCGAGACGGGAGTAAAAATATCTGAAAAGCCGAGTCAGAACAAGTACAGGAAAAAAGCAGAAAAAGGCATACCTTCTCGAACCGAGCTAACGCCGTCGAACGGGTCACTAGGACACAGAAAGAGATTGAACTTCAACAGGGATTAAAGCTCACGGTGTAAAATCTGCATGTAAGAATGTTGGCGCGACAGATAGGCGGGCGGACACCGTAAAACTGTTAAAGGACATTAAATCAAACACTTGGATTGTACAGGTAGAGATACATACCTTGAAGTGGGCCGGAGCAAGTGCACAGACCCGAAATAGCTCTTGATCGGAAAGCGCGAGTCTAGTGCAATGTTAGGGCAAGCTCTGTGTGAAAAGATTGTACACGCACCTTAAGGAATGATTCATTAAACTGCGACGAACGCCCCTAGGCTATAGGACTTGGTTTGAGCACGCAAGAGCCTTAAATGTCGATTTTGTCAGTTCCTCGAAAAGCGCATTAATTGACGCAATAATGACCATTGTATATCCAAGGAGTGGTCAATTGTGTACCTAGAGATTACAATTCAGAGGTGAGTTGAAGAGAGCAAGCTGTCCGAGCTCACCATTTGAACTCGGCGCTGGGGTCACCGTGACTCGGACTTGATCACTTGTGCAGAACTTGCACGTTCCTGCACAGGAATTGAGTACAAGGTGAAATATAAGAGCAATGTACATACATAGAGTACAAATGATTTCTGATCTTGAGTTCAGTAAGAGTTGATGAGAGACGAAAGGCTGAGATCAGATCAGCCGGCGCAGCCTGAACCCAAACTGAAACCATACCTGAAATAAAGTTATTCCGCGGTCTTTCGAGTCAACTACAAAGCTAAGCCGCCGGGAACAACCATTGTATGAGCCAAAGGACGTACAGTCAAGCATCGAAGGCTCGATTAAATCCCCGAGATGCCCGAAACCTCACCAAATCTGACCAAGTTGTGTTAGTTGTACTCTCAGCTAGAAGAGAACTCACCCGACAGACAAATATGAAATATTGTGTCGGAAGCCCAGTAACTTGCCGAACTTGAATCGTGGTGAACTGGATACAGCGCGAGTTGAACTTGATTAAATGTTCAACGTCAGATCAAGACACTGAGCAAGACTTACCTCCAGAATCCAGTCAGTAGCATGGCTGTGGCGTACATACTGCGACAAGAGAGGGTATAATAATTATTGAATGAAACTGAATTTGAACTGAATCAAACACACGTCCTGAGTATTCAACTTGAACGATAGTTCCTCCGTGAGGGCGTGTTGCAACTTGAACTGATATTGAATCAGACAAACATGAACAGCTTACATTTCAGACAGTCTCGGTATGGTGTACGATTATAGTCAGTCTGAAGGAATTAAGTCAATACTACTTAGATCAAGAATAAATCCACAAGGGCACGTACCTCGAGACAGACGGCATTTCGAGCGTTCCGTACATCAATGAAGGTTAGAACCCTACTCGAGAATAGATCAAGTCAGTAAGAGAATTAATAGATAACACAAGGGCACGTACCTCGAGTCGAATAGCCATAGTTTCGGTCTTTCAAGTATTCTGGGATGCCGAGTTTGTACCGTCATAGTTTCGGATTGTGACGGGCGAGTAACTTGGACTATAACAATGGTAAGTGAAAGGATATTGTTCAACTCGGTCGGACGCACCTGTTGTGTTATAAATCTGAAGCCAAATATAAATTGCGCTATGTTTGAGGATAGTCCCGGCCTTCGCAAGGCCGCGGAGTAAGTTCAAAGTCTACAAATAATCAGCTGAAGTCAGTTTGAGTTTGGACATTAATCAACAAACGTTAGACCCCAAGTTGTGTACGACAGGTTCAGCGCGTTCAATGTTGAATAAAATATTTCTGAGCTGATCAAATTAGACCCAGTCAGTCGGGGAGATAATAAATAACACACGGCATGTACTTCGAGTCAAGCGGGCATAGTTTCGGCCTTCCGAGGGTATGCCATGTTGGGCTCGGAGGTACGGCTTGGTAGCAGCGGGCTGGCTCATAACGAAGGTAAGTGGATGTAGTTGAACACAATACTCAGTTAGACGCACGAGTTTACAGTCAAAATATGAACCCTCTAACAGCTAAGCATAGCCCCGGCCGTGAGCCAAATCTACGGCTAACCCAAGTCTGTTTGAAATCAACCTGGTTGAATAGTAATGAGGGACAAACCCGGGTTTGACCAAGAAGCGAGTCGAGGGCGCTAGAAATTTGAAAGGGATTCTTCGAAATCTAATGGAAATGGGGAGATTGAATAACATGATAGATTGAACACGTACCGTGTGCGAGTGAGCAATAGTTCTGAGATTCGAGCTGGAAGTGGCATCGATAGAATCTGCGAGTAAAAGTCAGTTCAGCTATAATGTAAATAGTGTTCAAAGCTGACCTGAAGTGTACCCAGAACTTCAAACCGGTCGCAAATCCTAACACCGAGCAGAGCACATGAAGCACTGTATTCGCGTGAATGGGCTGGCAAGTCACAAAATCTGCAAAGGTCAGCCTAACCGCGAGGCAATAAGATTTAAACTGACCTGAAAAACATCCATCCGACCAATTCAACATGCCGCCGGTAACCTCCCGAGACTGTGAACTGTCGGTGCAGATGCTAGTGCGTGGGCCGGCAGTTGATACGGGGCTTGCAGCGATAGCAGTGTTGATCGGGGGTCAAGCAGGGCGGTGAGTGCGAGCGGAATCGAAGTTGGAATTGACGGTGGGCGGGGGCGGCGGGAGAGCGGCAGGGCAAAAATTGTATCTGAAAGGGTCAGAACAAGAGATAAGGGGGACTATGCGACAGACAATTGATTCCAACGCCATGCCAGATGATGAGCACGCCATGTTGCGGTACCAGCGTCAAGCGGCTCAAACACAACATCGACCAACCATGATGCCAACAACGCCGGGTGAGGGTGTCGAGGGCATGGTAGACGGCAGTGATGAAGGGTGAAAGCAGCTGAGCAGTAGAGGAGGAGAGGGGGGAAGTGGGCGGTGGGTGGTCGAGTGAAGAATAGGTGGGATGTACCCCGGTTCTTATAGACACTCCGGTGATCCAAGATCTGCCGCAGGCAGTGGTCCCTGAGCGAAACGTAATACGGAGAGAGAGCGGAAACACACCTGGAGATCAGGAATAACCTCAACAACCGAGTTTGCCGCAAAACCCTGAATGCGCGCTTCTAGCCCACTGATTCCCCGCCCGTCAAATGAGCCCTGTAGGCTTGTTGAGATCCAAGAATAGATCGCCCGTTCGAGTTATCGAAGAATCTCGGGCCCAGGTGCCCCCCTAGTGAATATTCTCCACATCACTGAAAACGAACCATACACCATATTGCGATGCGCGCAGCAATGAGTGTCAAAATTTTGGTCCGGGGCGCAGGGGAAGGTTGACTTGGGGGTCGGGCGACATGAGGGCGGGCAGCAGGCGGGGTGTACCAAGCACAGAGGAAGAGATACAGTAGTGGGGGATAAAATTAGTTTGAAGCGAATGGCGGAGATGTGGCGACGCACCTGGATCGTCCGCGCTAATACCACATCAAACGGTTGCTATTGATGCTTCCATCAAGGGTCTTTTGGCCCTGTTTCCCTCGGAAGTTGGAATATGCTCCGTGAACCTATTGCGAGTTCGCCGTGTCCCTGGAAGATTCTATTGAGCTGTGTGCATCGGAGGCGCTGCGGCGTTATCAGGGTAAGTGATTGAGCTTATAGCTTCAAGGCTGTGGCATGCTTACAGGGCTTGGGCGAGCCCAACATGGTTTTTGCGTGCAATTGCATTTGCGACAATTGAGGCCGACGGACGGCGGAAATGAAGGGAGGGAGATGCAGGGTGAGTTTATTGGAAGGATAAAAATAGGTTTTGAGTCTTTGGAGGTCGCCGTTGGTGTGGCTCGACAAAACAACATAGCGGTCGAGAGCAAGAGGCCACTTCCAAATCGGGCGGCGTTGAGTCCCGGTGATCGGTCCGAGGCTCGATTTGACAGCTGTGGCGGTGAAGCTGAGCGTTTTTGGTTGAAAAAATCCCGCCACCGCCCGCCCTCGCAGCGCCGCCGCGCCGGGATATGTGCATCACCTCCGTACCATCACC
Organism: Mycena latifolia; assembly: GCA_029289555.1. Lineage (NCBI taxonomy): Eukaryota > Fungi > Basidiomycota > Agaricomycetes > Agaricales > Mycenaceae > Mycena > Mycena latifolia. Next base: position 53,011 of record JARJLE010000268.1, on the reverse strand, counting down.
CACAAGGTTTCCAGCCTCTGTTGCTTGAAATAAATATGTATGTCTCAGAATATGGAACTGGATTCTATTTTTGTCTTCCTCGGAGGATTTCAGTCTTACGTCCGCACTGCCCTCGCATTTCACCGCTCAATTTCAGGCCGTCCAAAAACACTAATTTCCCTTGGTCCGCTGATCAGTCCTCGCAATATCTCATGGGCTCATGAGAGAAATGAACATTGGTTCTCAAGTGCCTGGGACCCGCAACGGATTTGATTCACAATGGTTCACAGTATTCCCCAAGTCCTGTAAGCCCCTTAGACAAAAGTCGTGTCTTCAGCATCCGTTAATTGAGGTGCTACGCGAGATTCATTAGCTATTAATAGGAGAACTTGAACTAGTACATGTTGAACCAGAAATATCAATAAGTTTAATTCCACTTAAATCTTTGGGACCTGGGCTCGCGTGTTAGCAGCTGGAGGAGCGTATCCGCAACATATAAATGTGGCACGATGTGAAACTGTTCAATTATGGGCTACTGGAAATCCGGTAGTAAGATTTGATTACGGTGTGTGGGATAAAATTAAAACCAGGGCAGATGCGGCGGACACCGGAGCCATGGCAGTGCGCGTAACCCATGGTAACCTTCGGCGGAGGTGGATTTGAAGCAGAGAATCACCAATAAACTTTGTTGAATGTTTCGCTCGTGCGAACTGTTAGCCGGGGCCAAACAAACATGCATGTTGACTCTCCCTTATACCACCACCATCGACCACCCTTATGTTTCTCCTCCCCGTTCTCCATGGGCCCACTGCTCTCCCCTCAGTACTGGGCTCATCCTTGCAAGCCCCTGGCGTCCATTTCATTGTAACACTTTAAATTTTGTCGAGCTCGTCGTAAGCTGCCACCATCCTGCGGCATCGCCGACAGCTCATCTACAATTTCTTCTGCAGGCATTCAAACACTTGAACCAGCTGGCTCACCTTGATGGCACGCTCGGCTCACTGACAACAAGCGCACTTCAACATCAATTCCGTGTACTCAGTAAGTTTTGTTCATTGTCTCGTGTTACCTCATGCCGTGTACTGAACTTGCTGTTCCAGATGCTCCACTATGGTTCAACATGCGCCGGCGGCGCGTAGTGCCGCTGCTGATTTTTTTTTTTTTCAATGTCTGCGCACCCGGCGAACCACCCTACGCGCACTACGCGCTCTCAATGCACCGGCGGCGCGAAGCGACACCCTCAATTTCTTGTGGAATATGTGCGAACCGTGCGACACGTGGTAAGTTGTCAGATTATTATTTGCGCCTTCTCATCCTTCATCCTACTGTGATCCGTCCAGATCCTCCCCTACGGCCGAAGACATGCCGGCGGCGCGTAGCGCCGGCCCAAAACATTTCTATTTTATTTCCCAACTCCCCGTGAACCATGTGATGCCGCTACAATACCAGTGTGCCGGTGGCGGCGCTTTGCACCGCCTATGATTTTTATTTCGGTTGTGAAGCTCCTGCGACGGAACTTGGTAAGTCATTTCCACACTCACATATCCTCAGTATGTTTTGTCCTTATACTATCCATGCAGAGCCCCTGTCACGGTCCCAGAAGCGCTTGCGACACGAAGGGCCGCTTCCCAACTCCCTTTTCAATTTCTACGTGTACCATGAACACTCTGGCGCGTTATTGATGCAGTGCGGTGCCCTCGACCTTTCAATTCGATTTTGGACTTCCCGTCAGCGGCTTGATGCGTGGTTGGACTACTCTTTGTTATATTCGTCCTTCAAGTTGATACTTTCTAGATACTCCGCAAGGGTTTACGCTCCTTGCAGCGCCACCAGGGCGCTCACAGCCCGGTATGTTATCTAATCTCCTCTTTTCTTTCTGAGCTTTAACAACTTACGCAGATTGAATGATGTACCAACTCACCACTGCATGAAGATGCCGTCTCACATTGCCAATTCGCGTTGGCAGCACATCGCGCTGCCCCAGAAATTTCAATTCATATTCCAACTTACCGCTACATGCCTCACGCCATGCCCCACGCCGGGGGCACGAAGCACCGCGCTCAACATTTTAACTCGATTTTTGAAGTTCCCGTGACTGAGTTGATGCTCAGTAAGTACCCTCCACTTTTTTTTAAAATACCGTGTACTCACCCTCTTACCCTAGAACTCTATGCGACAGTTCAAAATGCAGCGGCGGTGCTGAGCGCCACCCTCGGAATTTTTTATTCGAGCTTTGGACATCCTGCAAACTGCATCAGAGGCCCATCACGATGCTTGATGCGGTGGTGGCGCGTAGCGCCGCCCCGCGCGCTTGGATTCAATTTGGGACTTCCCATGGCCCATGTCGCGCCCTCTGTCCTCCCCGGTGCAGCCGTGGCACGAACGCACCACTACGAGAAGATCGTGGTTCAACTTTTGGGACGCATCAGCGGCGCATCGCGCCGCTCTCCAATTTTTTATTCAGCCTTTAACCCCCCGCGAACGGACCTCCAGCGCATGCTCCACATTTTGAATCAATTTTTGGCACTCCCGCCACGACAGTGATGTTATTTGGTAAGTTTCGTCCCTTCTCTTCACGTCCCCAGCTCATAAAGTGCACGTAGTCACCTTTGATCAACCACACCACGCGTCACCATCATCCCCCCCAAATTTTAATTAAATTTTCGTCCTTCCCGCAGACCATGTGATGGGTCCACTGCTCCCTGCCCGTCGGCGGCGCGTAGCGCTGCGCCCGGAATCTTAATTCGATTTTTGGGGTTCCCGTGACCGAGTTGAAGACCCGCTCTTGGTTTAAGCTGGCAGGTACTATCCGCTATTGCTTTAAATCCTATGCACTCACCTCATCACTCAAGGACTTGTGCCATTTTTCTGGGTGCAGCGGTGCGTAGTGCCGCACCCGGAATCTTAATTCGATTTTTGGGGTTCCCATGGCCGAGTTCAAGACCCGCTCTTGGTTTAAGCTGGCAAGTACCATCCGCTATTGCCTGAAATCCTATGCACTCACCTCACCACTCAAGGACTTGTGCATCTTTCTGGGCGCAGCGGCGCGTAGCGCCACACCCGGAATCTTAATTTGATTTTTTGGTGTGCCCGTGACCGAGTTGAAGACCCGCTCTTGGTTTAAACTGGCAAGTACCATCTGCTATTGCTTTAAATCCTACACACTCACCTCATCACTCAAGGACTTGCACCATCCTTCCGGGTGCGTCGGCGGCACGCAGCACCACCCCCAGATTTTTGTTTGATATTCTGGCGTCCCACAAATCATGCATGCCCACAATTGCTTCTTTCGATTTTTGGAGTTCCCGCCACGTGTCCTCAGTAAGTTTCTCACGGCTCCTGATGGCTCATGCTCAAACTGTTACTCTAGACGCTCCGCAACAACTCAAGATGCATTGACACCGCTCCCAATTTTTTTGTTCAATATTCTAACCACTGCGTGCCTGGCAATGTTAATTTGACCGTTAGACTTGCTGCGTCTTAAATCTTTGGCAAGTCACGCGTTGAATTTAGATGGCGGGACTCAGCCTTCGCCGTAGAATCCTCCAGAGCGTGTGATGCAAGACACATCGCGACGTGTGTGAAAATCTCAAGCTCCCATGCTACCGGTAGCGTGTACTCCGCACGCATATCCCAACTTGATTTTTGGAGTTCCCGCGAGCGAGGTCTCACCGGTACAAAGTTCCACCTGGACTCTCAAGCTGTCGTACTAATCTTTCACCCTCAGAGCCTGCAACACTCTGCAATGCGGTACCACCGACCTAATACGAGCTACTTCATTTGTAGCATCTGTCTATGAGAGACTACCACCGACCCCGAATTTCTTTTTTCGGTCTCTGAGCTGCCCGAAACCCCGCCGCGCTGCACAAGGCGGCCGTTTTTATTTTCCCAAGTTGTTGAAGTTCAACCATCACCTTCCCGTGGGCGCATGGTGGCGCCCTCGTTCTGGGGGCGGGGTTACATGTCTCTGTAAGTTGAGCTTATCATTTCAACCTCTCGTGCCTAAGCTGTCCTCTCAGGACCTCTGCGCGAACTTTTGATATTCATGCATCGGCACCATATCGTGTAAGTTCACCTTGAATCACTCCTACTGCTTGTACTAACTTGATTCAAATATGTAGAAGCCAAGCGGTACATTTATAGTTGATTCTGAAGGGTTTGCTTCCAGCGCCTGTAGGATCTCAATTCCCGCATATGTGCCTGTTCTAGGGTTGCTTGCGAGTGGTGGTTTCCAGTTCAAAAGTGACTTGCAGTGTTGAATTGCTCGATTCCACGATTTCCCGCTTTGACCGGGAGACCATGCCAATTTTTTAATTTTTTTCAAGGACGAGCGATTGTACTTAGCGTATTTAACCTTTCTTGCCGTTTCGCTTGAGGGACGGCCAACAGTGAGGGAGTGCACCGGAACAACAGAAGAATTATTATCCCTGCTCCGTACATCGACCTCGTCACGAGCCTGTGCACGGACAACCCCGAGCACGCGTACGACCTGCTGCACACGTACCTCCACGACCTCACGTTCCACGCCGTCGCGGAGAAGGCGGGCGCGACCGTCATGTACGGCGACTGCCCCAAGGCCCCCGTCTCGGGCAAGAAGGTGGAGGTGTCGACCGTGCAGACCGTGATCGACACGGTGCTGTCGTTCGTTGGGTTGTCTTATTAAAAGGTGGTAGAGTAATTTTTTTGCTAAAAAATAATATTTCCTCTGTACTTCAATTGGCCATCCTTTCAAGTCGAGTGTGAACGAACTCCAAGCAGCGCGAGGCCCCTTCTTGGGTCCGTTCGAATCCCCTCCGCTCAAGTCCAATCTGAATCTTCTGAAGTCCAGTCAATATCCTCAGCTTGCATGAATTATTTTATCCTGCTATATCCGATAGCCACCAACACGAATTCACATTTAGATTCAGATTCGTGTTCGTTCGTGTTAAAAGATTCTATATGCATCCCACCCCACTCTCGGCTCGTAATCCACGCGATCCATCCATCCATCCGCCGCGCACGTCTACCGCGCGCGTATGTAAATTTAGTACGGGGAAGCACGACGGGGTAAGCGTAAGCGGCGGCGCAGCACGTCCCCGCTTCGGACTTCAGTAGATGGGGATGGTGAGTAATTTAAACAAGCAGGGTCAGGTCGAGGCGGGGTCGGAATTGGGAGGGGCGGGGCGGTCGGAGGACGAGGAGGCAGGCAGCGCGGCGGAGACGTGCAAGTAGTCGTGACATGATGATGAAGGGGTAGCGCTGTGCATGTGCAGTGGGGGCGGAATCGGAATCGTAACGTGGCGTCGAAGAATGCGGATGCGGATGCGGGGCGTGAGGGGTCCGTATCGGGATGGGATGGAATGGAGAGGCGTAACGGGCTCGTGGGATAGTAGGGATGTAGATACGATATCGAATAGATATGGATATGGGGATGCAGAAATGGTAGATGGGGGGATGCAGAAAACGCGCCGGGTGTACAACACGAACGAACGAAACGCTCACGCCTCCGGCCGCACCGTCGCGTCCGTCGGCTCCTGCACGTGTATCCTCACACCCGCCCCGCCCTCGCCGTCCTCATCCTCGCCGTCGTCCTCGGACGCGCCCTCCTCGGCGGTGGCGAAGCTCTGCGCTGACACGCCGCTCGCGCGCGAGTCCGCGCGCGGGGGGTGCACCGTGAGCGTTGGTGTTGGCGTCGGCTGCGGCTCGTCCTCCGTTCGGGATGCCGAGCCGGACGCTTCCGCCTCTTGCGACGCAGACCCCGAACCACTCGCCTCGGCGGACGGCAGGCCAGAAACCTCCTCCCACCCGGGCGGGGGCGCCTCGCCCTCCCCGTCCTCTCCCAGTGCGATGCGGCTCGTGCTCGCGCTCGCATTCGCGTACGCCACGGCCGCCGCGCCCCACGGCACGCCGAAGCGCCCCAAGCCGCCCTCCTTGCTCCCGCTGATGAGCTTGAGCTGCTCGGGCGTCGGCCCCCCGCGGGGCAGCGCGCTGAACTCAGTTTTTACGAGTGTATGGGGCAGCGGGGCGGAGATGCTCGCGAGCGATATCGCGGAGGGCGACGTGAGGTGCGACGCGGTGCGCGCGAGGGAGGTGGAGGACTTTTGGCGCGCGAGGGAGAGGGAGAAGAGCGTGGAGGAGGAGGGGGAGGTGCGGTGGCGCGAGCCCGGGACGGGGGAGGGCGAGAGGGACGGCGCGGTGGTGGAGCGCGTGCGGGTGTGCGTGAGCGCGAGGGCGCTAGAGCTCTCGGGGTGGGGGGCGGGGCGGGGCGGAAGAGCGCGAAGAAGCCGGAGCGGCGCTGTTGCTGCGGGGCCACGGTAGGCTCGGGGGCGGGCGGGGCGGCGGCGATGCCGGGCGGGTAGTGTGAATCTGAATCAGGCTCGACGACCTCAAAGTACGCAGGGGCGTCGCCGCGCGGGTCGGGGCCCAGCAGCGGCGAGTCGGTCGTCGGGTGCGGCATCGGCGAGTAGCGCGCCATGTCCATATCGTTGTCCTGCGAGTCCGCGCGGTGGTGGCCCTCAGTGGACTGCTCCTCCTCGTCGTCCACGGCGGACGCAGCGGGCATCGCGACGTCCTCGCCGTCCGGGCCGCGCGAGACGACGAGCTCCTGCTCGCCCAGCTCCTCATGTACGCGGGGAGTGAGACGGTGCTGATCTGCGACGGCGTCCTGCGCGGGCGCCGTGGGCGGCGTGCGGGGCGCCCGGGGCGCGATTGATGCTGCCCGCAAGCTGCTCAGCCGTGAGCTCGCGGGTGATCGGCATCCTGTTGGCGACGGCGACGCCGTTGCCCATCGAGACGATGCGCGCGCGGAAGGACTTGCGGGTGCATATCAGGACTGCCAGGATGGCCAGCACGCCGACAACGACGGCAATAGGTATCTAAGTACTGCCGTTAGAGCTAGGAGTAGTAGTGAATGCGACCACGCACCCATGTGGAGGGAGAGATGCTGGTGGGGGGCGACTCGCTGCCCAGGTTGCGGCGCGACGGTGAGGATCAAAGAGTACGTCACCAGAGTACGTCACCGTGACGCGCCCTCCATCGACCACCATCCACGCCGTCGTGAGTGGCGCCCGCGTCCGCGCCACGCGAACGATGCCCAAGCCCAGCATCGTGCTCGTCGGCGACATCGACTGCGCTGCCTCGCGCTCCCTCCCAAACCCGCAGACTGCTCGGGCGCATTCCCTCTGGTGCGTGTTTTTGCCCTGCGCTTGCACCTCATCCCTCATTCATTTGCTTTATAGATTGCCGCTGTGAACTTGGTTAGTAGGAGAAAGCACGAGAGAGCTTACCAGGGACCTCGCGCGTATGTAATACATCTATCTATCTACACCTTGCCTCCGAATGTATTCATTTTCTCCCCGCTCCCCGCCCGATTCGCCCGCGCGCCGCCGAGTCCCGCGGGTTACCACGCGGCTGCAGCCAGTGCGGGCGTGCCATCGCCTGCGTACTCGTCCGAGCGTGCACCGTAAAGTCGGTCCGTGCTGCGTGCGCTGCCTCCTTCAAACGGGTTACTACCTGCTGCAGCCCAGCGGACATACATACCTTCACCCGCCGCCCGCGCATTCCCTCCTCGTCCCGGGCGCTGCAAGTCCGCGCTGTGTGCCGCAGCGGCGATAGCCTCACAAGCGCGCGGGCGTACTTGGATGTGCGCGGCCTCAACTTGAGAACGGGCCGCAGAATTTTGAGTTTGCGCAGGCCTGCTCCCACAAGGGCTGCGGCTACTGAATGAAATCAGAAAGAGTGTATTAAATTTAGAGTAGAATGACCCACTCTGGTGCCCCCAATACGCTCTCGAATGAAAGAATTCGAGACGGGAGTAAAAATATCTGAAAAGCCGAGTCAGAACAAGTACAGGAAAAAAGCAGAAAAAGGCATACCTTCTCGAACCGAGCTAACGCCGTCGAACGGGTCACTAGGACACAGAAAGAGATTGAACTTCAACAGGGATTAAAGCTCACGGTGTAAAATCTGCATGTAAGAATGTTGGCGCGACAGATAGGCGGGCGGACACCGTAAAACTGTTAAAGGACATTAAATCAAACACTTGGATTGTACAGGTAGAGATACATACCTTGAAGTGGGCCGGAGCAAGTGCACAGACCCGAAATAGCTCTTGATCGGAAAGCGCGAGTCTAGTGCAATGTTAGGGCAAGCTCTGTGTGAAAAGATTGTACACGCACCTTAAGGAATGATTCATTAAACTGCGACGAACGCCCCTAGGCTATAGGACTTGGTTTGAGCACGCAAGAGCCTTAAATGTCGATTTTGTCAGTTCCTCGAAAAAGCGCATTAATTGACGCAATAATGACCATTGTATATCCAAGGAGTGGTCAATTGTGTACCTAGAGATTACAATTCAGAGGTGAGTTGAAGAGAGCAAGCTGTCCGAGCTCACCATTTGAACTCGGCGCTGGGGTCACCGTGACTCGGACTTGATCACTTGTGCAGAACTTGCACGTTCCTGCACAGGAATTGAGTACAAGGTGAAATATAAGAGCAATGTACATACATAGAGTACAAATGATTTCTGATCTTGAGTTCAGTAAGAGTTGATGAGAGACGAAAGGCTGAGATCAGATCAGCCGGCGCAGCCTGAACCCAAACTGAAACCATACCTGAAATAAAAGTTATTCCGCGGTCTTTCGAGTCAACTACAAAGCTAAGCCGCCGGGAACAACCATTGTATGAGCCAAAGGACGTACAGTCAAGCATCGAAGGCTCGATTAAATCCCCGAGATGCCCGAAACCTCACCAAATCTGACCAAGTTGTGTTAGTTGTACTCTCAGCTAGAAGAGAACTCACCCGACAGACAAATATGAAATATTGTGTCGGAAGCCCAGTAACTTGCCGAACTTGAATCGTGGTGAACTGGATACAGCGCGAGTTGAACTTGATTAAATGTTCAACGTCAGATCAAGACACTGAGCAAGACTTACCTCCAGAATCCAGTCAGTAGCATGGCTGTGGCGTACATACTGCGACAAGAGAGGGTATAATAATTATTGAATGAAACTGAATTTGAACTGAATCAAACACACGTCCTGAGTATTCAACTTGAACGATAGTTCCTCCGTGAGGGCGTGTTGCAACTTGAACTGATATTGAATCAGACAAACATGAACAGCTTACATTTCAGACAGTCTCGGTATGGTGTACGATTATAGTCAGTCTGAAGGAATTAAGTCAATACTACTTAGATCAAGAATAAATCCACAAGGGCACGTACCTCGAGACAGACGGCATTTCGAGCGTTCCGTACATCAATGAAGGTTAGAACCCTACTCGAGAATAGATCAAGTCAGTAAGAGAATTAATAGATAACACAAGGGCACGTACCTCGAGTCGAATAGCCATAGTTTCGGTCTTTCAAGTATTCTGGGATGCCGAGTTTGTACCGTCATAGTTTCGGATTGTGACGGGCGAGTAACTTGGACTATAACAATGGTAAGTGAAAGGATATTGTTCAACTCGGTCGGACGCACCTGTTGTGTTATAAATCTGAAGCCAAATATAAATTGCGCTATGTTTGAGGATAGTCCCGGCCTTCGCAAGGCCGCGGAGTAAGTTCAAAGTCTACAAATAATCAGCTGAAGTCAGTTTGAGTTTGGACATTAATCAACAAACGTTAGACCCCAAGTTGTGTACGACAGGTTCAGCGCGTTCAATGTTGAATAAAATATTTCTGAGCTGATCAAATTAGACCCAGTCAGTCGGGGAGATAATAAATAACACACGGCATGTACTTCGAGTCAAGCGGGCATAGTTTCGGCCTTCCGAGGGTATGCCATGTTGGGCTCGGAGGTACGGCTTGGTAGCAGCGGGCTGGCTCATAACGAAGGTAAGTGGATGTAGTTGAACACAATACTCAGTTAGACGCACGAGTTTACAGTCAAAATATGAACCCTCTAACAGCTAAGCATAGCCCCGGCCGTGAGCCAAATCTACGGCTAACCCAAGTCTGTTTGAAATCAACCTGGTTGAATAGTAATGAGGGACAAACCCGGGTTTGACCAAGAAGCGAGTCGAGGGCGCTAGAAATTTGAAAGGGATTCTTCGAAATCTAATGGAAATGGGGAGATTGAATAACATGATAGATTGAACACGTACCGTGTGCGAGTGAGCAATAGTTCTGAGATTCGAGCTGGAAGTGGCATCGATAGAATCTGCGAGTAAAAGTCAGTTCAGCTATAATGTAAATAGTGTTCAAAGCTGACCTGAAGTGTACCCAGAACTTCAAACCGGTCGCAAATCCTAACACCGAGCAGAGCACATGAAGCACTGTATTCGCGTGAATGGGCTGGCAAGTCACAAAATCTGCAAAGGTCAGCCTAACCGCGAGGCAATAAGATTTAAACTGACCTGAAAAACATCCATCCGACCAATTCAACATGCCGCCGGTAACCTCCCGAGACTGTGAACTGTCGGTGCAGATGCTAGTGCGTGGGCCGGCAGTTGATACGGGGCTTGCAGCGATAGCAGTGTTGATCGGGGGTCAAGCAGGGCGGTGAGTGCGAGCGGAATCGAAGTTGGAATTGACGGTGGGCGGGGGCGGCGGGAGAGCGGCAGGGCAAAAATTGTATCTGAAAGGGTCAGAACAAGAGATAAGGGGGACTATGCGACAGACAATTGATTCCAACGCCATGCCAGATGATGAGCACGCCATGTTGCGGTACCAGCGTCAAGCGGCTCAAACACAACATCGACCAACCATGATGCCAACAACGCCGGGTGAGGGTGTCGAGGGCATGGTAGACGGCAGTGATGAAGGGTGAAAGCAGCTGAGCAGTAGAGGAGGAGAGGGGGGGAAGTGGGCGGTGGGTGGTCGAGTGAAGAATAGGTGGGATGTACCCCGGTTCTTATAGACACTCCGGTGATCCAAGATCTGCCGCAGGCAGTGGTCCCTGAGCGAAACGTAATACGGAGAGAGAGCGGAAACACACCTGGAGATCAGGAATAACCTCAACAACCGAGTTTGCCGCAAAACCCTGAATGCGCGCTTCTAGCCCACTGATTCCCCGCCCGTCAAATGAGCCCTGTAGGCTTGTTGAGATCCAAGAATAGATCGCCCGTTCGAGTTATCGAAGAATCTCGGGCCCAGGTGCCCCCCTAGTGAATATTCTCCACATCACTGAAAACGAACCATACACCATATTGCGATGCGCGCAGCAATGAGTGTCAAAATTTTGGTCCGGGGCGCAGGGGAAGGTTGACTTGGGGGTCGGGCGACATGAGGGCGGGCAGCAGGCGGGGTGTACCAAGCACAGAGGAAGAGATACAGTAGTGGGGGATAAAATTAGTTTGAAGCGAATGGCGGAGATGTGGCGACGCACCTGGATCGTCCGCGCTAATACCACATCAAACGGTTGCTATTGATGCTTCCATCAAGGGTCTTTTGGCCCTGTTTCCCTCGGAAGTTGGAATATGCTCCGTGAACCTATTGCGAGTTCGCCGTGTCCCTGGAAGATTCTATTGAGCTGTGTGCATCGGAGGCGCTGCGGCGTTATCAGGGTAAGTGATTGAGCTTATAGCTTCAAGGCTGTGGCATGCTTACAGGGCTTGGGCGAGCCCAACATGGTTTTTGCGTGCAATTGCATTTGCGACAATTGAGGCCGACGGACGGCGGAAATGAAGGGAGGGAGATGCAGGGTGAGTTTATTGGAAGGATAAAAATAGGTTTTGAGTCTTTGGAGGTCGCCGTTGGTGTGGCTCGACAAAACAACATAGCGGTCGAGAGCAAGAGGCCACTTCCAAATCGGGCGGCGTTGAGTCCCGGTGATCGGTCCGAGGCTCGATTTGACAGCTGTGGCGGTGAAGCTGAGCGTTTTTGGTTGAAAAAATCCCGCCACCGCCCGCCCTCGCAGCGCCGCCGCGCCGGGATATGTGCATCACCTCCGTACCATCACCCACAAGGTTTCCAGCCTCTGTTGCTTGAAATAAATATGTATGTCTCAGAATATGGAACTGGATTCTATTTTTGTCTTCCTCGGAGGATTTCAGTCTTACGTCCGCACTGCCCTCGCATTTCACCGCTCAATTTCAGGCCGTCCAAAAACACTAATTTCCCTTGGTCCGCTGATCAGTCCTCGCAATATCTCATGGGCTCATGAGAGAAATGAACATTGGTTCTCAAGTGCCTGGGACCCGCAACGGATTTGATTCACAATGGTTCACAGTATTCCCCAAGTCCTGTAAGCCCCTTAGACAAAAGTCGTGTCTTCAGCATCCGTTAATTGAGGTGCTACGCGAGATTCATTAGCTATTAATAGGAGAACTTGAACTAGTACATGTTGAACCAGAAATATCAATAAGTTTAATTCCACTTAAATCTTTGGGACCTGGGCTCGCGTGTTAGCAGCTGGAGGAGCGTATCCGCAACATATAAATGTGGCACGATGTGAAACTGTTCAATTATGGGCTACTGGAAATCCGGTAGTAAGATTTGATTACGGTGTGTGGGATAAAATTAAAACCAGGGCAGATGCGGCGGACACCGGAGCCATGGCAGTGCGCGTAACCCATGGTAACCTTCGGCGGAGGTGGATTTGAAGCAGAGAATCACCAATAAACTTTGTTGAATGTTTCGCTCGTGCGAACTGTTAGCCGGGGCCAAACAAACATGCATGTTGACTCTCCCTTATACCACCACCATCGACCACCCTTATGTTTCTCCTCCCCGTTCTCCATGGGCCCACTGCTCTCCCCTCAGTACTGGGCTCATCCTTGCAAGCCCCTGGCGTCCATTTCATTGTAACACTTTAAATTTTGTCGAGCTCGTCGTAAGCTGCCACCATCCTGCGGCATCGCCGACAGCTCATCTACAATTTCTTCTGCAGGCATTCAAACACTTGAACCAGCTGGCTCACCTTGATGGCACGCTCGGCTCACTGACAACAAGCGCACTTCAACATCAATTCCGTGTACTCAGTAAGTTTTGTTCATTGTCTCGTGTTACCTCATGCCGTGTACTGAACTTGCTGTTCCAGATGCTCCACTATGGTTCAACATGCGCCGGCGGCGCGTAGTGCCGCTGCTGATTTTTTTTTTTTTCAATGTCTGCGCACCCGGCGAACCACCCTACGCGCACTACGCGCTCTCAATGCACCGGCGGCGCGAAGCGACACCCTCAATTTCTTGTGGAATATGTGCGAACCGTGCGACACGTGGTAAGTTGTCAGATTATTATTTGCGCCTTCTCATCCTTCATCCTACTGTGATCCGTCCAGATCCTCCCCTACGGCCGAAGACATGCCGGCGGCGCGTAGCGCCGGCCCAAAACATTTCTATTTTATTTCCCAACTCCCCGTGAACCATGTGATGCCGCTACAATACCAGTGTGCCGGTGGCGGCGCTTTGCACCGCCTATGATTTTTATTTCGGTTGTGAAGCTCCTGCGACGGAACTTGGTAAGTCATTTCCACACTCACATATCCTCAGTATGTTTTGTCCTTATACTATCCATGCAGAGCCCCTGTCACGGTCCCAGAAGCGCTTGCGACACGAAGGGCCGCTTCCCAACTCCCTTTTCAATTTCTACGTGTACCATGAACACTCTGGCGCGTTATTGATGCAGTGCGGTGCCCTCGACCTTTCAATTCGATTTTTGGACTTCCCGTCAGCGGCTTGATGCGTGGTTGGACTACTCTTTGTTATATTCGTCCTTCAAGTTGATACTTTCTAGATACTCCGCAAGGGTTTACGCTCCTTGCAGCGCCACCAGGGCGCTCACAGCCCGGTATGTTATCTAATCTCCTCTTTTCTTTCTGAGCTTTAACAACTTACGCAGATTGAATGATGTACCAACTCACCACTGCATGAAGATGCCGTCTCACATTGCCAATTCGCGTTGGCAGCACATCGCGCTGCCCCAGAAATTTCAATTCATATTCCAACTTACCGCTACATGCCTCACGCCATGCCCCACGCCGGGGGCACGAAGCACCGCGCTCAACATTTTAACTCGATTTTTGAAGTTCCCGTGACTGAGTTGATGCTCAGTAAGTACCCTCCACTTTTTTTTAAAATACCGTGTACTCACCCTCTTACCCTAGAACTCTATGCGACAGTTCAAAATGCAGCGGCGGTGCTGAGCGCCACCCTCGGAATTTTTTATTCGAGCTTTGGACATCCTGCAAACTGCATCAGAGGCCCATCACGATGCTTGATGCGGTGGTGGCGCGTAGCGCCGCCCCGCGCGCTTGGATTCAATTTGGGACTTCCCATGGCCCATGTCGCGCCCTCTGTCCTCCCCGGTGCAGCCGTGGCACGAACGCACCACTACGAGAAGATCGTGGTTCAACTTTTGGGACGCATCAGCGGCGCATCGCGCCGCTCTCCAATTTTTTATTCAGCCTTTAACCCCCCGCGAACGGACCTCCAGCGCATGCTCCACATTTTGAATCAATTTTTGGCACTCCCGCCACGACAGTGATGTTATTTGGTAAGTTTCGTCCCTTCTCTTCACGTCCCCAGCTCATAAAGTGCACGTAGTCACCTTTGATCAACCACACCACGCGTCACCATCATCCCCCCCAAATTTTAATTAAATTTTCGTCCTTCCCGCAGACCATGTGATGGGTCCACTGCTCCCTGCCCGTCGGCGGCGCGTAGCGCTGCGCCCGGAATCTTAATTCGATTTTTGGGGTTCCCGTGACCGAGTTGAAGACCCGCTCTTGGTTTAAGCTGGCAGGTACTATCCGCTATTGCTTTAAATCCTATGCACTCACCTCATCACTCAAGGACTTGTGCCATTTTTCTGGGTGCAGCGGTGCGTAGTGCCGCACCCGGAATCTTAATTCGATTTTTGGGGTTCCCATGGCCGAGTTCAAGACCCGCTCTTGGTTTAAGCTGGCAAGTACCATCCGCTATTGCCTGAAATCCTATGCACTCACCTCACCACTCAAGGACTTGTGCATCTTTCTGGGCGCAGCGGCGCGTAGCGCCACACCCGGAATCTTAATTTGATTTTTTGGTGTGCCCGTGACCGAGTTGAAGACCCGCTCTTGGTTTAAACTGGCAAGTACCATCTGCTATTGCTTTAAATCCTACACACTCACCTCATCACTCAAGGACTTGCACCATCCTTCCGGGTGCGTCGGCGGCACGCAGCACCACCCCCAGATTTTTGTTTGATATTCTGGCGTCCCACAAATCATGCATGCCCACAATTGCTTCTTTCGATTTTTGGAGTTCCCGCCACGTGTCCTCAGTAAGTTTCTCACGGCTCCTGATGGCTCATGCTCAAACTGTTACTCTAGACGCTCCGCAACAACTCAAGATGCATTGACACCGCTCCCAATTTTTTTGTTCAATATTCTAACCACTGCGTGCCTGGCAATGTTAATTTGACCGTTAGACTTGCTGCGTCTTAAATCTTTGGCAAGTCACGCGTTGAATTTAGATGGCGGGACTCAGCCTTCGCCGTAGAATCCTCCAGAGCGTGTGATGCAAGACACATCGCGACGTGTGTGAAAATCTCAAGCTCCCATGCTACCGGTAGCGTGTACTCCGCACGCATATCCCAACTTGATTTTTGGAGTTCCCGCGAGCGAGGTCTCACCGGTACAAAGTTCCACCTGGACTCTCAAGCTGTCGTACTAATCTTTCACCCTCAGAGCCTGCAACACTCTGCAATGCGGTACCACCGACCTAATACGAGCTACTTCATTTGTAGCATCTGTCTATGAGAGACTACCACCGACCCCGAATTTCTTTTTTCGGTCTCTGAGCTGCCCGAAACCCCGCCGCGCTGCACAAGGCGGCCGTTTTTATTTTCCCAAGTTGTTGAAGTTCAACCATCACCTTCCCGTGGGCGCATGGTGGCGCCCTCGTTCTGGGGGCGGGGTTACATGTCTCTGTAAGTTGAGCTTATCATTTCAACCTCTCGTGCCTAAGCTGTCCTCTCAGGACCTCTGCGCGAACTTTTGATATTCATGCATCGGCACCATATCGTGTAAGTTCACCTTGAATCACTCCTACTGCTTGTACTAACTTGATTCAAATATGTAGAAGCCAAGCGGTACATTTATAGTTGATTCTGAAGGGTTTGCTTCCAGCGCCTGTAGGATCTCAATTCCCGCATATGTGCCTGTTCTAGGGTTGCTTGCGAGTGGTGGTTTCCAGTTCAAAAGTGACTTGCAGTGTTGAATTGCTCGATTCCACGATTTCCCGCTTTGACCGGGAGACCATGCCAATTTTTTAATTTTTTTCAAGGACGAGCGATTGTACTTAGCGTATTTAACCTTTCTTGCCGTTTCGCTTGAGGGACGGCCAACAGTGAGGGAGTGCACCGGAACAACAGAAGAATTATTATCCCTGCTCCGTACATCGACCTCGTCACGAGCCTGTGCACGGACAACCCCGAGCACGCGTACGACCTGCTGCACACGTACCTGCACGACCTCACGTTCCACGCCGTCGCGGAGAAGGCGGGCGCGAC
Organism: Mycena latifolia; assembly: GCA_029289555.1. Lineage (NCBI taxonomy): Eukaryota > Fungi > Basidiomycota > Agaricomycetes > Agaricales > Mycenaceae > Mycena > Mycena latifolia. The sequence goes on along the minus strand of JARJLE010000268.1, from coordinate 36,620 downwards.
CGTCATGTACGGCGACTGCCCCAAGGCCCCCGTCTCGGGCAAGAAGGTGGAGGTGTCGACCGTGCAGACCGTGATCGACACGGTGCTGTCGTTCGTTGGGTTGTCTTATTAGAGGAGTCGAGTCGATTTGCTAAAAAATAATATTTCCTCTGTACTTCAATTGGCCATCCTTTCAAGTCGAGTGTGAACGAACTCCAAGCAGCGCGAGGCCCCTTCTTGGGTCCGTTCGAATCCCCTCCGCTCAAGTCCAATCTGAATCTTCTGAAGTCCAGTCAATATCCTCAGCTTGCATGAATCATTTTATCCGATAGCCACCAACACGAATTCACATTTAGATTCGGATTCGTGTTCGTTCGTGTTAAAAGATTCTATAGTATATGTACAATGCATCCCACCCCACCCTCGGCTCGTAATACACGCGATCCATCCATCCGCCGCGCGCGTATGTAGGTTTAGTACGGGGAAGCGTAGGGTTAGCACGACGGGGTCAGCGTAAGCGGCGGCGCAGCACGTCCCCGCTTCAGACTTCAGTAGATGGGGATGGTGAGTAATTTAAACAAGCAGGGTCAGGTCGAGGCGGGGTCATGCGAGGAGGGGCGGGGCAGTCGGAGGACGAGGAGGCAGGCAGCGCGGCGGAGACGTGCAAGTAATCATGATGATGATGAAGGGGTAGCGCTGTGCATGTGCAGTGGGGGCGGAATCGTAATCGTAACGTGGCGTCGAAGAATGCGGATGCGGATGCGGGGCGTGAGGGGTCCGTATCGGGATGGGATGGAATGGAGAGGCGTAGCGGGCTCGTGGGATAGTAGGGATGTAGATACGATATCGAATAGATATGGATATGGGGATGCAGAAATGGTAGATGGGGGGATGCAGAAAACGCGCCGGGTGCACAACGCACACGAACGATGTACAAAATGCACACGAAGGAACGAAGCGCTCACGCCTCCGGCCGCACCGTCGCGTCCGTCGGCTCCTGCACGTGTATGCTTACACCCGCCCCACCCTCGCCGTCCTCATCCTCGTCCTCGGACGCACCCTCCTCGGCGGTGGCGAAGCTCTGCGCGGACACGCCGCTCGCGCGCGAGTCCGCGCGCGGGGGGTGTACCGTGAGCGTCGGTGTTGGTTGCGGCTCATCCTCCGTTCGGGATGTCGACGCAGCACCTTCGGCGTCGTGCGACGCAGACCCCGAACCACTCGCCTCCGCGGACGGCAGCCCCGAAACCTCCTCCCACCCGGGCGGCGGCGCCTCGCCCTCCCCGTCCTCTCCCAGTGCGATGCGACTTGTGCTTGCACTGGCATTCGCGTACGCGACCGCCGCCGCGCCCCACGGCACGCCGAAGCGCCCCAGGCCGCCCTCCTTGCTCCCGCTGATGAGCTTGAGCTGCTCGGGCGTCGGCCCGCCGCGGGGCAGCGCGCTGAACTCGGTTTTTACGAGCGTGTGCGGCAGCGGCGCGGAGATGCTCGCGAGCGAGATCGCGGAGGGGGAGGTGAGGTGGGAGGCGGTGCGCGCAAGAGACGTCGAGGATTTTTGGCGCGCGAGGGAGAGGGAGAAGAGCGTGGAGGAGGAGGGGGACGTGCGGTGGCGCGAGCCCGGGACGGGGGACGGCGAGAGGGACGGCGCGGTGGTGGAGCGCGTGCGGGTGTGCGTGAGCGCGAGGGCGCTGGAGCTCTCGGGGTCGGCGGGTGGGGCCGGGGGAGCGGGGCGGAAGAGCGAAAAGAAGCCGGAGCGGCGCTGTTGCTGCGGGGGCGTGGCGGGCTCGGGGGCGGGCGGGGCGGCGGTGATGCCGGGGGGGTAGTGTGAATCTGAATCAGGCTCGACGACCTCAAAGTACGCGGGGGCGTCGCCGCGCGGGTCGGGGCCTAGCAGCGGCGAGTCGGTCGGCGGGTGGGGCATCGGCGAGTAGCGCGCCATGTCGTTGTCCTGCGAGTCCGCGCGGTGATGGCCCTCAGTCGACTGCTCCTCCTCGTCGTCCACAGCGCTCGCGGCGGGCATGGCGACGTCCTCGCCGTCCGGGCCGCGCGAGACGACGAGCTCCTGCTCGCCCGGCTCCTTCATGTATGCGGGGAGCGAGACGGTGCTGATCTGCGATGGGGTCCTACGTGGGCGGCGCGGGCGCCGTGCGGGGGCGCCCGGGGCGCGGTTGATGCTCCCCGCCAGCTGCTCAGCCGTGAGCTCGCGGGTGACCGGCATGCCGTTGGCGACGGCGACACCGTTGCCCATCGAGGCAATGCGCGCACGGAAGGACCTGCGGGTGCATATCAAGACCGCCAGGATGGCCAGTACACTGACGACGACGGCAATGGGGATCTATGTATGTACTGCGGTTAAAACTAGGAGTACTAGTAGTCAACGAAACCACGCACCCATGTAGAAGGGGAGATGCTGGTGGGGGGGGACTCGCTGCCCAGGTTGCGGGGCGACGGCGGGGGGAGCAGCATTGGAGCGGCGGAGTGGGCGGCGTGGGTCTATTAGACTTGGCCGCAAAGGCTCAAGGCAGTGCCGGCCTCCGCTGACACACAACCCTGACCGCAATTTCGGGCGCTTTATCGTCATCACCATTGACTGTCATCCGTGCAGACCGTGCCTGGCCTCGCGTCAAGCGCGCCCCATCCGTCCTTCCGTCGGCCTACAACCGCCTTGAATCAATCCGCAGCCCAACCCTCACCTCGCTGCTTTTCTTCCGCTCGGCCTCCAAGCGCAAGTAATTCATTGCGCTATTTCGCGCCACCAAGTGCCAACTGTTCTCGTAGATGAACAGAAAGGGAAGAAGACCGTTGGAATGGTTTCGGATCTTGATATGGCTACTGCTTCCCGCGTCTCAATGAATTGCAAGGATCAACAAGCCGACGGCGGCATTCGACCTTCAAGGTCTTGTCCTGATATCTGTACAGCTTCTGGTCAATGTTCCTGGCTCGCTGGATCTTCGTTGATTTGAGATCGTCGGGATGCTCAACCGCATATGATACGACTTGGTGCTCTTGGATCCAATTTTTTCTCGTTCGCTGTGTCTGCGGGGTAGAACCGGCGCGGATATAGGTGGAGGTATGCTCCACGTTGTTGGGTAGGCAGTCCCTAAGGGCTTACATCTCGACAGGCATACCTTTCTTTATATAGCCCGGCTTAGCCCTGTCGCGGTACCCGCCCCGACGCCCGCTGTAAATTCACGGTAAATTGGGCTGCCAGAAGGCCAGACCTGCAGTGGTGCAAAAGAGCTGCGATTGTGGCCGAGAGGCGCATTCACGAGCTCGTATCTTAATCAAGGGTTCCCTCTAGGTGCTCGTGTCAACGCGCTTCGAACCCCCCCACCCTGCCCTTGATCTCCGAACTCGACCTCGATATAGGCGATTCGAATCTCTCCACCCAGCCTTAGCCTCCGAACTCGGACAGATTTTGAAGTCCCTCTTAGCTCAGTTGGTAGAGCGCGTCACTAGTATTTGGTCAACATCCACCATCATGACGAGGTCAGTCGTTCAAATCGGCTAGCGGGAATCTCTTTTTGCTTTTGCGTCGCATCTTCCTTTTGCTTCTGGTGCGACGTCCATCACTATCAGGTCTGGCGCAGATGGAAACGCGATCACATGGTCTTGTTGACTTTTAACGACCGGCGCGCCCTCTCCGTGCGGCAGAGGATATTTTCTGATGTCTGTCGACTCGCTCCACCGGCGTAATTCCTGTTCCTGCGATGCGACGTCTTGCTGCAGCTGGATAAGCGCAGGCAAGGTTGGTTCCGGGTCTAGGAGCGTGTATGATCCTTCAGCTTCCCATAAAGTGCGTGATTTCCACCACCACTTTACTTGCTAATATCTTTCCCCGGAGCACCGCCATTCATGTTCAAGTCCAAGACGGCTGGCTGAATAGAACGAGATTGATTCGGCCTGGGGTCGTCAGCAGTCCGTGGAGATGAGGCGGGGGGTTTCCTTCTCTGCCAGCTTCTCTCTTCGCCCACCGGGCCACAGTCGATCAAGTGAGAACAGCAGGAAAGTTCTACCGCTCAAGAAAGAAGTCCTCCGTTATAATCGCTGCGGTGTTGCCTCAGGCTCTCCATCTCCAGGTGGGCATTCATTAGATGTATTCCGAGCCGACAAACCCTTGCGTTGAAAATTATTAGGCCGTCCCGGAAGAACGGCATTAACTGGACACGTACGACCGACTGCGCGCACCGAAAGACTCCCCACGGCTTTGAGGTGTGAAACTCTCCAACTTTATGGTTTAAATTTCCAGTCGCAGAGCGCGGTCACATGGTCATGCTCAAGTCAGCTCCGAACTTGCCCCTGTTTTGTTTAGCTGTAACTAAGAGCGTGCTCGGTGCTGAACGTTAACAGACTCGGAGTGAAGAGTCCTGAAGGTCACCGACCCATTAATATCCACCTGCGTCCCAAGACAAAAGTGCCAAGACAAACTTGAAGGTTTTTCTTCTTTTTTGGGAGCGTTTGGGAGCGTTTAGGATAATGAAACTCATCCTGCAGAAGCATTCCAAAGCTCATCTGCTTGTTTTGCTCGTAGTTAACCAGTCGTCGCCGGGAAATTTGTCCAGGAGGAAATGCCGTTACGCACATATTCAACGAAAGGTTCCTAATGTTAATGTCTATCTCCCGCGCTACCTCCGGCACAAGCTCGCAATTAGTGTCTTCACGGTGTTGCGGGGTACTCGGGGTGAGAGTGGTTTACACGATCACATGGTCGTGTTAACGTCGCAACGACCGGCGCCCTTCCCGGGCCCTCGATTGCACTTTACGTGCATTGGACAATTCCTGATGTCTACTCACTTCACCAGCCGCGCCTGCAATTCCTGTTTCTTCAATGCGACGTCGATGTTTTGCTGCAGTTGAATATGGCCCAGGCAAGATTGGTTCGGGTTTCAGTCTGTCGAGACCGTGACGATCCTTAAGCTTCCCATAAAGATTTCCCTATCTCCAGGAGCACTCAACTCACCGGTGGTGCATAATTCGCGTTTCTGCGCATCGATGTCATTATACAACGAGATTGGTTCGGCCCGGGGTCGTCAGCGGTATAAAGCGGGGGCGTTTCGACTCCACGGCCCGCAATTCCTGTCTCTGCGACATCCTCCAGGACCTGCATACAGCGAGATTGGCTCGGGAGCACATAGCAGTCTGCGAGTCTGTCGAGGACGTGATCCAGCGCACAAAGTGCGCCGTTTCACAAATTTCAACAGCTGTACTCGCTTTTTTCTACCTCCATGAGCACCAAATTCACCTCAATTCGCGTTTTCGCGACGGCGGGGTGGATATGGGGAGATTGTTTCGTCCAGAACGCGCCTGTCAAGCGTACGATGGATCCTATAAAGCGGGGGGTACCTGGGCTTGAGTATCAGTATCCTGCCCACCCACAGAGAACGAGAAATGCTCCTGCTCAAGAAATCGTCCCTTATAATGGCTGCAGCGCTGTCTGTGTCAATGCATTTCCAGGTGGGTATCATTATAATTGCATGCATTCTGAAACAACATGTACTCGCCGTACGCTAAATTATAATAGGCCGCCAACGCGCTCGGTGCATATTTCTGCGTGCGTTCCCGAGCCCAATAATTCCTACCGAGGAAACTGAACCCTTGCCGACTCGGATATATAGAACGACATCAACTGGGCGAACGACTGCGCGCATTGGCAGAACCTCAACCAAGGCGCCTGTTACACCCTCGACGCGGGGCACCAGGACAAGGTCTCGAGCTTCGGCCCCGATTCGGGGACCGCGTGTGATCTTCAGTGTGTCGCTTACCGCAGTGAATCCTTTCCGTCTACTGAGAGTTCCCCATCTCCACCAAACAGCTCGGATTACCATTGCGCGTCCTCTACTGCGACGCTGGGAGAGCCTGGCTCCGGGGATCTCCGCAACGTGTATTATCCGTATGTCTTTCCATTTAAATTTTTCATGTTGACTTAGAATCCCTCTCATGGGTTTTCAAGACCGGCGGATGGGGAGCAGAGAACTGTGTCAGTTTGCTTGCCAGGCTTGGATGTGTGTATGGGACTCACTATATAATTTACCAGGAACGACAACATGAACTCCTTCCTCTGCTTCGCGTTCTGAAGAAGAGGTTGGCGTGACGTAAAGGTGGATCTCGGTTTTGGAGTGTAAATTTTGATGTGGTAGCGACAGATTTGTACGCGATGGTTTATGAAATGTTGTCCTTGAGGTAGTAGTTCATGAGAGCTTGTTTGCGTGCTTGAACGAATGCCCCAGGCTCAATTTTATGGCATTGGTCACTTCAATTCACAAACTCACGCTCGCATTCATCGATGGAAAGTGGACCCGATCAAGAGTATACGCGGCGCGTGCCGCACAGCAAATGAACAATGAGTGTGAAAATTGTCATTGTCTGCGAATCCGTCTAGTGCGCTCTCAAGTCGTTCCAGGTCTTTCCGTTAGTTTTCCATCCCTCAGCACTAATTTCATTCATCTCAGCCCGAGTCCGAAGTTCTCCAAGCGAAAGCCGTACTACGAGATTTGTACAAGAAATTGGCGTAGATAATCTACATTTATCAAGTTCCCTGCTTCTCCGAGCATTTTTGAATTAAAAACTTGACCATAAAAGGATTGGGCTTTGCAACCGTGTGAAAATCAAAACATCATTGATGAGAATTTTTTCTGTTCTCCCCACTACTATTAAGCCCAATGGGTCTGGAAATGCACAATGGGTCTGGAAAATCGATTTTTCTCTCTCATTTCTTGCTCTTTCCCCCCGGAGTTTTTTGCAGCAGTTAGATATGCTAGTATGCTATGGCTGTATGAAATATCTAATGGATACGGCAAGAGGAAGGTATTGAGAATGCGTCGCCGAGCCATCAAATTTTGTGATGTTGAGAAAGGGATCGGTATCCTGGCCTCGCAGCTCACCTCAGACCTCCGGAAAATTTTAAGGGGCACTTTATATCATATCTTAAACTTTCTGTCTCTTCAGATTATTTCTCCGGGACGTTGTTCTGGTGCTTTGGAGGGAAGGGTTCAGTTGTGTCACAATGTCACAATTGATTTGGCTGATTGATTTGTCACGCACTTGCGGCCCTCCTTTCCAAAGCACCACAATAGCACCCCGGAAAAATAATCTGAAGAGATAGAAAGTTTAAGATATGATATAAAGTGCCCCTTAAAATTTTCCGGAGGTCTGAGGTGAGCTGCGAGGCCAGGATACCGATCCCTTTCTCAACATCACAAAATTTGATGGCTCGGCGACGCATTCTCAATACCTTCCTCTTGCCGTATCCATTAGATATTTCATACAGCCATAGCATACTAGCATATCTAACTGCTGCAAAAAACTCCGGGGGGAAAGAGCAAGAAATGAGAGAGAAAAATCGATTTTCCAGACCCATTGTGCATTTCCAGACCCATTGGGCTTAATAGTATCCTCAGGAGATTTAAACTAAAGTTGGGGTTTCAAAAGTTTGGCAGCTCAAAAGAGGTCAACGCTATATGACATGGGCCCAAAGAACGAATTAGATCCGATAAAGCGTCTGCCAAGAGCAGGAGCGCGGTCACGTGCCTGTTGCGTAAACTCCGAAACCCCTGTTTGGCTGTAACCAAAAGCGTCCACTTCGCGCTCGGTGCCGAATTGAGTGAGTAGGCTGAAATAATACGGAATCGAACGATTACTGCGGCTCTCGGGTGTGAAATTCCAACTTTATGGTTTAAATTCCCAGTCGCAGAGCGCGGGCACATAGTCCTGCTAGTGTTCAAATGAGCTCCGAAGCCCCTGTTTAGCTGTAACTAAAAGCGTCTCGGTGCTGAGCGTTAACAGAGTAAGTAGCTAGGCCCTACGGGAATCTGAAAGTCACCGACCCATTCATTTATTCACCTGCGTCACGGTGTGCCAAGACAAAAGTTCCTAATGTTAATGTCTATCTCCCACGCTACCTCCGGCACAAGCTCGCAATTAGTGTCTTCACGGTGTTGCGGGATATCTGGGGTGAGATTGGTTTACGCGATCACATGGTCGTGTTAACTTCGTAACGACCGGCGCGCCCTTCCTCGATTGTACATTGGACAATTCCTGATGTCTACTCACTGGGGCAGCCCCGACGCCTGCAATTCCTGTTTCTGCAATGCGACGTCGACGTTGTGCTGCAGCTGAATATGGCCCAGGCAAGATTGGTTCTGGTCTCAATCTGTCGAGACCGCGACGATCCTGTAGGCTTCCATAAAGTGCGCGATTTCCCTATCTCCAGGAGCACTCAACTCACCGGTGGTGCATAATTCGCGTTTCTGCGCATCGACGTCGTGCAGTATAAAGCAGGGGGTTTCGACTTCACAGCCCGCAATTCCTGTCTCTGCGACATCCTCCTGGACCTGCATACAGCGAGATTGGTTCGGGAGCACCGGAGCACATAGCAGTCTGCGCGTCTGTCGAGGACGCGATCCAACGCATAAAGTGCGCCCTTTCGACTGCTGTACAAGCTTTTTTCTACCTCCATGAGCACTGAATTCAGCGCAATTCGTGTTTCCGCGACGGCGGGCTGGATATGGGGAGATTATTCCGCCCATACGCGCCTGCCAAGCGTACGATGGATCCTATAAAGCGGGCGGTGCATGGGCTTGTCTGTCAGGATCCTGCCCACCCACCGAGAACAAGAAATGCTCCTGCTCAAGAAATCGTCCATTGTAATGGCTGCAGCGCTGTCTGTGTCAATGCATTTCCAGGTGGATTATAATTGCATGCATTCTGAAACACCGCTCACCATACGTTATAATAGGCCGCCAACGCGCTCGGTGTATATTTCTGCGTGCGTTCCCGAGCCCAATAATTCCTGCCGAGGAAACTGAACTCTTGCCGACTCGGATATATAGAACGACATCAACTGGACGAACGACTGCGCGCACTGGAAGGACCTTGTGCCCTACAGGTGCTACACCCTCAACGCGGGGCACCAGGACAAGGTCTCGAGCTTCGGCCCCGACTCGGGGACCGCGTGTACTGTTTTGTGCGTCGCGAATCTGCGACCTCCCGGCTGTGTATAGTTCCTCACCCCCGACACAACTCCGACTACCACTGCACGTCCTCATCTGTGACTATCGAAAACCCGGGCTCCGGCGATCTGCGCAACGTGAACTACCCGTGCATGCCTTTCGTATACGTTTCCTGCATGTATCTCATTGATACTGTTCCTAGGGAGGCCCCAGTCAACGGGCCGGGTTCCGTGTCAGTATTGATTTCTATTTCTCTCCTGCATGGGGCTGATCATAACGTTGACAAAATTTCTAGGAACGACAATATGAACTCCTTCGAGTGTTTCGCGTCCTGAAGAAGAACAGAGGAGGTCGGGGCCACGCGCGAAGGCGATGGGTATGCATTTTTTTCGTTGAATAACCCCGGCGTTGCCAGTGATCCCGTCGTCGCTTTCCGGTGTTGAATCATCACCCTTACTGTTTTCCTCGACCGTGTTGAACCGCTGCTGTGAATACATTAATTACTAGCTGTTGATTTGCGCGCACCTTGTTGTGATTGATTCTCCCCACCCCAATATTTCGGTTCCCTCGGTGTTGAATCACCCGTCATTCATCCAATTGGGCGACTCTGAATCGTACTTTTCTCTTTTATCAAACTTCACGCTGATGGCTAACCATGTTCAACTACGCCGAGCTCCCTGAGCCGCGTTAGATATCAAAAAAAAAAAAGGTCCGAGACTCCAGTTGGGACTAGGGAAGTTTATACGACAAGTTGACGTGTTTCAACGCCGTTGGTCTCAAACTTCAGTGTTGAGTGAGTCGATTGGTACAACTTGAACTCCGATCAAATCTGAGTGGTGGACGCCGGCAGCTGCCGACCTCTTTCGGATTGTTTACCTCTGCAAACCTCTTCTGAGACCTATACAGCCCTTCTGAACTTGCAGTCAAACCTTCGCAACTGTTTTAAAATAAGAATGGCCCAAAGGAATGGCGGTGCAACGCGGCCATCACTCTGCACGTGCCAAAGTCAGCTTGAACTTCAAGCAGTTGATCAGTTAAACACCTGCTTTACTATCAATTTACTATACTGAAAGAATTTCCTGCAGCTGGAGACCGGCTGCGGGAGCTTTTACTGACTTCATGTGTCTCCAAAAAAAGCAGCAAGGGGAACGCAAGTTACGCGTGATTGGCCATGTTCTGAGCTCGACGAAGAGGTTTGTCGATTTTCCAGCTCAGAGGTAAGGCGTCGGCAGCTGTCGGTGTGGCAGTGGCGGCTGCCGAGAGTCGTGGCAGTGTAGTATAGTTTGGGTCTGTTCGTAGTGTTAGAAGCATTCTTTTGGTTGGCCGCACCCACGGAGGTCCTCCATAGCCTTGATCGCCGTGCACCGCATCTGAAGCCATCCCCGCCGGGTCCATAGTGGTGACGAGAGTGCGATCCGATCCCACGCCTTTCGGAGGCCCAGATTTTCGCCGATCCTCGGCATCGTCGCCATCTAGCTTTTGCCTTTTGCTTCCGCTGCCACACCACTCTAGCTTTTTGGCTCGAAACTCGGCTCCTCGGGCACGACCACCCGACCCCTCGAACGACTCGACCCCTCGAACGACTGACTAGAATAGATCGACCGACTCTGGCGCCACTCACGAGGCTTCAGAAGAAAACATGGAGCACTAGCGTGCCCAGAACTCGCGAAGAGAACGCGAATGCGACGCAATCGGCGCCACTAAGCCCAGAACACACAAGCCCAGCGCCATTTATCGTCACTCCCGCACGCTCACCTGGTGCAGGTCTTGGACTGCACACTGCGGCTGGATTGCTCATTTCCCCCGTATCACCAACCTCGTTCTACCTACTACCGCGCGACCTGCAGAAGGCGCTTGAGAAGGCCCGCATTTCTTTCCCGGGTTCGTCACCCCTCACGAGCCTCGAGTCCACTCCGGCGCCAAATTTAGCACCGGCCGCCATCATAATACCGACGAAGAGAATACCAGCACTCCCGATACAACGTACACGACGACAGATGAGCGTAGGACCTACATTCACAGGCTCGGGGACGTCCGCAGCCAAGGCCATCGATTTTTTGAAAGATGTGCGGCTGGGATTCAGCGGCCGTACCCTTACAGACACTGAGAAGCTTGAAGAGGTTGGGGATCGCTTCCGGCACGCGACGCCGGCAGACGTGTGGTTCCGAGCGAGCAAATTCACGGCGTGGAACGCGTTCGTGACAGCGTTCGAGGCGCGCTTCGCGGCGATGGTACCCGTGGTGAAACCCCGCCCTCAGCTTCTGGCTGAGCTAGTGGGTATGCGAATCACAGTCGGGGAACTCGCCGCCGAGTATGTGTCGCGTGATGGAGCGAAGATCGTGCCGCTGGTGGAGTTCGCAGCGCGCGTTCGGGAGGCGGTGTTGGACGCGAACGCGGGGATGGAGACGGAGGGCGTTTGGGGATTCCACGCAGCCTTGCCCGCCGTGCTACGGGTCACGATTGGGACCGCGCCGGTGAATTGGGATGGCGTACTGGCGGCGCTCGACACGGTACCTCAGCACGTGGTCGACGTCGCGGTCGAAGATCACAAGTGCCGCATGATGTTCGAGGCGTCGCTCGGCGAGCTCAACACGCTCATGCGCAAGATGCGCGTCGCGCCGCAAGCACCCGTGATGACGGTCGCGCCAACCACGCCGCCCGCAAATGCGCAGAACCCAGCAATGGGCCCCAACCTGCCGACGACGCAGACCGGGGCAGGAGGAGGAGGAGGATGAGGGAAGGCCCGCGAGCCCATCCCACTGGGGACTGAAGCGCGGAAGGCGCGCCTGCGTCAAATCATGACCGAACATAACGCGCGGCAGCCACCCGACACCCCCGAAGGACGCACGCGCTATGCCGCGCAGGTTGCAGACTGGACGTCGAAAAAATGGGCACATCCCAGTGGACAGCGTCGCAATCTGGTCTACCGGGTACCCCATCTCGCCCGGGACGGCCTTGCCCTGCAGTGGGGAGTGCTGGAGATGCGGTGTATGCACGTATCCAGTCCACCGCGTCTGCCCCGCGCCCCTCATACCCGTGCTCGAACGCAAGTACCGCGCGACTTGCGGGACTTGGTTTGGACGTCTGCATGCGGGAGCAACGCAGGGAGGCGCGGGGGTGAACTATGTCAAGACGGTGGAGGTGGAAGGAGTGCTGTGGCAGGAGGCCGGGGAGGAGAAGGCGAAGCCGCGGGAGGAGCGGATTTTTGACACGGACTGCGTCGAACGGCCAACACGTAGTCCCAAGTCCCAGCCAAATTGGTGGCTCGGGCGCTTCCCCTTGTACGTCGATAAGTCTTCAAGAAATCGAGACCATTGATCTGTATTTGGTGGATCCGCGCGAGCGCGACGAGAAGAAGAGCCCCCCGTTCATGCATTGGCTGAGCTTGGGCGGCCCGCGAGGAGAGAAAGTACGGACAATGGGGCTGCTGGACACGGGGGCGCAGATCGGAGCGATAGACAAGACATTCTATCTCTCGAAGGGTAGGCGCCTGGGGAAGATCACGGCGTCGCCGCGGCGGTTGAAGATGGCGGATGGGAATCCGGTGGTGCCGTACGGGCGGTGGGAAGGAGAACTCGAGCTCGAGGGTGTCTGCGTGAGCGGTGTCTTTGACATCTTCGATAGCGGAGGGGGATGGACGGTGCTTGTCGGGAAGCCATTGCAGGCGGCGCTTGGCGTTGTTCACGACGTCAAGACCGATGTTGTGACAATATGCGCCGGTGGGAAGAGCGCGACGCTCACGAACCAGAACCCGAGCATGTGGAAGGGATGGCTATATGCTGCATTGGAGGCGGCGAGGCGCGAAGCCTCAACGGGGGCGAAGTCTTGCGAGACTCCCCCCGCGAGGCGAGTCCCATCCAATGCCGTGCCCGAGATGATTGACCCACACCCAGATACCGAGACGGCGCAGGTCGCGTTCACAGAGGAAGAGGCGGAGACGGGGGAGGCAGTGACGGACGGCAGCGGTATCCGGGAGTGGGACGAGGAGCTGGACGGTGACGCGGGGGCGGCGTGCACTCCCGAGGGGAGTGGGGACGTGCAGGAGAGTACGCAAGAGGCGGTGGAGGCTACGGCCACGCGCGGAGCCGCGCCGGGGGCGAAGTCTTGCGAGACTCCCCCCGCAAGGCGAGTAGACCCCACTCCTGACGCTGAGGACGTTGACGCAGCCGGGGATACAGGAGTATGCATAGAGCAAGACGCGAGCGACGAGGACGACGAGTTCGACGTAGTGGAGGAGATATGGAGCGCGGAGGTAGAGGGTGTGGTGGAGGACGTGAGCGAGGAGGAGTGGATGGAGGGTGAGATGGATGAGGGAGATGCCGATAAAGAGACGCGCAGCGCCTCAACGGGGGTGACATCGTTCGCGAGTCCCCCCGCGAGGCGAGTACCTGCAGTTCTTGATCCTGACGAGACGCATGCTGATGAGATGCCCACGGACGCGACTGCCCCGCGATGCGATGTGCCCCGAGACGGAGAGGAAGGAGAGAGTGGTGACGCGACGACACATGGAACCTCAACGGGGGTGAAGTCTTGCGAGGCTCCCCCCGCGAGGCGAGTCCCCCATATCGATGCCCCAGTAGCGACAGCAGCTGACCCCGAGCCCATGTGTACGAATGCCCCGGTACGAGACACGCGCGGTGGAGGTCAACAGGAGTGTTACGGCGACGCGGAGACACGTGAAGCCTCAACGGGGGTGACGTCTCGCGAGACTCCCCCCGCGAGGCGAGTACTCTTTGATGTTTTGCCGATGTGGATGTCCGTTAACATCGTCGCCCAAGAGCCTATCGCCACGACCGCGTCCGTGTTCACGTGCGCAACAGATCCGTTCAAGCCAGAGCGCGTAGCAGCAGTCCTCAAGGCAGTAACCATCGGGCCGGACTTGACGGACGAGCAGCGCGATCGCGTCCGAGCGCTAGTGGCAGAGCATGCTGATGTCTTCGCGCTGTTGGTCAGCGAAGTTTGCGTCGTCGATGGCCCAGGGTACGCGCCAGAGATCCCGAAAGACGCCGAGTTCAGCATGGGCGCCGTACCGCAACGCCCATGGACGAAGCCGCAGAATGTCGACGTGAACAGGCAGGTTGACGAACTGGTCGCAGGGAGGGTACTACGCCGGATGGACCCGCACGACGTCAAATGCGTGAACCCCATCTCCCTCGTCGAGAAAGACCAAGACCCCGGACTGTCCCTGAACGAACTGATCCACGCCGTTGAAGATGAGTGTGTGCGGCACGGGATGGAACCACGGAATGACCTACCGCCGAGGGACGAACCGTCCGAGCCGCGAGTACTAGGACCACCTGCGTGGTGGATCTGCGGTAACTTTGCAGAACTCAACAGACATCTGAAGGTCGTACCCCTACCGCAAGGCGATATCCGTGACAAGCAGCGCCGCCTCTCGGGCCACCGCTATGTCTCTATTTTTGACTTCGCGTCGGGATTCTACGCTATACACGTCGACGAGAAATTGCAGCCATACCTGTGCATTTGGATCCCCGGACGGGGCTACTTCGCGTTCATGCGGCTGCCCTTCGGACTTACGGATGCCCCCACTGCCTTTGGTGACATGGTCGCCCAACGCTTCTGGGACCTGCTCGTAGATGAGACCATGGAGCTCCTTGTGGACGATGGCGGAACGGCCGCGGACGACTTCGAGGAGATGATGCGGCGACTTCGAGTCATATTTACGCGCGTACGGGAGACGAAGCTATTGCTCTCTGCGAAGAAGACAAAGCTTTACATGACGGAAGCAGTCTTCGCGGGGTCGACCGTCGGGCCCAGGGGGGTGTCGCCGGACCTGAAGAAGCTGACAACAATCGTCCAGTGGCCGCAGCCGCTTTAGGCTTCAAGTCTCCATTCGTTCCTCGGGCTGACAGCCTACTTCCGCGATCTTGTCAACAACTACGTCGCCGAAGAAGCCCCACTGCGCGACCTGCTTGCGCTCGTCGACACCTCTGCAGCGCCGAACAAGCGCGTATACTGACAGATAATGTGTGCATTTAAGCTGACAGACCACTGGACGGAGAAGCACACGAAATGCTTCCTGCGCCTGAAGCAGATACTCACCTCGGAACCCGTACTACGTGCGCCGCGTTTCGAGACGCTGAAGGACTTCCCGTTCATACTGAACTCGGACGGCTGCAAGGGTGGTTTAGCGGCGATCCTCGCACAGAAAATGAAGACAACACTGCCTGGCAGGAAGGTCATAGTGCGCCGTCACCCCATCGGATACGCGTCGAAGCGGACGTCGCCCGTGGAGAAGCGTTACCCGCCGCACCTGTTGGAGTTCGCGGCGCTGAAGTTTGGACTAGACAAGTTCGCGAATGTTGTGTGGGGCCAACCTGTGTTGCTGGAGACGGATTGCAGTGCTTTGCGTGATGTCTTGACCAACAAGAAGCTTAATGTGGCGCACAAGCGATGGCGAAACGGGGTATTGGGATACAACATAGTCGGGGCTAAACACATCAAGGGGACGACGAACATCGGGGCGGACATCTTGAGCCGGAAGTACGACGAGGTGGAGGAGCAACTGGGGGACAGCCACGAATGGACGATATCGCCGGATGCGGAGGCGGAGTCGGGGCTGGAGAATGATGTATTCTCGGTGTGCGTGGAGGCAGCCGGGGATGCAGATGCCTTCCTCATTGTGGCGCTTCCCGAGGGGACGATGGCGCTGCGTGAGCGCCTGAAGGATGAGCCACTGTATGTGGAGGTGCTCGACGCGATCCACGAGCTGGCGGTCGGCATGTCACGGCGTGCACGGGAGAAAGCCAAGCACCGCACGTCCGAATACTTCGTGGAAGGCGGGAGGTTGTGGAAGTTGGGCGGCGGCACGAGGGGGCGCGCGAAGTCGAGAGTGGAGTGCGTGACACGAGCGGAGGCAGTCGAGAGGGCACGGAAGACTCATGAGGAGCGGGGGCATTTCGGTCGCGACGCGATCAAGATGATCCTCATGGACGAGATCACCAGCCCGGGGCTTGACGCGTCGATTCTGGAGGCTATACGTGATTGCGGGCAGTGCAAGGCGTTCGGCGCGACTCACATTCACTCCCTACTGAATCCCATCACCCGCCGACACCCTTACGAGCTCTTGGTGGGCGATTACCTGTCTCTCTCGGTCGGCAAAGGCGGCTACAAAACCGTCGGCCTGTGGCTCGACTGCACGTCGCAGAAGGTATGGGGGGATAAATTCAAGACTGCGGGCACCGGGAAGACGACAGTCACGACCTTGCACCACATATATCGCGACTTCGGGAAGTTCGAGACTGGCATGACTGACGGCGGGTCCCATTTTGACTGTGTGGAGGTCCGCGATTGGCTCACGGCACGCGGGATCAAGCACCACGTCGTCCCGAAATACTCTCCCTGGATAAATGGACTTGTCGAGGGGGCGAACAAGATCCTGATCCACATATTGGCACGGCTGTGTGCGCCGGACGTCGGCGAAGACGTGTGGAATGCAACGACGTGGGAGACGTTGCCGCGGAATTGGCCGGACCACTTTGACAAGGCGCTGATGATTATGAACGACAGGATCCTGCCGTCAATCAAGTTTACGCCGAATGAGATAGCGTTGGGGAAGGTCGTAAACACACCCGAGACACCCGTAACGGAGAGCGTCGAGGAACCGTCCACAGCGGATGTCGCCATGCACCTGGGGTACGTCGCACAACAGCGGCTGGACGGGTACGCGGAGCGCGTGAAATACGCGCTAGGACGGAAAGCCGCCTTCGACCGCAAGGTGATCACGTCACGGGCGGGGGCGGTGACGTTCCGGAAAGGCCAACTCGTTCAGGTCGCGGGGAGCATATGGGACTACACCTTCAAATCACTCCGGAAGCTCATCCACTATTGGTTGACCCCGCATCGTATTGCAGAACGGGTTACAGACTCGTATCGACTCGAGAACCTACGAGGCGAGCCTCTCGACAGCGTCTACAGTGCGAGGCGGCTGCGCGCGTTCGTTCCGAAGAAAGGCGGGCGGCTCGAGCGCGAGCAGGCGGAGTTCGAGGCCGCGTTGGCACCGGTGGTGGAAGCGGCAGAGGTTGCGGAGCGAGAGGCGGTGGAGGCGGAGCGTGCAGCGGCAGTTGGTGCGTCGTTGGCGTAGAGTCGTCGTGTTTGGCGGCGCGGACACCGCCTTTGTGGTGGTGGGCGCATGTGGCAGCGGCGGCTGCCGAGAGTCGTGGCAGTGTAGTATAGTTTGGGTCTGTTCGTAGTGTTAGAAGCATTCTTTTGGTTGGCCGCACCCACGGAGGTCCTCCATAGCCTTGATCGCCGTGCACCGCATCTGAAGCCATCCCCGCCGGGTCCATCGGCATCTGCCGCTTAACCTTTCCGAGATTGATCGGAGATGTTTTCAGGAGCTGCGAAGCTCATAAGTAGTGCCGCGATATGGAACAGAATTTTCGGGGACAGTTCACAGAAATGATTCAAAACAATTCGTGGCTGTTGGAGGCTTTTACGGTGTGAAGAAGAGATTGCACAAGCAGAAGCACGGTCACGTGGTTATGTTGAAGTTATCTCCGAAGCCCCTGTTGCAGTGTTTGGCTGTAAGCTGCGTGTCTGACTCGCGTCTCAATACCGACGGAATGAGCAGGTTCTTCGGGAACTTGAAGATCACCGACCCATTCATTTATTCACCTAGGATAATTCCTAATGTCTATCTCTCGCGCTAGCTCCGGCACTAGCTCGCAATCAGGGTTTTGCGGGATCTTTATGGTGAAATTAGTTCAAAGGGAAGCATGCTGTAAAGTGCTATCCATCCTTTGAAACAGGCCATCTCCATCAATACTAAATTCACCGCGTATTTTCGCGACAGCGGGCTTGATATGGGAAGATTATCCGCCCAAAACGCGCCTGCCAGGGTATGATGAATCCTATAAAGTGGGCGGTACTCGGGTTTGTCTGTCAGTATCTTGCCCACCTACAGAGAACAAAAAATGCTCCTGCTCAAGAAATCGTCACTTATGATAGCTGCAATGCTGTCTGTGTCAATTCATTTCCAGGTGGATATTCATTGCATTCATTTTGAAACACCGAGTGCTCACCAAGCGCTATAATAGGCCGCCAACGCACTCGGTGCCTATTTCTGTGTACGCTCCTGAGCCTAATAATTACTGCTGACGGAGGAAACTTAACCTGCGCCGACTCGGATAGAACAACGTCGACTGGAGCAACGACTGCGTGCACTGGACGGGCCTCGGCTCAGGCGACTGCTACACCCTCGATGCGGGACACCAGGACGCGGTCTTGAGCTTTGGCCCCGATTCGGGGACCACCTGCAAGCTCTAGTGAGTCCGAGTCGCAGACAGATTATGCTCAGCTGCCTCGAGTTCCTCACGACACAACACAGCTCCGATTACGACTGCACGTCCTCCTCTGTGACTCTGAATTACCCCGGTAGCAGCGATCTGCGCAACCTGAACTACCCGTGCGTGCCTTGTCTTTTTTATATCCTGAAATGCATCTCCATTGATGCCATTTTCAGTGGGGGGGCTAATGTGTCAGTACTGGCTTGCTTCTCCTGAATTGCCATAGTATGGGGCTGATTATAACACAATTTCTAGGAACGACAATATGAACTCCATCAAGTGTACTTGAAGAAGTGGTCGGCGCGACGCGAAAGGGGTTGTATTTCAGCAATGGCGGCCCGTGATCTATGCCGCATTGGTCCACCTTCACTTTTCAGCGCCGAATCTTGGTTGGATCCCCGTAATTTCTTTTATTCGACCGGCTGACTTGGAATCCCCATTGTGAAGTACTGTGTACTAGTTGTTGATTTACCTCCTTGCCGTGATTGATTCACCGCGATACTTTTGGTTGCCTCTTTTTACATTGAATCAGCCCCAAGTGTATGGCCAGCATCTGGCATTCCTTGCCTTCAATATATATATACTTATTACTGGCTCAACAAGTTTCAACGCCGACTCAGACCGGACTTCACATCGAAATGTTTCGACTACATATCTGTGTCAATTCATTTCTAGGTGGATATTAATTGCATACATTTTGAAACACCTCGTACTCACCATACCCAATTGGACGAACGATGGCGCGCATTGGCAGAACCTCAACCAGGACGCCTCGACGCGGGGCACCAGAACAAGGTGTCGAGCTTCGGTCCCGACTTGGGGACGGCGTGTACTGTTTTGTGCGTCGCTGATCTGCCACGACCTCCCAGCTGTGTGTAGTTCCTCACCCCGACACAGCTCCGACTACCACTGCACCTCCTCGTCTGTCACTATTGAATACCCGGGCTCCGGCGATCGGCGCAACGTGAATTATCCGTGCGTGCCCTTCTCTTTCTCGTACCTTTCCTGCACGCACCTCATTGATACTAAGTTCCTAGGGAGGCTCCCGTCAACGGGCCGGGTGCTGTATCAGTATTAAATTTTATTTCGCTCCTGGATGGGGCTGATCATAACGTTGACAAAATTTCTAGAAACGACAATATGAACTCCTTCGAGTGTTTCGCGTCCTGAAGAAGAACAGAGGAGGTCGGGGCCACGCGCGAAGGCGATGGGTGTGCATTTTTTTCGTTGAATAACCCCGGCGTTGCCAGCGATCCCGCCGCCGCTTTCCGGTGTTGAATCATCACCCTTACTGTTTTCCTCGACCGTGTTGAACCGCTGCTGTGAATACATTAATTACTAGCTGTTGATTTGCGCGCACCTTCTTGTTGTGATTGATTCTCCCCACCCCAATATTTCGGTTCCCTCGGTGTTGAATCACCCGTCATTTATCCAATTGGGTGACTCTGAGTCGTACTTTTCTCTTTTATCAAACTTCACGCTGATGGCTAACCATGTTCAACTACGCCGAGCTCCCCGAGCCGCGTTAGATATCAAAAAAAAAAAAAAAGAGGTCCGAGACTCCAGTTGGGACTAGGGAAGTTTAAATGACAAGTTGACGTGTTTCTATGAGGCTTCGTTTGTCCAAAAAATCGCGCAAAAGAGGGCCAGTGTGCGCGAAAGAAGCGTGAGTCAGACAACAGTGTCATCAAGCCGAGTACGAGCCGAGTGGCTGTGGGACACTAGTATTGTGGTTTCCTCGTCCACAAAGTCCTCGCCCTCGAATACAGATTTCCGCACTGATTTCCTCATGGGTCATATCCGTTAGCCCTCTGCTCCATGTCAAACTTGTGTACATATGTCATAAAATAGATCCAGAATGTGTTCGAAACCTTGGGTTTCCTACTATTCGACATTGACACAGCAGGATTTGTGTAGAATCAGCAAGTAGGGAGCCTTTACTCAGATTTATTCTTCCCCCTTGCTGGGTTACAGACTCTGTTGGCAGGGGAGTCGATGTGATGAACTTTGGGGAAAAACTTCCCAATCTAATCTAATCCGACATCTTATCTTATCTGGCAGATCATCCCGATTCTTGAACCCAATGTCCTGAACCTGTCTGGACGCTGGATGCCACGGAGACATGGGTAATAATTCTCACCAATTGTATCTGTGAAACTCAGCTATCCCTCCTGCAGGAAAGCTAGTGATGGTTGACTCCGACTCGGCTCTTTCGCGCGCACAGATCTATTTTTTGTACAAAGGAACCATCATAGAAAACTTGCAAACCTCTTCTAAGACCTATATAGCCCTTTTGAACTTGCAGTCAAGCCTTCGCAACTGTTTTAAACTACAACTGGCCCAAAGGAATGGCGGTATAACACAGCATCACTTTGCACCTGCCAAAGTCAACTTGAATTTCAAGCAGTTGATCAGTTACATAAGCACCTGCTTCACAAGAATTTCCTCGAGACTTGCTATGCTAGCTTTTACTGACTTCATATGTCTCCTCTAAAAAAATCAGCAGAGAAAACAACGGAAAAAGCAAGTTACGTGTGATTCTACGGCCCGAAAGCGGGGTTTGAACTGTCGTGCGCAGAGAACCACGCGCCGCCCCGGTGTTCCTCGATTTATTTTTTGATCGCTTATTTTATAAGGCGACCAGATGGTTTGTCGCAAATTTCGAGTTCGACGAAGAGGTTTGTCAATGTTCCAGCTCAGAGGTAAAGCGTCGGCGCTGCCGTGCCGCTTAAGCAACCTTTCCGAGATTGCTCGGAGATGTTTTCAGGAGCAAGTGAGGTCAGTTTCATATGGTATGGAACCGACTTTTTGGGAGCAATTTAAGCAGAAAGGACCCAAACCAATTCGTGGCTGTTGGAGGCTCTTACAGTGTGAAGATGATCGGCAAGCACGGTCACGTGGTTGTGTTTAAGTTATTTCCGAAGCCCTTGTTTGGCTGTAACCTGCGCGCCTGACTCGCGTCTTGGTATGGACATGAGCAGACTCTTCTGGAGCTTGGAGACCACCCACTCATTCATTTATTCATCCAAGATAATTCCTGATATCCCCCGCGCTAGCTCTGGCACTAGCTCGCAATTAGGGTTTTGCGGGATGCTTGTGGTGAGATTGGTTTAAAGCGACGCATGCTGTCGAAAGTGTTATCCATTCTCTGAAATGGGCCATCTCCATCAGCGCTAAATTCACCGTGTTTTCGCGACGGCGGGCTGGATATGGGGAGATTAATTCGTCCAAAACGCGTCTGCCAAGGGAGGCCACTACTGTACCATTTCGACCGAGTGTTCGGCCTATGTCACGCGTCACCTAAGGTGTTCACTTTTTCAAGTGTTCATTCTGACAAATCCCATCAGTAGTTGCCATAAATGGTAGTCTGGCAGATGCCGGACCGATTTTTGGGGTGTTTTTTTGAGCCTATTTGGGCCAGAAAACCCAATGTCACCGTCACCGATACCAAAAGTGTTCAGTTCAGAGGCCCACGTCACGCGTCACTTGAACACTCGGTCGAAATGGTACAGTAGTCTCTCCTAGACAGACACTTCAACACATGCGACACTCGTACCTCGCGTGTGTTGAAGTCTGTTGTTAAGCGCGGGGGTCCGATCAGGGTACAGTCTTGTTACATAATTTTATGTAATCATTCTCCACCGCCAAAACGCTCGTCGACGCTTCATCTCATTTTATTCATCCTGAGACTATCTAAGACACTATGCCTAGTATACAGAGATATTTAACCGGGGTCATAATTCTTTTTGAACATCATTCGCGCTCGCAGGGAATATTTCGGTAGAATGCACGTGATTAGTCGCGGTCTTTTATAACAACGTTTCCTGTACAACTGTCACAATTCTGAGGAGACAGAATCACAAGGAAATGTTCACAGATTCGCGCTATGTGCTCAGATTATTAGAAAGCGCGCCTCCAACGAGCCAGGTTTCGCGTCGACGGTGTGATTACATAAAATTACGTAACAAGATCCTACCCTTCGCTTCAACTTCGCTTACAACAGGACTAGGAGGCCACCCACTCATTCATGTATTCACCCAAGATAATTCCTGATGTATCCCCTGCACTAGCTCTGGCACTAGCTCGCAATCAGGGTTTGCGGGATGCTTGTGGTGAAGCGACGCATGCTGTCGAAAGTGTTATCCATTCTCTGAAACGGGCCATCTCCATCAGCTCTAAATTCACTGTGTTTTCGCAACGGCGGGCTGGATATGGGGAGATTAATTCATCTTAAACGCGTCTGACAAGGGTACGATGGAATCTATAAAATGGGTGGTACTTGAGCTTGTCTGTCAGTATCTTGCCCACACCGCGGCACAGAGAACTTGAGCTTGAACACAAATGCTACTGCTCAAGAAATCTTCCCTTACGATAGCTGCAGCGCTGTCTGTGTCAATGAATTTCCAGGTGGATATTATTATAATTGCATGCGTTCTGAACGAACATACTCACCATACCCTATAACAGGCCGCCAACGGGTACGGGGCATTTTTCTGTGTGCGTTCCTGAGTCCAATGATCACTGCTGAAGAAACTGAACATGAGCTGACACTTAGAATGACATCAACTACACGAACGACTGCGCGCACTGGACGAACCTCGTGTCCCGCAAGTGCTACACCCTCGATGCGGGGCACCAGGACAAGCTCTCGAGCTTTGGACCCGATCAGGGGACTGCATGTACCCTGTTGTGCGTCGCAGATCCGCAAACACTTCGCTGGTTGAAAGCTCATTTATGCCCAACAGTCTCAATTACCATTGTTCAGATGTTCCAGCCCTGGTGGAATACCCCGGCTCCAGCGATCTACGCAACTTGGCGTATGTGTATGTCTCTCCGGTTCATCATGATGTCTTAGAATCCCTCTCATGGATGTGTTTTCAAGGCTACCGAATAGCTATGGGCAGGAGATGCCTGTGTGAGTTTGCAGTGCTTGGACATGCGTGGGGCTCACTATTTAATTTTCCAGGAACGACAATGTGAACTCCTTCCTCTGTTTTCCGCCACTCTGAAGAAGAGGTCGTCGCCAGACCCCAAGCGAAGGGGCATAATGGATTTCAGCCCGGAGGCTCTGAATATCCCGGAGGTTATGCAAGACTCCTTGATCTGCCCCACTTTTCAGGGTTGAATCACCCTTACTTCTTTCCGACCTTGCCCGTGTTGAACTGCCGCTGTGTAGTTATTGCAATTAATCTTCTTGCCGTGTTTGACTCCTCCTCCAATACTCCGGTTACTTTTTTCGTTGAATCATGCCCAATTCCGGATGTTGAATCATCCTCACTTTTGGGTTGAATCATTTACTTTTTGGCCACAATATAAGTGTGCGGCCAGCATATCGCACTGAAATGCCCTCTAAAATATCACGCTTCCTCAATAAACCTCGCCGACTTGGACCGAACTTCAAACTGACCATGTTCAACCATGCAGGGCTCCATGATCAATGATGCAGTAGCTACATGTCCTTTACATCATAGCTGCAGGGTCTCAAACTTGGTAATTTTGTCCGGGGCTTGAGCCAGCTCGGGCTCGGGAAATTTAAAAGACAAGTTGGGGTGTTCCAGCACCGTTCAACTTAGTGAGGATGAGGCGAGGTCAATATGAAATGGGCATAAACAAAAGGAAAAAAAAAAGGGGGGGGGAGGGTTGAATGAATATCGATTGAATTCAATGCAATGAATGAATCTGGAGCGTTTATCCACCGAGGAACGAGTTAGATAAGACTCAGAGGAGCAGGATCGCGGTCACGTGCCAGTCGCGTAAACTCCCCTGTTTGGCTGTAACCAAAAGCGTCGACTTCGCGCTCGGTGCCGAACTGAGTGAGTAGGCTGAAATTATACGGGAATATAATGGTCACCGACACATGCAATTGCCACTGGCACGGCCAAAATCATTCCTAATGTCTATCTCCAGGGCTAGCACTCGGCAGGCACAAACTTGCAACTCGTGTTTCCGCGACGATTTGCTAGATATGGCGAGATTGATTGGAGAGTAGCTGAATGTGGAAGGACCATGGTAAGATCCATCCCTTGAAGCAGGCGATATTCAACGCTGTACTTGCTAATGTCTATCTCCACAAGAAGTCACCGGCGAGCCTGCAATTCATGTTTCTGAGTAGGATCGCTGAATATGGCGATATCAGTTGGGAGAGTAAGAGATGGTGAAGGGACCAGGGTAAGATTTATCCCTTGAAGCGGGCAATTTTCACCACTGTACTTGCTATTGTCTATTTTCAGGAGCGCTCAAGTCATCGGTGAGCTCGCAATTCGTCAAGTCGTGCTGAGTATGGGAAGATTGGCTTGGAGTGGAGAAGACTGGCAAGGTATAAAGTGGGCGGTTTCGAGTTGCCTTCCAGCATCTCTCTCCAACTGCAGTTGATAAGAACACCTTGAAGAATGCTACTGCTCAAGAAATCTTTTGTCATGATAGCCGTTGTGCTGTCTGTTCATCTCAAGGTGGGCACTCATTCATTGAATACATTTCAACACACCTCGCTAACTCTTTAAATCAATATTATCGGGCTGCCAACGCGGTCGAGCTCGGTGCATTTTTCTGCGTGCGTTCCTAGGCCCAATGCTTGGTTTCAGGGAATTGAACACGAGCTGCTACTTAGAACGACATCAACTGGACGAACGACTGCGTGTATTGGGGTGACTTCGAGGTGTACACTTGTCTCACCCTTAATGCGGAGCACCAGGACAAGGTGTCGAGCTTCGGCCCCGACTTGGGGACCGCATGTGCACTCCAGTGAGTCCGAGTCGCAGAGTTATGCCCCGCCGTCTCGAGTTCCTCACGCCACAAAACAGTTCTGATTACCACTGTGGGAGCTCGTCAACGATTCGGGAATACCCTGGAACCGGCGATCTGCGCAACGTGTATTATCTGTACATCCAATTAGTTTTGCAGGATGCATACTTGTCATAATATCTTGCAGGCCGGCAAAAGGGGCGCAGGGAACTGTGTCAGTGTGCTGCCGCGCTTGGATATATGCATGTGGATTATCATCTAATTTCCTAGGAACGACAACATGAGCTCCTTCACCTGTTTCCCGGGCTGAAGAGGTTGGCGCCACACGAAGGGGGGTCTTGGTGTTTGGGGGCAAAGTTTGATGTATATGCGTTACGAGTAAAGTGTTAGAGTTCAATATGATTCGATGCGATGGGTTATGAAATGTCACTTCAACTCACACGGCCGCGCAAGACTTCGACGCTCTTGTCCCTTGAAAGCTTGAACATTCGTCACTGCTGAAGCGAGATGTGTCAGGAATCACAAAACAAAACAAAAAACCGTCCTCCTAAGAGGCGGTGGCGGTGTGAGCGGTCAGCATGAGGACCTGATCCGCCACGACATGTCAATGCGTGCCATGATCATGCGTGCCTCAGGAAAGAGGTATGGCTACGAGTGTTTGGCATGGACAAACGAATTCACCATTAGACGCGCTCCCGCGGCCATGCATCGAAGTTCGACGATCACAGCCGGACCCGATCACAATATTTATGTGCTGGGTGCGGCACACCGGGTACAGCAATAAATAATAGAAGTATACATCTGGTGCGCCCCCGAGCTCTCCTATTCGTCCTCCAACCAGTTTTCTATCCCTCAGTACTGATTTTCGTCATATCAGAGCCTCTAAGCGACAACGCCACGACGTTGTGAGAGTTTTCAAAAATTTCGTGTTCTCCGATGCTGCGACCTCCAGCGGGTGTACTAGTAGTTGGAGTGTACTGCGAAGATCATTGCCAAATGCAACCGTGCGAAAATCAAAAGATCATTGATGTGATCAATCCCCACCTTCCACCACCCTCAAACCACCTCATCTTCTTCTTCGTGATGCTTTGCCTGGTGACCACACGCACTCTCGTTAAAAGCTGAAAAGCCATGAAGATCTTCTGTTATCTTCGAAGAGTCCCTTGTGTCCGAACATGTCTGGCACAATCTGGACTCCGATGGCATCTGACAAAACGCTTCCCACTGAGTCTTCAGCAGGACGCACACCACGAGTTGCGATTGGCTGCATTTTGCTCACTCATAAACCAATTCTCGACACCCCATCCCTTAGAGTCTAGATGTATACATCTTCTTTGCAGTGGCTGATATTTCTTATGTGGGTGCCAAGCCCTGGGCCAGGGACGAAAGCCCGGCCGTCTCCTCGGTGCTCTTAAGCTCTTTTGAGTCCCTAGTCTCGAAAATTCGCTCACCGCGGACGCGTTCTTGGCGTGGCTATTTTGTCTTTTTCGCTCCTTTTATCGAACAATAGGGGCAGTCAGAGTAGCGGTTTTCGGGCGGTTTTAGAGTCGGTTTTAGAGTCAGTTTTAAAAACAGTTCTCGAAATAATAAGCGTGTGAAAACCGTCGAAAACCAGAACCGCCTTCGAAATGCAAAACCGCCTCTGGAGGCGGTTTTACATCGGTTTTCTGAGACGGTTCCGGTTCTCAAAATTTATCTTTGCCTCGACGACAATTTATCTACCTTTGTGATGTACATAATAGGCTGATTAATCTGCACCCTTTTATCCTGGAGCCGCGTAGCCCGCTATCTTCTGCTTATAATGGCCAGACCCAAGCTAGAGCTGCCACCACCTCGCAGGGGGCCAAGGCTGCTGCCAACATCGCAGCTACTGAAGCTTGAAAAGATGCCAAAGAGAAAAGAAAAACTGGGACTAGCAAACGACGTGGTCGTCCCCCCAAAAACTTGCCGCAGGAGCCAGTGTTTGTCTACATGCACAACACGTCGTGTGGCGGACGGCATGAAAGAGAGAGGTACATAGCCACGAAATAGATTACCATTTACATTTGCGGGCTTGGAATTGTCATCAAGAACCGTCATCAGAACCGACTTGGAAAGTGGGTCGGTCAAGATTCAGGTCGGTTTTCAGAAGGATCACACGGTTATGATGTAAAACAATTTCCAGAACCGCCTCGAGAACCGACATCAAAACCGACTCTAAAACCGCCCGAAAACCGCTACTCTGACTGCCCCTAATCTCGACGTTGTTGAAAGCGGCGTAGTATGAAATCATCGCACTGTACAGTCGGACATCCAAGAATTCACAGATAGAATGGACGGTGAATTCTAAATCCAATGTATGCCCTCTGCGCCGCGTACGAGGACCTTCAAAGGGTGCTGATGCCGAGTAAATCGAACAACTATAGAATTCCCCGTGCATACTTCTCAATTGACCCATAGTCTAGCCACGTCGGAACCGCCGTGAATAGCATCGGCGGATTTGGCGGACATTCACAGAGTTCTGTTCAAGTTGTCAACCATCGATATATTATTTTACCTGGGGCCCAGGCACTCTACCTGCCATTTCTATCTCCGCAACGTTCAATTTACCGGCCCAAGCCCGCAATTCGTGCTTCTGACACGTCCTCCTGAATTGGGCGATATTGGTTCAGTATGGTAAGGGCGCATTCGGTTCTTGTTCTACTGTACTTGCTAATTCCTGTATTCACGGGCACTCAAATTCACCGGCGCAAGCTTGCAACTCCTGGTTCCAAAGCGTCTTACTGAATATGGCAAGATCGATTTGGAGTGTAGGATTTTGTCGAGGGTACGATGGTATAAAGCCACGGTCGTTGAATTTGACGGTCAGAACTTTGCCCCACCAACAGTCGATAACTTCAAGAACAATAATGCTACTGCTCAACAAATCTTTTGTCATGGGAGCCATCACACTTTCTGTGCATTTCCAGGTTGGTATTAAATATTGTACGCATTTAGATAGACCTCTGAGTCGTTAAATCGTCTATTGTATTCTCTCGGCTGCCAACGCTGCGCTCGGCGCATTTTTCTGTGTGCGTTCTTGAACCCGATGATGGCTACGAAGGACTAACACGAGCCAATACCTAGAACGACATCAACTGGACGAACGACTGCGCGCATTGGAAGAACCTCGTGTCCCGCGGGTGCTACACCGTCGATGCGGGGCACCAGGACTAGGTCTAGAGCTTCGGCCCCGACCAAGGGCGCTTCAGATTTACGAACCCCTGGCTGTTGAGACTCACTGTCTCCATAAAACAGTCCCGACTACGAATGCAAGACCTTTTTCACGACTCTAGAATATCCTGGCTCCGGGGATCTGCGCAACGTGTATTTTGAGGTTGCTTATCCTGTGTCAGTTTTCTGCCAGTGAAATTGGCCATAGTTCTCATTATGATTTTCCAGGAACGACGGTCTGAAGTCCTTATCCTGCTACTCGGCTTGAGGTACAAGTTGATGGCGCGAAAGCGAGGAATATAAATTTGGAGTGTAAGTAGATTCTGATATATGTCCGTGTGGGCGACAAAGCTCAGCGAGAGTTTCAATGATATATGAAATGGATTCAAACCCCGAACTTCAAGTCTTCGAGGTCTGCGAGAATTATACAGCAATTTCCATGTGGGGAGTCTTAAAAACTTGGACTTTCTGACACGCTGTAGAAAGAATTTAGTGCAATGGCAAGGCGAAATAAAAATAACTGTGTTTCGACTCAAAAAGACCGACCTCCTAAGAGGTAGTGGCTACGCATATGTGGAGGGCATGGCCGCCATATTCACCACCGTTCACGCACTAGGCGAGCCATGCTTCTTTCCGAGTCCGAAGACCCGAAGGTAGTAGACCTCCGAAGAGGGGTCGTGGGTACGAGTGTTTGGCATGTACAAAGCAGATTCCCCACTGGGTCGCGCACGGAGCGGACATGCAACGATGTCTTACAATGAAATTCAGACCCGATCACCAGAGTTTTGTTCTTTGTGCGGGGCGCGGGTGTGATAAAAATTTTGACTTCATCGAGCCGCTCCTCTGTTCCTTCCCACAGGCCCTCAAGATGACCGGGCATGGGATTATGCGCCACTGTCGGTCAAAGCGTCGGGTCTCGGTTCCCAATAAGGAGCGTGCGAAACATCATTGATTTCATCATTTGCTTGACGTCCTCCTCCTCTGTCCAGTGTTTACTACTCCCTTGCTTAGTTGCTACTCCCTCCCTTCTCGCCCACGCCAATGTCCTCAATATCTGCGGATATCAAATCTCAACTGGTCGCCGCCATGACCGCGCGCGCGACTATATCATCCTTCACCCTCGATGCGCCCGTTCTCGCCGACAGAGTGTGGACTGATCATGACAACGCGCCCGACGCAGAGCATGCGGACTTCCTGGAAAGCGCGAGGCAGGCTCTTTCAATCGCATATTTCGCACATATGAGACGGCGCCCGAATTCGTTCGAGTTCGGTATGTATGAGGTACAAAATCGTATTCTCTGGCAGATCGCGAAATAGTGCTGACTTCGGACTAGCTCGTGAAACAGAATCTATTTACCAATCAAATCTTCAAAATCCTTCTCTCGCGGGCAACCGCCTTGGACGAATCGCCCACTGTCGTTTCCCAAATCTTCCTATTTCATGTTGCTGCGCTTGCCCAGTGCTCGACCACAACAGAATTCAATGACTGGTTTGTCGAGCTATTTGGACCTTTGATTGAGGACGCGGAGGATGTTGTGGTCAAGGCGTGAGTGCATTCTGGCCGTTTTATTGTATCTGACGAAGGGGACACCTTCAGATTCGGACTGGAGGACGACGCGGAGGACGACGCGGAGGAGAACCGGGTGCAGAAGAAAGCGAGGATCGGAGAAGAGAGTCGGTTCTACCGCTGTTTGTCTCCACTGCACTGTTTATTTATCGATTCTAATTCGAATGCAGCCTACACCCTGTTTCGGGAATTGCAGATGGACACTCAGGCTCGTGCCAAAAGACTCGACAACACCGGCCGACGAGCCTCTGGTGTGCGACCACCCGTGCGTGCTTCACCAGTGTTTCATGTCCTGAACTAACAGTCTCCATAGGTCGTCACCGCAGCGAAGCGCATCGGAGCATCTAGCAGGGAGTCATGCAGATCCGTCCACCTTCTCAAGCGTTTCGTCTCCCGTACTTCAAGAACTGTCCGGCGAGCGGTTTCTAGCCTTGTTCAAACCTCACAGGGCTTCCCCTCTTTTCCCTCTGCACCCTCCTTTGCTCCGCGATTGGACCCGAAGCCTCGCGCTATGCCTGGCGCCTGGCCTACCGTCTCGTCTCCTGCCCGCGTTGGCGCCATCACGCAACTCCCGCAGCTCCCTATTCTTCGAGAGCCCGTCAAGCCTCAAGCTCATCAGGCTTTAGGCGACTCCTTTTCCCGCTTTCCTCGCCGTGCAAGCAGTACATTTGCCGTAAAACACTTTTGCCCGCTGGTTGCTTCTTCAAAATCCGCCCATTCTTAGATCCCCTGTCGCTCCTCAGTTGAAGCTCAAACATCACTGCAACACACAGAACATCCTACCCGGCGGTTCAACGTCGCCTTCTATTCATCCATCCATTGTATAACAACATATCCAGCCCCATTGTATAACATTTATCCATTGTATACCATATAAAATATCCCTACCTACATGGTCTGCGTACCAACACTTTTTTTTATCCATTGTATCCACGCATTACTATAGCATATATTCATCCCTTGTACTCAACGATTGCATACTACGAGAGTCGCAGCTACATTTCGGATATCGGAAGCTTGATACTTATCGAGTGCGCAGATTCATTAGAAACGCGGAAACTCCAGCCGCGCAAAGGCAGATGCTCGGGAAAAAAGCAGTAGGATGCACATCACAGTTGAGCTAAACGTAAATTTCGGATGAAAAAATAGGTGATAGGTTATTGCAAGTACACAGTTGAAGTACATCTATACGAAGCCTGTTTAGGACGCGAGTGCAACTCTCGGACATCCACGTAAGCGGGACGTCGATTTTGCAGGGTAGAAAATGAATACGAGAAGAAGAAAATTGCAGACGGATGAACTCACCGCATTGGAGTAAAGGGAATTCACTTCAGGTGCAGCCTAGCTCAGACCAAGATTTGAGACTCGGAGACTTCCATACAAGGGATTCCGACGCTGGGAGAGATAGCGGGATAACGAAGCGATGATAGGGTGTGAAGTTACAGGAGGCACACGGGGTCCTTGCACTGGACTATGTCGCATTCCATTCGTTGGGCATAAACGTTGCCGAGCAATGCCGAGGGTAAAGCTTGTTTCGCGGCAGTGAAGTTTACAGGGCGGGACCATGTCCACGCGGTTCGCCCGTCTTCGCCACTGCGAGGCCGAGTGAGAACGAGCTCTCCGTTCGTTTGGAAGGACACGAGTCGCCTGATGGTGCCTGGCAAAAGGCGTTTGTGATGTGACTGGAGTTACTCGACGCGTCGGGGTCGATCACGTGGTGCATTGTTTGCTTTCTCTCCGCTCTTCGCCCGTGCGATGAGCAGCACAGACGACCCGTATTCCCCGACCTACGGGACCGCGACGTTCACAGGTATGTTCCCGAGTACTCCCAGAGTGCAACGCTCACTCGTTCAGACACAGACGCGTCGCACATGCAGCGAGCGGACTCGCCTTCAGACGAATCGTACACCGACAGCAACTCACTCGAAGAAGTCGAGGCGTCCCTCAACGACCTCGACGACGAACTCCAAGAAACAGAAAACGCAGTATCAAACTGGTCCTCTCAACAATCATCCTCGTCCTACACTGGCTCGCCCTCCTTTGTTTCCCTCCCCTCCTTCTCTTCCCCCCCGCCCGCGCTCCATGGCGTGCGTCTCAGCAGGATCACGGAGCGCACCGAGGAATCTCGTCCATCCTCAATGGCCACCTCGCGACCCACCCCCGCCACTCCCGACTTTCGCCGCTCCGTCTTCCTAGGCTCCCCCTCCATGCATTCGCGCGTTTCCACCGAGCCCGCGTCCGCAGGCCTTCCGCCTCCTGGGCGCGCGACAGAGCTCATCGCTGTCTTCGAGGCCGCGCCAGTAGGGGGCCACTCGCGCGCAGCTTCTACTCCTTCCGCACGCAGCCCATCGCCGTTTTTCACCCCAGCCCATTCCATGCCTGATTTGGGTAGCGTCGTCAGCAGCGGTAGCTCGTACGCCCAGGGATTTCACAGCACGTTTGGCTCGCGCCCAGCGTCCCCCACAAAGTCCGCTCGTGTCACGTCCCCCAGCGGAACGACACCCCTCACGCCGACGCGGACGCGCCCGTCGATGAGCACGCTCCTCTCGCAGCCCCCCTTAAGCACCTCGGGTGGAAGCGGGCGGACGAGCCCCTCGGGTATACCAGCCCCAGCACATTTACGCGCACGGACACGCGCACAGATACGTTCACCAACACCAACACGTTCACGCCGTCCAACACGTACACTAACACTCAAACGCAAACGGGCACTACTAACACGCAAACGGGCACTACTAACACGCAAACGGGCACGACTACTAACACGCAAACGCAAACTCACACGACGACGACGCCGCCCGCCTCGCTGCGCCGCCCGGCGCAGGGCAGCCCGCGCTCCCCCCTTGCGTCCGTGCGCAACATTGTGGCGCTCTGGAAGGAACGTACTCCTACGCGGGCGGCCGGCAAGTCGCCGTCCGCGTCCTCGGGTGACAGCAAGTCCTCGTCGTCCTCGGACAAAGGCCGCGACGAGCACCCGCTTCCCGCCCTGCCGCTCCCCGGCGCGCCCCAGCAGCAACAATCTCCCGATCCCGAAGGCCTGTTTGCGATGCGCCGCCGTGCGCGCCCCGACGATACATCGAGTCTGCGCAGCGGCAGGACGCCGAGTTTGCGCGCCAGCGCACGCGCGAGCTCTGCCAGCGGCGGGACCCTCCCGCCGGGGCTCAACGTCGCGGAGCTCAGCGCGTACGCGCAGAGCAACGAGCCGGTATGTGCCATCACGTGTCCGTTGCCATCACTTTGCTGACCAATCTTCTGCCTTTCCTTTCCCGCCATCAATGCCCGCCGACGTATACAGCCGCTGCACATCGGCCTCCTCTGGTTCCTCAACGTTCATGCAGCGCCTCCCTATCGCTGGCAGCGCTGCCAGGCGCTGCTCTACCCCCACCTCCTGCTCCTCTCGTGGCTTGCGCCCGGAGGTGGTCGCGGTATCGTCGGCCTCGACCTGATCAACTGCACCGCGGTGCAGAGCACCCCCAGCCCAAGCCATCCCAGCGCCCGAGACGATGTGGAAGCGTCGCCGCCCGGCTCCAGAGTGGTCAGTTCATCCATCCTCATTCTAAGCTCGCGTACTAAATTTTTTATTTAAACAGAAACGGGCGAGCCCGGCGTCGATACGCTCGTGGATTTGCTGGTGCCGTTCCAGATGATATACGAAGATGGTGTGGAGCGTTTGGCCGCGGAGAGTTTGCTCGAACGCCAAAAGTGGGTGAATCGCATCTGGTGGGTGTCTTCAATTGCGTCGTTGTTATTATAAATGCTAATCTGCAGTGCAGGGAAGCCGTCCACCGCCCGCAGACCCTCTCAGAGTCGTCTGCCGCGTCATCGTCCGGGGACGCGGACGAGAGCGCAAGTGCCGGCGGGAGCAGCAAGATGGCGCGCTCCGAAAGCATCCGCACGATCCTTTCCGTCGACAGCGCCGCGAGCCGTGACAGCGCAGGGAGCAACGGCAGCCGCAGCACCGTTTTCGTCCCGCCCATGGCGGACATCCCAGACATTTCGTCCTCGGGAGCACCACGAGCACCAGCGGGCGGTACGCCCGAGGTACCGGGACGTTCACGCCGAGCGAGGCGTGGACACGGACGTATACGCCCACGGGACGCGCACTGGGACTGGGACGTTCACGCCGACAAGAAGCGAGACGTACACGCAGAGCGAGTATACGCGAACGTTCACACCGACCGCGACCGACACGCGCACCTATGCGTCCGACACGCGCACCTATGCGTCCGACACGCGCACGTATGCGTCCGACACGCAGACTCGCACGAGCGACTATACACGGACGTTCACGCCAACCGGGACGGACACGCGCACGTATGCCTCCGACACACAGACGCGCACGCAATCAGATACAACGCGCACGCAGACGGACGTCCGCCGCCGGCCGTCGCTCGTGTCGTCACACCACACGGGGACAGTCGACGACAGCGTCATTTCCGGTGGGGAGTACGTGTACCCGGGCGACCCGCGCGCGATTGCGGGGCCGCGCCGGGGGCTGGGCGCGCGCCGCGGGTCGATGGGCGAGCTCGACGAAGCGGTCCGCTTGAGTGCCAGCTCAGGCGGGTCGGACGACGGTGTTTTTGTCAGCCGATAGCAGGAGCGCGACTGGAAGTACTCGAAGTGGAACTGGGAGTGGGAGTGGAAGTGGAAGTAGCAGCACAGGGACGAGGAGGAGCGGGACGTTGTACTCACAGAGCGTCGGGCTACGCACGGGCGCGTTCACCAGCGCTACCGGGACGTTCTCGCTCAGCGGCAGCCCGACGCGCACGGCGACCTTCAGCATCGCGCCCAGCACGCTGACGTACCGCGGACCTGGCAGTGCCAGCCTCCTCGGCGACTCCCACAGCGACTACTCGGGCTCGACAGATCGCTCGGACACGTACTCGAGCTACAGTTACACCTCGACGTCGGGCTTGCTCGGATCGCCTTCGAGGACGGGTTCGACGCCGACGAGAACGGGTACGCCTTCTTCGCCGTCGCGGACGCCGCTGTCGCGTGCAAGGGAGGTGCGCCGCCGCCCGGGTTTGGGGTTGGACGCGCGGACGTCGTCGTCGGGATACACGCGCACGACGTCAGACGGATACACGCGCTCAACGTCGGAGTCGTCGGAGGACAAGGAAAACAGCACCGAGTCGGAAAGCGCCGGCGGTCCTTCTGATAGCAATGGGAATGGGAGTGGGAGTGGGACGGGGACGGGCAGCGGGTTCACGCCGGGGACGTATTCGACTAACCAGACAGGGTACGATGTATGCCCGTCGTCGGACCTGTCCGACGTCACAATGTCGACAGGCTGGACGCCGCCTTCGTCATCTTCCTCCTCGTCTCCACCGTCCTCCGGCTCATCATCGCCTCCGCCTTCGTCCTCGGGCTCCAGCGATCAGTTCATCACCGCCTCGCAGGGCAGCTCTTCCTCGTCGGAGTACACCACCGCGCCCCGCGCGCCTTCGTCGGCGTCGTCATACGCCTCGTTCCCGACCATCCCCTCTGAGTCAGTATACCGCACCGCGCCTGAGCTGAGCGACATTGGCGACATTCCGTCGGAATTCGGCACGCCGCGTCCCGCGTCGAGCGTGCTGCCCTCGGAGGACGAAGATGAAAAGAGAAGTTTGATGCGCGTACCGTCGCTCGTACCAACTATCCGTTCGGAGTCGACCATGTCGGAGCACTACCCGCCGCTCCCGCCATCGACTGTCTCAGATTATCCACCACTGCCACCTTCGAGCGTGTCCTCCGAGCAATACCCGCCCCTGCCTCCGTCGTCGGTTTCGTCCTATCCCCCGCTTCCACCGTCGTCGGTTTCGTCCTATCCCCCGCTTCCACCATCGTCGGTTTCGTCGTCCTATCCCCCGCTTCCTCCATCGACGGTATCGTCCGATCAGTACCCGCCTCTCCCGCCATCGACGGTTTCTACCTCTTCGTTCTCGGTCTCAGAGGTCTCATCGTTGTCTTTCTCGACCACCCAGCCTCCCTCCCGCATCTCGAGCCCCCGACGCCGTATGAGAGTACAGAGGAGTCTTCCGAAGTAGCGACGCCCATGTCCCTCGAATGTTCGCCGGCGTCTTCAGCGTCCGTATCGGGCCCGTCGCCGATCGAGTCGCAGGCGGCGCCGTCGACCTTGTACGAGGCGCCATCCCAGCTCAGCAGGAGCATGACCGAGACGTCGCTCACGTCATCGTCCAACCTCACCCCACTGTCCCGCGCACTTTCAAGCCTGCGCAGAGCTGGGGCCGCACGTCGAGCGGGACGTACGACTCATCTATTCTCGCACCTTCACCCTCTGTTGGTTCCATTGCGCTGCACGACGCGCCGGACACGTCGGGAGAGACGTCTTTCCTCCGGCCGACGGAGTCGTTTTCGTCGTTCGACCGCCTGAGCACCATACCACGCTCGGTTGCGTCTACGGTGACGCCGCCGCTGCCATCCAGCAGTCTCTCGGACGTGTCGACGCCCTCGAGCTTCCCAAGCGAATCGTCGTCGTCGCTGCAAGGTCGTTGTCGGTGCTCACGCAGTCTTCGTTCTTGTCCGACTCGTCCTCGATACACTCATCGGTGTTCGATGGATCGCTTCCGGAATCAGAGCCCCCTGAGGAGGAGCCTCCGACCACGAGCTTGCTCAGTACGCCTACCCGAGTCGCACGCGGAGTCGTCCACCGGTACGTGCCTGCTTAAGTAAGCGCCTTTATTTGTACTCATTATTTCTGTCTTTAGTCGTCCGTGGCGCCTTCCACTCGTAGTCTTCGAACGCCTGAGGCTTCCGGCAGTCTCAGTGTGACTACCCCGCGCGGAGACGCCCCTTCAGTGTATTCCGTGCTGGACACTGTGCCGTCGTACCGTACTGCAAGCACGCAGGGTGTCACCTTGGAATATTTGGCGGACGAATTACGCAGAC
>JARJLE010000267.1:0-83805 GCA_029289555.1 Mycena latifolia | reverse complement strand
TCTTGTAGTCCGCAATACGCTGGGCCAAATCCTCTGGCGAGAGCTTCTCGAAGCGGCAGTCGTCGCTTTTGAGTGCGTCGTGGAGCTTCTGGAGTGCGGGAAGGGAGGTGCTCATCTCGCTCGGGTTGACGAGCTCGCTGTACGTCCACCCCACGAGCTTGTAGCCGTACATGTGCACGCAGTCTTCCTCGTAGTTGACATACGGGAACTTCGCGTTGGGCTTATTGCTAATTGTAGCTGGAAATGGATGTTAGCGTATGCGCGCGCAGAGATAACTGCGACACACCGAACTTCTCCGACATCATATCCCGGATTGCCATCTTCAGGTGGTCAGCCTTCTGCTTTGAGGTACGCAAAAGATCTAAGTCGGGCAGAACGTTAGCAACGTTCCAGACCATATACTGGTCATACGCACTAACGACGTCGCATCCCGCGACAGCGAATGCCTCAATCTTCGCCCCAACCTCAACCATATTCCATTTCTTGCGCGTCGCAATCGGCATGTACTGCTCGAGGGACTTGGACGTGAAATACCAGCGCCGCTTCATGTGAAAGTCGGCGCTGTTCCGCACGATGCAGAAAAAGCCCTCTACGCCCACCCGTCGGCCGAGGCCCACGAGCTGCAAGTGAGATGTTAGTACCGTGTCAGATGCGAGCGTCAGATACGCACCAGGAGCTCCATATTCCTCGCTGTATTTGACACATCTTGAATCTTGCCACGGGGCGTATCCCGACGCAGCTTGACTTCTCGGGTGCGAACGTCCTTGTGGCGCTCGACGAGTTCCTCTTTTTGCTCGTCCGTAAGCTGACTGTATTCCTCGAAGTAGTCCTCGTGCAAGTCCGTCACGCGTTTCGATTCGCCACCTGAACACTGTCAGCTTGAGAACGAAAAGCCTGGATGATACACGTACGTTCCCGGCATTCTGCCGCCTTCTCAGCTTTGAACGCGTTGTAGGGATTGACCTTGTTCTGGTGAGTGATCATGCGTGCTCCACCCTGGAACATAAGCTCATGGAAATATTTCGGCTTCATCTTGAAGCGTTCTGCAAGGTCATCGGCGAGGGCCATCGTCTCGGAATACCAGGTTCCAAGAATAGTGTCGATTTCTTCCTGACGCGTCTCTCGATCCTCGCGTCGTTTCTTCTCTTGCTCATCCGTTAACTTCGCGCGTGGCTTCGGCTGGGTGAACCGAACATGCTGATGGCTGGCGCCCGCAATCGTGGTGAATTTTGTGGACATCGGAGGGCTGAGAGACGTCGCGGAGTGAGGGACGAGGTCGCGTTTGTCGTGAGTCAGACCTCCACGTGCTGTTGCCAGTCAGAGCATGTGCTTAAAATAGCGATCATTTATCACGATAAGCATGGATTCAAAAAAGAAATACAAGGACGGGAGGGAGATATATAGTGTACGACTACTGTAGATCGTTCATGAGGCAGTCAAGCAGCGCCGACGTGAGCTCGGCATCCAGCCCCAAAATCCCCAACTCTTCGTACCACTTGGCGGATGAGACATGGCGGACCATGGTCTGGAGCGCGCTCGCGTGCCTGCCAAGCTGATGGTCCACGAGGAAAGCGGCAGTCGTGGGAAGCGAGACTTCCTGGGAGCTCTTGAGGGGGGACACCGAGCGGCTGGGCGCAAGATGAGTAGGGGTGCGGGGCTGGGAAACAGTGTACGATGGAGGGCGAGCTTGGAACGGCGACGTTGACGCTGGCGTCGAAGAAATAGAGCCTGTAAGTAGTTTTAAAAAATCGAATTTATGAGCTTTTTATTTAAAGAACTCACCATTGAATCGTTGGGCGGCGTTGAGTTGGGCTTGAAGCTCCGCAATGAAGGCATGGAGCTCGTTCTGCTGCTCGACATAGTCCTTCTCGCGCTCGAGAGCCTCACTGAGTTGAGAGGAGAGCTCGGCATCAGACAGCATCATGTCGTTGATGAGCGTCTGGCTGTTGTCGTACTTGGCGTCGAGGGTGGATGATTGTGCGCGGAGCGACTTCACCTCGGTCTCCAAAGCTCCGATGCGCTCAATAGCGGTGAGCAAGGCCATGGCGTCCGGAGAGAGGTCGCTCATGTCGTCAGAACCATACTGTGATGGAGAAGGAGCGTTGGCGGCGGCAGTGACGGGAGGTGATGGGAAAAGGTCAGGAGCAGGCCGGCCACGGAAGACGTAGTGGGCGGTGCCGCCAGTGAGTGGTGCGGGAATTGAAATGCCGGTGGCTGGAAGTCGGTTGGGCTTGACTGTGGCACCTTTCTGCGTAAGCTTCCACCCTTCGAGGCGGGCGTTCGCAGTCCACTGCTCAACGGTGGGCACCCCCACGACCTCGATGAAGCTCTGCACGAGGCCCGCGATGGGCTCGTGGACGTTGGGGTTCGACCGAAGGAAAGCCGGGGGGAGGTAAGCCGAGCAGCGAAGGTACTCGGGTCGTGCCGGGGTACCGGGGACCGTAGTGCCTTCGCTATGCAAGATCATCGTGGTGGACCCAAATGTGCGGTCCCACATTGTTGCCTGCAAGTCGTTAGAACGGTGAGAGCGAACTCGTGTAAGGGGACGCACCAAATCATGAATCAACTTCCGTACGTCCTCCCCGAAGGCTCTACGGGCATCGTAGCCCGCGTCAGTGGGCGGCAGTGAACTACGAAGGGCCTTGAGCTCTGGAAAGAAACCTTCTCCTGGACCAGGGTGATGTCGGCCATCTTCACTGGCACCCGACGCAAGCCACGCGATATCGCTCACGCGCCAGCGTCGTGCGTAGCTGTTCCAGGTTGACAGATCATTGGTAAAGACCCCAATACGCCGACGAAGATCGAATACACCGAGAGGATTGAAATTGAGGCGGTGGAGGGGGAGAGGCTGAGCGTGTGGAAAACCTTCGTGGGAAGGAGGAGGAACAGGTAACAACCTGTGTGACATTGTGTTCCAATTATAGACAAAGGGGGCAGCGGTAGAGCCAGCAGTGGCCGCTGCAGGGGCAGCAGCGGCAGAGGACATGGGGGGAAAGACCAAGTGCGAGCATCGGATAAGAGTTTTCTCACCGTTAAGCGAGGTGATTCTCTGTCCCAAATGAGACGAGTTGTCACGAACATCAACTTTAGCTATTATTTACAGCGTTCAACGGCCTCTCTACTGGTAAAAGTTAGAACAATTCAAAGGGATACTAATTTCTTATTTTATGGAGAAGAAAATTCGAGCTTAACAATTTTATTCAGTGAGAAATCTGACTTATTGAACCAAATGCCAGGATTAATCACCTTGCTACCGCATTTGCTCATGGTATATCGGGAAGGAGGCAAGGACATTTTGTATAGTGTAGTAACCCAGAGAAAATATTTCAAGGCTCCTCTAGGCATACATGAAGAGAATTAGCTGAGAGGAAGTTTGACTTCAATGTTGAATAACTCTGGAATGGCTGATCCGAACTCGTAGAAACCTCGGGAGTAACGTTTTATAGGTCCCACTACCGTTTTTCGAGGTATTCAGCCCATTCTGAAGACTTCGAATTTTCACCAAAATTCGACGTTTTTCGGGAATAGTGGGTGAACAAGGGACAGCAAGACTCTCAGAGTCTCGTAGAACATAAGATAATATGTACTTTATTAGAAAATGTGAAAAAAACTGGGGTTTTCTACCTCAAAACTCACCAAGACCCGAAAACGACCCGAAAATGGCTGGAACTTGACGGAGAATATGTGCATTATGTCTGGTTCAAACTTCACATACTCTCAAAACATCATGTAGAGGTTCAACTCTGCGTCAATTTTGACATTTATTGGTAGGAATAAGATACCTGGGTATTATCATAACATTTCTGAGTTGGAGACTTCAATACCCTGCCCCCATTCTCGAGAATATGCTTCTGGACGGTGGATTTGGCTGGGGCATGTTGGAAGTTGAAAAAAAGTACTGTCTATTGCCTGCACTGCTGAAATTTTTTTAGATCGGGTAACTGGGAGTGCATTTCGTTAATTATATCATACTAGAATGCTTATCGAGCGGGAAACACGAATGAAAAAGACAAAATTGTGTCGCTGATCGGCGTTTTGAAAGATCTTCATCCACCGGTCCGAGCATCCTAGCCAATAGGAATTGGCCTTGGCATGACATCATGGTGATCGTCCCGAAATGTGCCAGAAGAGAAGGGAGCCGTTGAAGGCCATTAAATGACTAAATTACACGACTTCAAGCGTAATACTATCTATCAGATCCACCATCCGATCCTCGTCGAAATCCTCCTCCCGCCCCATCCCGTTGAGGTCGAACTCACGCTGCTGCACCGCGGTGGGGGGCTCGAGGTGATCATCAGCCTCCTCCTCGACGTCCTCCTCGACGGTCGTCAAATGGAGGACATCGGCGAGCCACGCGGGGGGCGGAATACCTTGCCGTAGTCCAGGAGGTCTCCCTTGCCGCTCCCCGGGGAACAACGACCCTGTGAAGCCCGCAAGGCGGGCCGCTTGTGCCAGTCTATGCGCGATGGACGTGTCGATCCGATTGCGGAACGTCCACTGACGCGAGAGCTCCCACGCCAGGTCGGGCTCAGTGATCATACGCGGTGCGATGGCGCGGTAATAGTCGACGTGGTCGTCGTACATCGCCGTAATCAACCGGCGGACTTCGACATCACACCTGACCTTCTCTTCCTTTGCACGTACTATCCCAAAATAGAGGACCATGGCCTCGCGGCGCTGGGGCTGGGCCCACGGCAGGGAGCGGATGTCCTGCCGAGTTTCGCGAAGCCAGTCGAATTCGGCCAGGCTTGCTGTATCAAGGATCTGGCTATACAGTAGACGTGGACGCGGGGGATTTAACGCGGCGCCAGCAGTGTTGTACCTCTCGAGCGCGCGTCTGATAGCTTCTGCGCGGGTCTTGAGGGCTTTGCTGATGTTCTCGCGAAGTTTGTATCCTGCGGTGAAATGAATATGTCAATTTCTCGTAAGAATTGGGTAAACCGAGTACGTACCGACACCGCTCATCCCGAGCTTCGTCATTTCCGCCAAGCGCTGGACAACGAGGCGCTCCAGCTCATCCACGGCTGATCTATATCGACGCTCGGTCATCATCACAAGAGCATCAGTGTAGGACTTTGACATAGGGGTCCATCGTTCCGCGATGTTGTGGACATCTTCGTACCTGCAGACCTCCTCGAGGGTCGCAAGATACTTCATGTAGGTAGTCCGATATCGAGTATTGACACGCGTGATTTCGGTGCGGGTGATGCCGTTGACAGTGATGTCGTGGTCGAGACGGCGGAATGCTACTTTAGCTTGCTCCGATTCTTCACTGTAACAACATGATAATTAAATACCGGGTAAAAAGAAATGAAGAAGAAAAAAGGAAGACTCACTTTCGTACATGGAGCTTCATCAACAGGTCCATGTACTCGACGGTCTCAGATACAGCTTCCGGTTCCGAACGAAGGCTCTTGAAGTACGCTTGTTCGTTCCGGAGGGCCTCCTCGTAGTCCTTTGCGCTTGTGCCCAGCCGACGTTCCAGCGCGCGCAGTTGCTCGCGATTGATCCTGATCTTCTCCGTGGCTTGGCGGTAGTTTTGATAGATAAAATTGCCTAAATGAGCGTTCCGTCAGCAGCGAGGAAACGGATCAGTCTGAGTGAGAGGAACCACGTACCCGAAGATGCGTGCTTGTCAAGATCATGAAAGTAGAAATGTTCTTCTATCTGCTGCCGCCGATGAAATGGGACGCATAGCCGAGTGACGGAAGCGAGATGATTGGACTTGCCAAAGGTACGTTCGCACTCTTCAAAGTCTTCAAGACCAGCACCTTTAACATAGAGCGGGTGCCAGCCAATTTGACAAGCACGGTTGTGTGCATACCCGTGGAAGGCCGGTACGACGCCTCTGAGGTTCATCGCCACCACACGCTTGCCGAGGGAGCTGCGGAGTAGAGTCTTGAAGAATGCACACATGATGTCGTAGCCGAGGCCGATATCTTTGCCGTATCGATTGAGCAGACGTTCGACGATCGCAAGGGGGTATTTCATGCTGAGAGCGAGAACTCGTGAGCCGTCATTTTCCCATGGAGACGGATGACTCACAGTTCACCGCTACGGATCATGTCGCACATCACGAGAACGTGCCCATGGCGACAGACAGCGACGAAAATCCCCGCGACAGCGAAGAGCTCGAACATTTTTTTACGAGCCTCGGGCCCAGCGGCGCGCCAACGGTCGACACAGGTATTGATGCACTTAGCCAGTTCTTCGACGTCTGCGGTTTGAATCTCATTTTCATTGAGCCAAGCGATGTCTTCATCAAGATCTTGGGCATCAGGAAGTGGTGCCTGATCTGCCGGGGCTGAGGTGCCGGCAGGGGTACTGGATGCAGCAGTCGAGGCAACGGGCACGTCGTTTGGGGCAATGTGCGTGGGCGTGGTGTCAGATGAGGGCGCCAGGGAGGCCGTGTCGGACGTGTGCATATTGGCAAGGATGGGGCCGCTGCGACGTGATTTCTAGTAGCACATTAGTAGGATATACAGGTTTGATAGAGAGACTTACCTTTTGAGAGTCCGCAACTTCATCCTTGAAAACATCGACCTCCTGCGGAGTGAGCCATCGATCCGAAAGGTACACTGACGCCCGGTCATCGGCCCGAGGAGCCCCAGACTTATATTCGTCTGCGACGGACTTGAGGGAGTTATTGCCGTCAATGCAGCCGAGCCACGAGAAACGGAGAGGAGGTTCATCGGCAACTCTATAGAAGCACGGGGGACATACATTGTCCATATACCACGTACCCGTGCGTCCCATGGCAGTCTTAGTCTGGTTGTCGACGGCACGGATTATTTCGAGGTAGGCGTCATACGCGGTCGTGAGCTGCTCTTGTAAGGCGGCTTTACGGGGTCCCTGGAGCGGAATACTTAGTAAGTAATAAGAACAAAAATAAAGAAGAGAGATCCTTACGAAATGCAGGTGTGTTAACGTTTTGCTGAGTGCATCCATGCTAAAGCGCGGGCAGACGCGGTGCAGCTGGCGGTAAACCTCGAAGAGGCGGAGGGGAAACGCCAGCTGGGGCTGGTCCGGAGACGATCCCAAGTATCCGTGGTGGATCAGGGTCTCGTTGGCGGATTTGGACGCCACGGAATGGGAGAATTGATGTATCCCGTGCTCTGCACAATGGTCAGCTAGTTTAGAAGCGGTCGACGGAGTCAAAACGTACCGTCAAAGCCGATGACGAATAGTGGCCACGCGTCAGGCGAGTCATTCGAATCGAGCGCGCCATGCGCTTGCAGGGCTAAATAGGCGTCGACCAAGGCGGGTAGTTGATGCCGCCAGGAGTTGACGGTTTTCTGGACACGGTCGGAACGCGTACGGAGGTCCCCGCGTCTGGGAATTGACGAGAATTATGAGAACGAGCGAGAGGTAGAGGAGGAGGACGTACCCAGGCTTTACACCGGCCGAAATCTCTTGAT
Source organism: Mycena latifolia (assembly GCA_029289555.1). Taxonomy (NCBI): domain Eukaryota; kingdom Fungi; phylum Basidiomycota; class Agaricomycetes; order Agaricales; family Mycenaceae; genus Mycena; species Mycena latifolia. Next base: position 76,387 of record JARJLE010000267.1, on the reverse strand, counting down.
AGATAGCTTCCTGACCTGCATGACTCTGTAAAAGAGCCTCCTCTCCCGGGGGGAACGTCTGAAGGGCGGCGGCCTCATCGTCGCTGTCCATATCGACCCACTGGGAGCTGTCCGGATCGCCCATGGGCATGTCCCCATCACCTAGAAGTGCTTCACGTTGTCCGAAGCTTAGTGCTAAATTTTTTCAGCAACAGATATTATTATCGAGCACGGAATTTAGGCTTACAGGAGAGCTGCTGCGAGAAGATCCTACGCTCTTCGCTCAATTGGGCCCCCGTTCGATTGATGCTAAGGTTGACGTTGCTCTTCTTACGTTTACGGACTGTGGGCGCGAAGTTGCCGCCGTAGGAAACCGTAACACCATTGGACAGCCCCCTCTTGGTGGTCATTGGGGGTTCCAGCTAACGCGTCGGCCTACCGCATGATGATGCCAAGACACTGAGAGTGCGCGTGCAATTGATGATGCGCGTTGATGCGCAGGGGGCGCACATCGGTGAAACAGTTTGATAGCAACGTAGCAAGATAAGACAGATAAGGAATAGGGCGGCTGCATGATAGTACTGCAGAATGGAGCTAGCATTTGTAGAAGAGAAGGGAGTACAGAAGGGAGTATGCGCAGCACAGTGTGGGCGGCGGGGTTGGGCCGCGTGGATGCCCATGGCCGAGGTCGGGAGAGCTGACGGCGTTGGGAGGGCGGTTGGGAGGCGATGGGTTGATGCGCCATGCCATGCGCGCAGGCGAGGTGGAAGGCGCGGCGGGAGCAGCGAGCAAGGCGGGCGGGCGGTAAGCGACGATGGTGGTAAGCGAGGAAGGCGGGCTGATGGCGACGTCACGCGGCGATGAGCAACGTGATGGGAGTCGGCAGCGGCGGCAAGGGAAGTTGCCGTGCCGAGGATCACGATGGGATCCCAATTGGGACGCCGTCCCAATTGGGAAGAGGTTCCCACCCGGTACCCACCGCCCCAGAGCTAAAGTCGCTCCAGGGAGGAGATCGCAGTGGGTACTAACGGCGGGTAAGGCAGGGAGTGACTTTCCTTAGCGACCAGATGGATGCGGGTGATGCCATCATGCCATCTAATAGGTTACTATATAAGGTAAGGGTAGGTGTTGGAGGAAGAAGTTGAGGCTGCCGCCGGACTCTGTGTAGGTCGGCATGAAGTGGTCATCAACATGGCCACGCGAGAGCAGCAATACGCCGCGTGTCCCCGTCCTCTCAAAGAGGTTCATAAGCTGATGAAATGTGAGTACATATAAATAAGAGCCACCGAGTAGCTTGCTTACCTTGTCCTGGATGCGGTTGGCCACCGCACGTGCGTCCGCAGCTGCGGAGAGGTTGTTACCACGGAGCCCAACCCGGTCGAGCTTTCGTTTCGTCTCGAGCTGGTTCTTGAGGCGTGCCTCTTCTTGCTTTGAGCGCGGCTCCAAGATGACGCTGTCTGCAAGGGCGTTGAGGTCCTTGAGAGTCATCTTCTCGCCACCTATACACAAGGTAAGTACAATATATAAGGGACACGTGGAAAGGAAACTCACGTTCTTGAGCCTTGAGATGGAGGTCGTGCACAATGGCGTTGCGGATGTTGATCTTGCGCGTCGTCCGGTACTGGCTGGGGTTGGTGATGAGGGCCTTGATGTACTCAGGGGTATGCTCGTGCTTCTTCGACATGTCCAACACCCAGCCCTCGCGCCCCTCAAACCAGCAGTCAACGTCCTCCTCAAGCAGAACCTGCTTGGCCTTGCACTGCGCGATCTTGTTAAATGCTGAGTCGCGTGGGCGCTCGGGACTCCGAAGGGAGGAAGGACGGAGGTCCGAGGGGGCTACAACGGTCGTCTCACAGGCACTACAGAGAGTGTGTGACTACCCAGCTTGCGGACCGCAACACGAGGGAGATGAAGTGAAGCAAAGGGCCAGATGAATGAGTGAGTTGACTTGAAGGGAAGACCCAGGTAGTGCTCAAGGAAAGAGTACTATAACAATTGATTTCCAAACTGAAGTACAAGATGGAAACTAGGCTGTATATATACTACTACGACTGTAAGCAGTATTGGTCATAAGAATCGTGGTTTGTAACAGAGGTAGCAACTGTAACCAAGTTCGTCATGCAATAGACAGCGAACCATGCGGTTGAATCAAGTGAAGCATGTGGAAGCGGAATCAAACCATAGGATCATGAAGTGGGGTCAGATAGGATTTTGAGGTGGGGTCAAATAGGATCATGAGGTGGGTCAGAACCATGTGGAACATGGATGAGACAATAGGATCACAAGGTGGGGTCTGATGATGGAATCCCCAGATGGAGTGAGTCCAGACTCTGGTTTGTGTCCGGAACGGATATAACAGATCTGAAGGGCACGTGTAGCCTTCTGCACGTCGGTGAGCTTGCCGGTGGGACGCCCGACGCGATGACGCGACTTCTGGACGGAGAGGGTGGGATGATGCGAGGCGTGACTAGAGGAGATGCGGGCCATGGGAATATAGGTGTTTGGGGGGTGATACGGTTTACGGTGTGTTTACGTTGTTGACGTGGTGGTGGGAAGTCAAGAAATATTGATGGCGCTTTGTGCAAACAAGGGCTATATATAATGAAATTCACCGAAAACTGCCCATAACCCTCACATGCAGCCAACTCTAGTACCTGTATGGTACAGGAGCTGACGCTGCATGATCTTGAATAAATTTCCTTATACAGGGGCTGACGGGGTCAGCCCTTGTACAATACAGGGGCTTTTTGCCCCGTAGTTCGAACTTTGCAAGCCCCCCTTTTTTCCCCCTTTTCTTACTACAAAGGCTCATTTTACAACAAGCTTCATTCTCTGTTTTTCCTTCAATTTTTTTCTCTACAAGTGACTCAAAGCATTTTTCTTCAAGCTACTGTGGATACGTACACTTTACGTTGTCCTTAATTTTAGGGCAAGGTAGATGCTTGCTAAGACGGGCCTAGGGGAAGAGAGGGAGGATGAACTGGTGCGTAGCACCAGAACCGTGCTTCACACGGAATCGATCGAGAGCGGGGAGGACAAGTGGATAGTGTGTGTGGGTGTGCGGGGGGAGTGGCCGTCCCAGCCGACAGGGCTTCGCAGCGCAGCGGGGAAGCCCGGGTCGGAGATGAGACGCGGGGACGGCCGAACCCGTACACAGGAGCCACTGAGGGTCTGAAAGAGCGAGACCCAAAGCGACCCGAGCATAAGCGAGGAAAACAAAGGGATGGGTGGGCGGGGCACAAAAGACACAGGAGGAGAGCGAGGAAGACTCAAGAAGAGGCTTTGAGCGCGAAGGAGTCGGCGAGCGAAGGCAAGTCGATGACAGGTGGCTGTGTAGATTAGATCAATATAATCTAATCTACGGACAAGAAAGGTCTATGCCTGTCTACGCTCGCTCTACCTTGCCTTCCACTCAGGCGGGTCGCAAGCTCCCCTGCCTGAGCTCACATACAGCGATCTCAAGCGGTGCTATGTGGCTGTACCACCAGCCTTCAGACACGTCGCGTAGTCCAATAAAAATAGAGCAAGAAAAAAAAATGACAGTTCTACATAAAAATTTTCAGGTGTCTCCCTCACCGACCTCACCTAAACAAAAAAATTGCATCAGCATGCAGTGGCGAAGAAAAAAGGAAATGGCAGCCTACCATCCCCAGCTACCCAGTTTGCAAACTGCTCAGCTGCAAGGCGGGCGCCCTCGTGAACCGCCTCGAGGTGGATGCAGATGGCTTCCTCGCTGGGAGCCCCAGCATCAGCCAAGAGCTTGGTGATGCCCTCCGCTTCCTGGCCAATAAGGCAGATGGCCTCGTCTGTTTGGTGGACCAACCAAAATACCCCCTTGGCCCACTCGCCAATCCGCCGTGCTGCTGCCTCAACGCCCCTCATCATCGCGTACATCCTCGCAGCAGCCTCAGCCTGCGTGGCAGCACCCTCGAGACGTGCGGCAGCGCGCTTGGCTCTAATTCTGGGAGGCGGAGGTGCATGAGGCAGCCTAACCTTGCGCTGCAAGGTGGCCGCAGCAGCCCGGGGAGAGGAGGGGGGCGTTGAAAAGTCTGAGATGTTGACCACATTGTCCTCTGGACTGAGCGGCCGTGTCTCCCCACGTGTTGCCGCATCCTCGTCGCTCGCGTTGGGGAGCGCTGATAGAGCAGCTGGGGCAGGGGAGGAGGGCGGCATTGTTGCTGCGTCCTCATCGCTCGCGTAGGGGAGCGCTGACGCAGCTAGGTCAGGGGAGGAGGGCAGCAGCGCCAGCGGCACATTGTTGTTGTTAGAGTTGGGGCGCGCGCTGAGAGCAGAGGTGGCCATGGTATAGGGAGGAGGCAAAAGGTTATTGTGATGGCGATTACGCCATGTGGACCGGGCCGAAACTGCCGCCGCTCGCTCGCGTACTCAGAGGGTGGTAAAAAAAAAGGAGAGCATATAATTCATGTAGAAAAAAAAATAAGTAGCTACCGACAGGATGCCATCTGGATTGATTTCATCTGGGGGCGCTTCATCCCTGGCGGGTGCTCCTCTCGGCACCAAGCCACCAGGCAGTAACAAATGTGACATTTGTCGCAGCACTCAGTCCCGATGCAAGGGCAGTGGACGGGACTGAGGAGGCACCCATGGGACGCGGGCCCATCATTGCTGCTGGTCGAGCCTTCACGCTGCTCGGCACAGTGGTCAGTCTCATCAGTAGGGTGCTGCACTTCGAGCTTGCGGCGCTTTGCTTTATTGGTGACAACGGTAGGAGCCAGGCAACGAGGGAGAGGGCGTCCTTCATGCGCAGTTTGCGTCCTGTTCATGTAGCGGAGGAGTTCGCGGGCCTCGAATGCCGCCAGCCCGTTCTCCTTGATGTATAGTCTGGGGGGAAGATATTGAGCAATTTTTTGTACTGAAAAATATCACACACTGGCGGTGGCGCTCCCTATCTGTTTCCCGAATTGCAGCGTGATTCCTGGAATGAGTGGGCTTGAGTTGCAAGTAGGAGCAAGATGGGAGGTGGCGCACCTCTCATGATACGCGGCAGCTGTGGCAAGCTTCTTAGCTCGACGTTCTTCTTGCACCTCGGCAGATACAGGCTCGGAACGAAGCCTATTCAAAGGTAATGTGCATGCCTTTGAGCAAAGCAAGGACTACTTGCCGTGGCATGCGCTGGCGAGCGGAAGCCTGGAGAGATTTGCGATGGCTGACAGGGTAGTTAGCACATTGGTGTTGAGAAACAGAGAGAATATTTTGGACTTACGAGCTGCGATAGCATGCCAAAGTCTCTTGTCAGCACGTGGCATGAGTTTCAGAGTCCGCCGGGGCCCGCTTTGGTGGCATGTGTTGGGAGGTCAGTGCAATGAAAGTGGTCGAAGGCAAGGAGAAGTGTCACTGCACTTGAGGAAACCCGTGCAAGTAGGCTGATCAGCGATGAGTTTGCGATTGGGGTGCACTAACAAATCCATAGTCCACTCGGTGCCTCTTCAAAAAATCTGAAAATCGTAAACATTGCTTCATTGGATGGTCTTGACTCCCAGTAATATTTACAAGATTATTTGACAGCTTGTCCATAGCCAACATCGAAAATACAACTCCAGAAGAAAAAAATCTGAGAATATTGGGAATGCTGGCGCAAGGCCACAGAAACACCCTCCTATGAAAGCGCGGCCAATCAGTTTGGGAGGGAAGCAGGGAGGCCGATATCATCGCGAACTCCTTGCAACCTCAGTGAGTTCGCGATAATTGCGGGGTGTTCGCGATCTTTGCTGCCACCCTGCAACTTTCAAGTATTGTTCATTCGTTCACGCAGGTAAAATATATTACAGAGGTTCTAATAGTTCATCTACTGTGCTAAGCAAGTCGAATCCCATAGCCCAGCGTGCGTCTTTCTGCACGCAAACCCTCGCATACTCCTTGGGGTCCTCCTCCTCCAACTGCTTCTCCGTGCGGAAGCCATTGTCGATGTAGCGAAAGATGCCGCCAGCGGTATATTGCGTGAAGGAGGCGCGTTGATCGCCCGCCTGCACAGGGATGTTGGAGTGGGTCATGTTGGCAGAAGGGAGGAGGATCAGCGTGCTGGGGGGGAACTCGATCACGAGCTTCAGCTCCCAGAGGATCAAGTGCCCGCCCTTTGTGGGATCGAAGGGGCCAAGCACTTGCACGGTGCACATGCCAAATGGAAGATTGAGTACATCACGGTGCTTGAACGTCCAAACGCTAGGTCCAAAGTGAAAGGTCGCGCAGGAGAAGATGGTTTTGGCGAAATTCCGCTGGAGGGAAGGGAGGCGCTCATGGAGCGCCATGTCGTATTTCCTGTAGTACGCGTAGACCCTTGGTGCCCAGAGTGTGAAGGAGGCTGGGGCGTTATCAGCGCAGATAGTGAGCAGGGCAGAGGAATGACATACCGCTTGCGAAGATAGCCATCCGGTTGATGTCAGGGTTTCTGAGGAGCCTCGCAAGGAGCGAGGCGTAGATACCGTTGTCGAGACGAGAGGGTACGTCTTGACCTTGGCCATAGGAGAGGCCCACATTGAGGGTGACGAAGCCGCCGCGCCGATGTCTCACCATAGTGGCCTTGAACTGGGTGGTGCGCTGCTCGGCCTCAATAGCGGTGAAGGCGCGTGCAGCTGTAGCGTCGTACTCAGGGCTGTGCAGCTGCCCAACCAGGGCAGCGATGATGCGACCGTGTATGTCCACAATAGGCCGCGACTCGCTGAGGACGAGGCATAAGTGGTGTAAAAGAAAAAAAGGGAGGGGGGCGCACAATCCATCCCATTGAATGAGCTCAAAGCCCAGGCCGAGCAGTTCAGGCAGGCTGCGTCGAACCTTGCAGCCGTATGTGTCCCCCACCTTTGCTGTGTATGCACCATGGGCTGCGCGGAGCTCGTGTGCAGCCAGCTGAGTAGGGATGGTGCGCTCCTGTCGTACGTACTCGGGGAGTGTGGCTGGGTGGGGGAGTTGCCCCTGCTCTGCGATCTTCTTGTTGCGCTTGGTGTGGCGTTTGATGTGCAAGTAGGGGAGCGGGCGCTGGCCGCTGGCGATGACGTCTGCCATGCGCATACGCTTGGGAGGAGGAGGAGGGGGAGTGGCTCATTGAGCTTGTCGAGCCAGCTGTCATCGGCGGCGGGTGCTGTGGGTTCATCAAGCTCGTCCATTAAGTCTTCAATGTCTTCCTGTTCGTCAGATTCGACGGCAATCGCTTCCTGGAGCAGCGACGCGAGATTGAATATGTCCGACTTGAGGAGGGTGGCACTGGGGAAGAAGGACGCGAAGACCGTCCCGCTGCGCGTCTAACACGTCTTTTCAGTATCTACCAGATGTAGGAGGAAGAAGACTTACCTTCCGTTCCTCGAGAAACCAGAGCATCGCGCAGAAGGACCTGGAAAAAGCAAAAAAAAAAAGGGCCAGTTCTTATTCAAAGTGGCATCCGCCCCGTTCATTGAACCTCCACGGCTGGTTTATTGGAATAGTCCCTGGTATGAGTCATTTTCCAACCCGCTGTGGGGGTAGATGAATGGTGCAGATGGAAAGGCATAAACTCATGAGGTGGTGGTAAGGGTTTGAAGCGAAGCGAAGTGACATGACTGTAACATTTGGTCACATGCTGTGACACTTCACACCGCCACCATGCACAGACACGCCCAGCATAATCGCTCAACTACCTCTCTCCCTCGCCGCATCAATGCCCAAACAACTGAGCGCAATGGCAGCGGGCGCATCTCCAAAAAAAGACAACCCTTTCCAGGCGGGATATCCAAGCACTGAACGACGAGGAGATCAGGCAAGAGCAAGAACACCGAGCCCATGTGCCTGTCCCTTTTTTTCTTCTGGATTTGTTTTGAAGGTCTTTATATTTTGAAGACCTTTCTAATGCCGAATGACACGCGGAGGAGGCGTTTCGTGACATGCCGGACAATGACAACACTATTTTCTCCAATCCACTCCAAGACGTGCTGGAGGGGACTACCTTGGCTGATATCAGCCATGGTGGCGAGGACTTCGCGGAATTCACCGCGGCTCAGACGCAAACATCGAACGAGGCCCTGTGGCAGGCCCTTCATGACTCCCATAAGTACGTGCTTTACTCTTTATTTTTAAAAAGCTGAGTATTTGTGGTGCTCAGCTTGCTCCATCATCGCCGGCGTGATTACCGCACACACCGCGATCGAACCCAGCTGCGGATGGATGGGTTCAAGCCCCAAATGCAAGCTATCGTTGATGCGTACCTCGATTGGAGTTTGCGGTCAAAGGACAAAGGAATGGGTGTGCTTCTCGAGCCCCGCCCCGAAGAAATGATAGTGAATCACCTCCCGATAACCACCATCGATATTTTCAGTGAGTGGTGTATTTATATTCATTTTGACCTACCTTGCGAATAACTCGCACTTAGGTGCTGTTAAATCCCGAAGTCGAAGTCGGAGGAATGATCCGTTGATCGGAAAGTTCCGGTGCCGGAGTTATGCTGGACTGGTGAGAGTAGAAGTCATTCCGATGAAAGTCGGAACTCCGGAGGATGGAAATTAAGAGAGAGTTCAGGACAAGACGAGTAGTCAAGAACATTAATAATCAAACTGAAGTTACATGCAAGCATACGGAGTATTTATACTAAGTCATAATTATGTACGGCCGTAAAATCCATTTCCTACTTAAGTAATCATAAACGGACGAAGCCGCAAGTCAAGGTTGCGGAGCGGTGAAGTCCGCTCGAGAAGTAAGTAAAATTAGAACAAGAGAAAAACGGGAAACGCTCAGTAATCCTTCATTGCGTAAAAACCCGGTTTTGACGGCCTCCGGAAATTCGGAGGCCGGAACATTCCGTTTTGATCGGAACATCTCGGAGGCATCGGAGGATGCCTGTTGAGCGAGACGTACGGATATAACAGGTGCATACCAGTCAGATGTTCCCATGTTCGTGGTGTCCGGGCTGGTGAATCTGGGCCTTATACCATGCTCCCCATTCGGGCCTACCATGGCAATCACTACGCGTGCCCTCAAAGTATTTCGCGTCACTCGCCTGCAGTGCCCACGACTAGGTATTCAGCCGTATGTGCGCATGTTATGCGACATTCACGGGGTCAGTTTTTTTTTGTGGTGACTTGTAGTCCCGAGATATTCACTGACCTCCTCCTGATAGGTCCCCTTCCGAACTTACTTGTCCATCCAGTTCTCCATCGCCTTCGATCTCTACCTCGCCACACTGGCGGAGGTAGAGAAACGTGTACTTGGGGTCCTTGGTCGCAATACCCCGAGTTGGCAGCTGAAGAATGCCTACCCCCCGTGCATGTACAAGCTGGAGGGCGAGGCGGAGCTCCTTCTGCTGCTGCTCACAACAATGGATGGCAACAATTCGCTCCGCAGGTTCCGGCAGATGTCGTGCACGGAGGAAGATGTGGTCGAGGACTGGGCTGCTATGGGTGAGTTGAGGGCACGCAAGGACAATTGCAAGGTGCCAGGGGACTACTACCTGACCCAGGAAGCTGTAGACAAGTGGGCAAAGGAGGGCCTCGACGACTTGATGAAGGGATTCTCGTCCGAGGAGGTAAGTGCGTCGTGCCTTGGTATTTTTTCCAGACTCATTTACTGCTTCCTCAGGAATGGGTGGAGGAGGAAGATGGCTGCTCCAAACGGTGGAGCAACATGCGGGAGGAAATAACGTCCCGAGCGCTGGGCATGTACGACGAGACAGGAATTTTCCTGTCACTGTGCCGGCACGGGTTTGTGCTTCTCGTTGCGGACATGATTCAGAGCGGAGAGCTGTGAGTCTCAGGCCTGCCCTTATCCTCTCGTACTCACTGCACTCTTGAAGCGCCAAGTACGGCTTTGCCGTCATAGACCGCCTCATCGACGTCCTGGGCGAGTTAGGCGCTGGGTATGATATCGGCTGCAAGTTCGGGAAGATGATCAACGCCCATCTAATCCTCGGTCCTCGAGCACGAGAGCACCACTTCAGGTCCCTCGTTGGCGCCTTCCACAGGCACACACACAACCAACGCTGTCAGCTGTGCCATCTTGCGATATACGTGGATGGTGTGGGGCTAGGGGACCTCGAGGAACAAGTCCTTCTTCTCGAAGTCCAATGCCCTGGCTGGCTCCACCCGATATGCGACACCGTTCCATCGGCAGCAGGCGATTGTGACATACTTGCAGCACACGGACGTGTTTGACACCTACCAAGCACTGTGTAAGTGATCTGTTTGTGCTGTGCTGCGCACATTGTCGCTAATGTATGTTGCCAGCTCTGAACCTTGTAACAAAGTACAAGCGAGCGCTGGAAATCAAACGGGGTGCAAGGACTTTGCGAGAGACAATGGTACGTCTCGGCATCCAAAGCGTTGTGATTGGGACTGCGGTGCTGGTGTGTGATTTTGGTTTACACTGGCAACAGTGTATTCGTCCTCTAGGGGATTTTGAGTGAGATTTTAAGGGGATTACAAGGCTTATTGGGTCGCCCCTTGGGTGGTGGTGGTAAAATGAGGGTGGACTGTCTCATCGGGACGGTGGCCGTAGGGAGTGTGTGTGTGTAAATAAACTGGTCGAAGGCCTGTGCGTCCGGCTGGGACGGTCGGTTTGTTGATGGGCTGAGGCTAGAAACAAAGATTGTGAGGCGCGAGCTTATGGACTTAAGCTGCAAGGGGGTTAGAAGTAAAATGCTGTGAAGCAAGTGAGTAGTGGACTAGGAGTACACTGTGGAACAGTGCGGTGGATCCGATGTCCAGTGGGCTTGACCCAGGAACTACTGACTACTGGGCCCGTTCCCTTCTCCCTTTTATACCTTTCCCCCTACCTCCTTCGGGTCGTGCGTTATGTGACGAGGAGGGGCTGAAACAGGGTCCAACGGTTTCAGGTAGGTAACGGAAGGCAAAATTGGCGAACCGCTTTCCGGGACGAACCGCCTTTCGGCAAGTTCATGGTGATTCCGCGAGGTGTGAGGACGTAGGCGACCAGGAGGGCCATCCTGGACATGGATTTGAGGGCCTCTGGTCTAAATGTGCGCGAGGGCGAATATCTGGGGACCGGTCATCCTGGACGGTGGTCGAGGAGGCACGCCCCATTGGACTTGGCGTCATAGTGGTTTGTCAAGTCGCGCGGTCATGCTGGACGGTCGGGGAGCGCATGAGGGCACGGTGCTGTGGTCGCAAGGGATAGGTGAGGATGGGGAATGGCTCCGCTGGACGGTCATCGTGAGACCATTTCGGGAAGGCAAGAAGCCTGATCGGGATGTTGGCATGTCCGCTGGTCCATCGTGACACATGTAGGGTGCCTGGCACCCTCACAGAGTCCAGACGTTTGTGGATTGGCTGGCTGCAGAGAAGGAGTTCTTGGCTGGCCTAGAGCATGAGCCGGTGGAGGAGATGTTGCAAATGGAGTATTACCAGAAACTGGTTAATCTCCGCGCAGCCGAGTAAGTCGTCTTCTGGTGAAGTGAATTATGCGCTGACCTCGCTCTAGGGCAAAGCTTACGACGCTGCGAGATGCAGTGGCGATCGAGGATCCGAGTTCACAGCAATACGAGCTGAATGCAGTGATTACCCGACGATTGGAGATGCAGCGCCGCCAGGCGTTGGAACTGCGCGATAACCTGCTCGTCGCAGTGCATGATCTCGAGGCGTGCGATGGCAGCCTGGGTGCAAGGAGTGGTCGGCAGCAGCTGTGCTGGTGTCGCATCGTCAGTACCAGCGAGCACTGGACAATCTCCACGGCCTCGTCATCGCACGCTTATTCGAACTCACCAAATGCAACATGTCTGGCACCGGTGAGTTTAGCTTTTGAAGGACGAGGCACATAACTTATTGCATACCTTAGGCTAAAAGATGTGCAAGCACATTGCGAAAGCGCTGCAAGCACACTCGCATGCCATCAAGACAGCAATCGATAAATACAACGCCGCCGCTGCTGCTCTGGATGTCCCGCACGAGGCGTTGAGCTGGGAGGAGGTGGTGGACTACACCTTCCTCTCGGACTTCGACTTGCTGCATCTCGCCCGCACCGACATCCTCTCCAAAGGCTGGGCGCAGCCTGCTGGCCGCGAAGCCATGGACCAATATTTCAAGCAACTCCGCACAGACGAAGAGATCAAGCGGCTTAACATCGAGATCCCCTGCCTCATCACCTACATGCGTGACGAGGATACCTTCCTCGAACGGCAGGAGGCGTGTGTCCTCGCCGAGCACAGAGAGGCATTTGCTCACCAGGTTTTTGTGTATCGGATGCGCCAGGGGCGCTTCAACGATGGCCACCGCTTCCGCTTCATCAAACTGGCGGACCTCCCAGGGTTCAGTGGCTCTATCACGCCCGGAATACCCATCAACAAGGAGCGCCTTGCTGATGCGGCAGCGCCTCCGACGCTTACGCCCGAGGTGCCAGACACATTCGATGAGGCGGCCCTCGGCGACGACGACAAGGATGACGATGAGGCCGAGGCCGACACGCTCGAGACGGCATTCACCGTCCTCCGTGTCACCGAAGACCCCGCCCAGTAGGGCTGTATGGAAATGTATTTGTTTTATTCACTTTATCATGTATTCTATATCCTATTAGCTATCTCCATACTTCACAATGGGTCCTAAGAGCCCCCCTGAATATCCTTGGGAATTTAGGCGCACGTGTGCGCGCGCTGGAGGGCACATGACGGGGCAGGGCAGGTGGGTGGCTTCATTTGGTTGTGCAGTGGGCACGGCCTGATCATTTGCTTGATGCCCTGGTGATGCGGGGCCCTCGGATTGATGCGGGCAAGATGGAAATGATCTGTCCGATGGTGGACTGATGCGAGTGATGGCGCGGAGTCACGCGCGCCCCGGAAGTGATGGGGCACGGCGGGATCACTGTGCCAGCGCTGCGCCATCAGCGCTGTCGGTAGGTAGTAGGTAGCGTCCCAAAAAGGGTTTTATGTGAAGTTTAACGGAGGATGGAGATAATTTAGAACCCGACCCATCTTAGGCCCGTCACATCAATGATATCTCGGGGCTAACTTGTGGGGTTATGTGGGCTAATTAGGTGGACAAAGTGAAAGATGCTGAGGGTGTAGAGCATACCAAACAGCTGCCAGTTAAGCTCGAGATATGGTAAGGTCCTCCAGGTAAACCCTAGACTGTTTGTTTGGCAGAATGCAATGCATTCTAGATTGAGACCACTGTTCAACAGGGTTAATCAAAGACCCTGCACTATCAAGGGTTTCAGCAAGATTTCTAGCAACAGGAGATGAAGAAGAGTGGTGCCTTTCACTTCTATGGGTGCATCACTTTGGTGACTGCACCTGAGCTTGTCCAGGACATCTCCTCTAGTCCAACTATTTGGATGCATCCCATAATATAAAGGTCATGTCTGGTACCACATAAGTATGCCTGCTCACTTCACCAGCTTAGGTAATGGGAAAAAACTCTAAGCCAGCCAACCTCTGCACATAAGCCATGGTGATTGCCCCCCTGTGTACGAGTGGATTATGGATGCATACCCAGCAAAGGCCTGATTTAGGCCTGTCTAGGTCAAAGGTCCTATATAGAAATCCTCTTAGCCTGCCACCTACCTCTTGTTCACTTGAACATCTCGAAATCGGCTATCATGAATCATGCTAACCAGTATTTATAAAGAAATGAACAGCACGTATCACATCCTACGTGGCGCGCCAGGTCGCGAGCCAAATGATGAGCCCGATGCCCACAATCACCGCGGCAACGTCGTCGAGGAACAGCGACCCCATCTGGAGGTACTTCATGCCGTGCACGATCATGGCGGGTATCGGCGGCGGGAGGTGCGGCAGGGCGAGCGCGAGGAGCATCGGCGGGCGGAAGGCGTCCTGCAAAGGAGCGCGTTAACATTTGGATAGGGAGAAGAGAGGATAGCGGGAACTTACGAAGCCGGAGAATATGCGCAACGAGTGCAGCGCGAGCTCGAGCGTCACGAAGGCCCAGAAAAACGGCTGTGCGGGCGGATGTAGATGAGAGACATAAAAAAAGGCGCGTAAGACGAGAAAGACGCACCACGAGCTGCACGCCCCACACGCCGGCGACGCCTCCGACCCTACTCTGCGCGTCCGGGGCGAGCTGCCTCCACCGCCACGCGGTACCGCGCTCCTCTGCGCCCCCGCCGGCCGCGGCAGGCTCGAGCAGCACGACAAAGTATGCAAGCAAGGCCCACATGGCGGCGAGGTGCAGCGCCGGCATGAGCCGCTGCGCGCGCGTCTTCGGCGGCGGCGTGTTCGCCGCGGTCGGCCCCTTCCTGAGACTCGGCCAGATGCCCGCGCCCGCGCCTGCCGCGCCCATCATCGCCGCAAACGGCATGTTCTCTGTTGTCCCCGGCGCAAAGGGGCCCTCGCGCTCGCCCTCCGCCCCCGGGATCCCGTTCCCCATCCCCGCGCCCATGCGCGCGTTCATCAGCGCCGCGAACGGGCTAATATTCTCGCCCATCCCCCCGAACGGGCTTCCCCCTCCCCCTGCCCCGCCGGGCGGCGGTGCGCCCCCCATGAGCGCCTGCATGAACTGCGCCTGTTGCTCCGCCGACCACGCAGACGGGTCCGGCATCCCCGCCGTCTCCTCGCCCACGAAATTCGCAGTGTTGTTGCTCCCAGTGGTGGACGACCCAAAGGACGGAAGTGGCGGATCCGCAACTACACACCCACATTTATACGTCAGCGTCGCGAATAGAATAAATTGCAACTAAACGAACGACGCACCGTCCTGTGAATACACCTCCGAGTCCTCCCCGCGCCCCGAGGTCGTCAGCTTCGCCAGGCGGTCAGTCCCGCGGCTAAGGATCGCCTTGCGGCGGGCTTCTGCGCGCGCGGCGGCAGACATGTCGATGTCGTAAAGTAAATTGTCAAGTGAGGCGCTTTCAAGCTGGGTCTAGAAACAGAAGGGTTGGGCCTGCTAAGGGAAGAGATGCAGGCTCTGCAGACGACGGCAAGACGACGAGGTGCGGCCGCCTTCAACGCGTGTATGCAGAACGTGGCGTAACCCTGCTATTCCCGGAGACCCGCGCCAAACAACGCTTTTCAAATTTCCTTTCTCAGCCTGCTAGCACGCTGGCATCCCAATATACTCAAGCCAAAACGGATTTATTTTCAAAGCCAACATACACGATAATTACTCTCCCCGCCCTCCGTCTCCGTCTCCGTTTCGGTCCTAGAAACACTCTACGGTGCGTCAGCGAGCTGCACTCTTTTACCTTGGAAGAAACACTCACTGCGATGGACGATCCCCGGCCCGCTCTCATCGTACTCCTGCTTCGAGCACCACAGGTTCTGGAACGTGCTGAGGGACGCGAGGATGGAGCCGCCGATCCAGACAGAGTACTTGCGCTCGGGCGGCGCAACGATCTTGACTTTCATGCTCGCAGGCGAGAGCGACGTGAGCTCCTTCTGCATGCGGTCTGCGATTCCGGGGAACATCGTCGTTCCGCCGGAGAGCACGACGTTGCCGTACAGGTCGCGCCGGATGTCCAGGTCGCACTTGAAGATCGAGTTGAAGCTGTGCGGGTGCGTCAGGGTGACGCACATATCAGACTGCGCGCGGGCTGACTCACGTCGTCTCGTGGATACCGGCGGCTTCAAGCCCGAGGAATGCAGGCTGGAAGAGCGCCTCGGGGGCACGGAACCTGCGCAGCGTGAGTGCGGGAGTTACAGAATCCAAGTCGGCGGACGCACCGCTCATTGCCGATAGTAATGACCTGTCCATCAGGCAGCTCGTAGCTCTTCTCGAGCGCAGACGACTGCGCCGCGGTCTGCAGCTCCTGCTCAAAGTCGAGCGCCACGTAGCACAGCTTCTCCTTGATGTCGCGGACGATTTCACGCTCCGCGGTCGTAGTGAACGGATAGCCACGCTCGGTCAGGTTCTTGATGAGGAAATCGGTGAGGTCGCGCCCGGCGAGGTCGAGCCGCAGGATCGCGTGCGGGAGCGAGAAACCCTCGTAGATGGGGACCGTGTGGCTGACACCGTCGCCCGAGTCGAGCACGATACCGGTGGTGCGCCCCGAGGCGTACAGCGAGAGCACGGCCTGGATGGACACGTAGAACGCGGGGACATTGAACGTCTCGAACATGATCTGGGTCATCTTCTCGCGGTTCGCCTTGGGGTTGAGCGGCGCCTCGGTGAGCAGCACGGGGTGCTCCTCGGGCGCGACACGCAGCTCGTTGTAGAAAGTGTGATGCCAGATCTTCTCCATGTCGTCCCAGTTGGTCACGATGCCGTGTTCGATGGGATACTTGAGCGTGAGGATACCGCGCTTAGACTGCGCCTCGTCACTGCGGGGGCGGGTGAGGGGCGATGCGAACGATACAACATTACAACGCACCCGACGTAGGAGTCCTTCTGGCCCATGCCGACCATGACACCCTGGTGGCGGGGCCGGCCCACAATAGAGCTAGTTCGGGGTCAGCGGGGACTGCGGACAACCAAGGCGAGCACACGCACGGGAACACGGCGCGGGGGGCATCGTCGCCTGGGATGGTGAGCACAAAAGGAGCGAGAGCGCCAGCGAGACATACCCGCAACTGCCAGAGGTCGTCAGTAGGAGATCTGGCAGGTGAGACAGAGGAAACATACAGCCAGCCTTGCACATGCCAGAGCCATTGTCGAGAACCTAGCGCGGGGTCAGCAGGGCGAGCGCATCGACGACGACGGCGAGGACGCACAAGAGCAGCGACCTCGTCTTCCATGGTGTATTATTCGGTGGTGGTGGGGGTAAAGGTAAGAGTGAGCTGTGCGTGACTGCGACCTGTCATTTATATCCGTTCCTCCATTCTACCCCTCGCGCCATTTCTCTTAGGCATCGACTCCTCGCAGAATTTCTCCTGATCGTGCACTCTCTCTGCACTTATACTCAAAGTAGGAGACGAGGAGGAGGATAGCATTACTACGGAGGTCCCTATAAGAAGCAACTCAGAATGTCTTCAAAAGGAGTGAGTTTCGAGGGGAAGAATTCTGAGGCTGGGAGCATTTCGCGAAATCAGCAATGATACATAATCTAGAACCAGAACTCGCGGAATGCAACAAGAATACAGAGAACATTCGCGTTCAGCCAAATCCAGTTGCATTATCATTCACTATCTACGCTTCCGCGCCTCCCCGCGCCGTCGTCTTCTCCTCGTCCATTCACCGCGGCGGCTGGGCCGGTTTTGATTCGCGTTTGGCGTCTTTGAGGGCGCGATTTTGATTTTTTTTTTCTTGCGGTTTTGCGTTTTGCGAATGTTTGAGAGTTCAAAGGACCGCCTGGGCCTCCAGCAGCGCCAAGCTCCCGCGACCCTCCCCGCTCTGCCAGGGCACCGTCACCACCGCCGCGCTCCCCTCGTCACGTACGCCCGCGGCCCCCGCCTCCGCGGCCTCGCGCGCGAAGCGCCGCATCTCGCGGGACGACTCGTCCCTCGCGCTCTCCTTGCTCTCGCTGCTCTCGACACGCTCCGAGGCCGCCTACGTCACGCGCTGTCGTTCAATGCGAACGTCGCGCTCAAGGAGGAAGTCGGCGACGCCGCGAATGGCAACGGGGACGACGGCGGCGAGGACGACGGCGACGACGACAGCAACGCGATCATCAAGGCGAGCGTCGTTAATCCAAAGCCCTCCACCGCCACGCCCGTGCTTATCCAGAACGCCGCCCGCTCCGGCGCGCCGTTTCCCCCGCCCGCCGGCGCCTCTAGTGGTGTAGGGGGAGGGGCACAGGGACCGATGCCGAAGAGAAAGTCGCGCGCGGCAAGCCTGTTCGACTCGCGGCTGAACGCGAGCGCGGACAACATCTCGCTCAGCTCGACGGTGAGCAGCACGAGCGTGATGATCCGCAAGCTATGCGCGTCTCAACTCGCTCGCAGGTCGTTGTTCAAGGACAAGAAGCGGCGCGGGGACGAGGGCGAGGACGAGGACGGCGAGGACGGCGACGGCGAGGATGGTGAGGACGGCGAGGACGGCGAGGACGGCGAGGACGGCGGGAAGGGCAAGGGGAAGGACGGTAAGCGGAAGGACAGGAAGAAGGAGAAGAAGGGCAAGGAGGAGGAAGGGTACCACAAGGGGCGCGGGGGGCGGCAAGGGGGGAGGCGAGCGTGTCGCACGCGACGGCGGAGTCGGGTGCGTATCGCATGGACGTTGGGGGTAGTAGAAGCCGCGCAAAAGTGGGGTGTGAAATCGAGATCGCGTCATAGAGCGCGACGAAGTCCGTGTAGTATTGGTAGAACGGGGTGGACCCCCCGAGGAAACCCACTGCGACTTGTTCCTGATTTGGATGCGACGGCGGTGAAGGAATAATAGGAGACGGGGGCAATCCAGAAGACGACGAAGCAGGGGCATTGCATTGAATATCCTCCATGAACTGCCCAACAATACGGTCGCGGAACACTGCTTCCGATGAGTCACTTTGCGCCTGCCCATGCTCCAGCATGAATACCTTCATGCACCCGAATACGGCCTCGTCCCGTGTCAGAACGAAGTCCACGAACGAGAACCTAGTGGAAACTTCACGGGATATCTTCGTGAGCAGAGCGTAACGTCGACTTCTGAGGCATCCCATGACGGTGGAAGATCTTTGAATACGGGCGAGGTTCCGGAGCGAAGGAGGTGATCAAGCGGCGAAAGAGTCCAATCTCGCGGGACCGGGAGTCCGTATTCGCGAGAGAACGCAGACGAAGGCGAAGGAAGACGCTGTGTCGTCGCATGCTTGATACAATTCGGAGACATGCACGAAGGTCCAATGTGCACATCGTCGCGCGGCTTAAGCGCGCGTGCAAGGAACGGCTTGATGCGTGATAGGCCGCCCTTGTCCCAAATGGCTTGCGGAATGGGTAATTCGCGCGACATGGCCCATTGCGGCGTTATCAGATCGAGCACCTCCTGGGTGACCTGCAAGGCGAATTCTTCATCGCCAGGAAGAAGGCGAAAAAGAATAGACAGCGCCTGGGCCATCCACACATCCTGCGAGACGTCTGGGAGTCGTTGAGATAGGCGGAGGTAGCTCGCGAGCAGGCTCGAGAGTGGACGGAACAATACATATCCTGGTCCGCAACTGGAGATGCGCGACCATAGAGGATGTGTGACAAGCTTCGCACAGAGATCCGAGAGCTGCGCGAATGGCAAGCTGAACGGCGGCGCGGAAAGCGGACGGACCATCGGTGGCTGGCGGCAAGCACGCCAGCCAAAGCCGAATTACCGCCATCAGCGTCTCCGCGCATCGTGCCAGCTCCTTCAACTTTAAAGCACCTCCGCGTCCAAAATCTTTGAGTCTGCTGGTGAACGTAGCCACCGCCGCCTCCACTACGACGTGGTCCTTCCCGCCACCCGTCTCAAACGCGGCTTTGACAGCCAATGCACACTGCTCCCGCTCCTTCTCCCCTCCCCGCACGCTATTAACGCGCGCGCCTTCCAGCCACGCCACCTCCGCCCGCCACACAGCTGCCCACGCGTGGTGGTGCAGGCCCAGGTGCGTCGGAAGCGACGAATGAAGGGGCGCTGCGAGCGGGCTTCCCGACAAGTCGAAGCGAAAGGCGTCGGACGCTGGCGCGACGGAAGCCGCGATCGCCACCATCCACGCGAACAGGACGCGATCCAGTAGCACTAATCTCAAAGTCAGCATCATGGCACGGACAAAACATAGAAACTCACCCTCTTCGAGGGTGTCATTCATAGGCGAAGGAATCTGATTCAGTGGCTTAATGGCGTGCGGTCCGAGATTGTTCAATGACAGCTGTAGTTTATGGAAAGCTAGCGAAAGAGCAGCTTCGCACAAGTGGCTATCTCACTTGTCAGAGAATATCTAGCTGGGTAGGGAATACTGCCCACCAGTCTTGGCCCTTGCTTCCTGCACCTTCTTCAAGACATCCCCGATACCCGGACCAAACTTGGTGATTACTTCTTGCCGTCGTTCTTCATCGGTCATCGCTTCGACTCGGAGTTAATTGTCGCGGCTCATATGAGCACGCCAGCCATCGGGATCCTCTGTTACTAGTGTCCGGGAGGGAACGACGATAGGAAGCGACTCTCTCGCGCGCGCAAAGGCGCTCTTTTTGGGCAATGTGAAACCTCAGGAAATCCGGTCTTCGGCGCGAGGAAGGACGAGGGTGTCGAGGAGGAGACTTCACGTGGAGGTTGAGTAGAGGAAGAAGCGGTGACAGTGACGGTCACCCACATTAACCTCGTCTTCGTCCACCATGTCACCGCACTACGATTTCCTCATCAAGGTGAGCCCCGTGGGCTCGCTCGCTGCGTTCTGGTCGCCGTCTCACATAGCGAACAGCTCTTGCTCATCGGCGACTCGGGCGTCGGCAAATCGTGTCTATTGCTGCGATTCTGCGACGACGCATGGACTCCGTCCTTCATTACGACAATCGGCATCGACTTCAAGATCCGCACCATTGAGCTCGACGGCCGCCGCATCAAGCTCCAGATCGTGCGTCCCCGCGCGTTGTTACGCTCTCTTGAACTAAATGAACGAATGAACGGGCTGTGCTGCGCAGTGGGACACGGCGGGCCAGGAACGCTTCCGGACGATAACGACCGCGTACTACCGCGGCGCGATGGGCATCCTGCTCGTCTACGACGTCACCGACGAGCGCTCCTTCAACAGTGCGTCCCCTCCCTCCTTCTCCGCTTGCCACGACGCTCATTTGCATACATACGACAGACATCCGCACTTGGCACGCAAACATCGAGCAGCACGCCTCTGAGGGCGTCAACAAGATCCTCATCGGCAACAAGAGCGACTGGACGGACAAGAAGGCCGTCACGGAGGCACAAGGCCGTGAGCTTGCCGCCGAACTCGGCATCAAATTCATGGAGACCTCCGCCAAGGTCAACGAGGGCGTCGAGGAGGCCTTCTTTACGCTTGCACGGTGCGTCGCCCGCAACTCATGCTCATTTCGGTGTTGACTCTGCCCGCAGGGACATCAAGACCCGCCTCATCGACTCGCAGGGCGGCGACAGCGGCGCGGGCGGCGCGGCCTCAAAGGAGGGCGTCCGCATCGGCCAGCCCCCCGCCGCCGCACCCGCCGCAGGCTGCTGCTCATGAGCGTGCCCGCCCCCCGCGCCACGCCGTGCTCCATCCGCCCCGCCGCGTCGTGCTGTATTCGTCCGCTGTCCCCACGTACATACGCGCTACGCACCCTTCGGTCGCTCTCCCTAAATTCGTTAAGCTTATTATTCCGCTCCCCGTTGCGCTCGTCAATCTTACATTCGATATCATTGTAATACCACAATGGACCATCCATGCATGATCATTGCAGTATGTACCCCCCGCGCGTTCGTCTGTTAGGCGCTCATGGCGATGTCCACTTGAAAAGCGCACAAGGTCCGCCGTCGATTCCAGGTACCATCTTGAGGAAGTCGCGATGTCGCCAGCGGCAATGAATGCGGATTTAGACTGAAATAGGACAAAAAGTCGCAAGAAAACAGACCGAGACAGCATCGATCTTCAGCACTAGCATGTTTTCGCTCTGGGCAATTGACTGGTCTTC
This sequence comes from Mycena latifolia, assembly GCA_029289555.1. Lineage (NCBI taxonomy): Eukaryota > Fungi > Basidiomycota > Agaricomycetes > Agaricales > Mycenaceae > Mycena > Mycena latifolia. The sequence goes on along the minus strand of JARJLE010000267.1, from coordinate 55,023 downwards.
GCCCCAGCGCGGGGCGAGAGGCGTGTCGCGATCGGCGTTTTAGCCTTGACAATTTCGACGCGTCAGACCAAAGTCCCGTAAGCGACAGTGGACGGACTCACGAGATCGCATATATATATCGGTGAAAAGCGCGGTAAGAGCTGAGCACTGAGCGACGGACTAGCTTCGGCACGTCGCGCTGGAGGAAACACGTCCGTCCGTCTATTCTTCCGTGTTTCGAGCTGATCCGCCTTGAAGCCGGAGAATGTCAGGGCCGTGTTGGGAACTTGGGGCGGCAAGGAGTTGGGGCATTGCAGCGGCCAGGAAACGGCGCGCGGCGGGTGAGGCTGAAGGATTGACTGGCGGAGCGCTGCGCGGTATGGTGACGCTGGCGCCGTCGCTGGGGAGGGTATTCCTGGATGAGGTGTGGGCTAGAGGAACGGCGATCGTCCTCGTCCATCGGCACGCATTCTCGCGGCTCTAACGGCCTCTGGTGCGAGGTCCCGACGAACAGCGAGGCCACGGAGGCGGCAGGAATGCGCGCGAGCCCCGGAATGCTCCCACATACACGCGACGCCGCGCGGTTAGCTTGACTCTGAAGACGAAAATCAGAGGCTTCCACATCGTGCGGCCGACAGTACGGGCATCGCAGCGAGGGCCCCGAAGATCCCTACAGCTCTGGCCGCCACGCGGTACTCCGAACATCGTCGACAAATCGTAGGTTTGAGTCCAGCGTCATTGGTGACTGAAGGACTCTCCGTGCGGGAGTACGGGCGACGCCACAGCTCGCAGCTGCAGCGCAACACGGGTGTCTTTTGTTGGTCTGCCGGTCCCCGGATACCAAAGTCTGCGCGCACCACCGAAGCTTTTCAGAAAGCTGCGAAAGGGGAACGAGTTGGGGGAAGCGCAGAGCGAAAGGCCCCATTCTACCGTTACTCGGCGTCAGAGTGCAGGGACTCCGTAACCGCATATCATAGACGCTACTCGACACCGTGAAAGCGGACGTCGCAGCCAATGGTTTACGCAGCCCTTGCTCCGAGATCCGACACTGAACACGTTCACGGCACGCCGACACACGGACGCCGCAAGGAGGCAGCCGAATGTTGTACAAGGCGCGTAGTCTCGAGCCGGCCTCCAGTTCAACGTCGCCGCGTCCTGAATGGACGCGAGCTGCTGAGGCGATTGCATCCGTCGCGCCGAAGCCCGGGTCCGATGCAGAGCCTTCCGAGCCCCAATTCGCCGTTCCGCGGCGCCTTGCCTTGTGCCCGACAGCGTGTGGCGATTCTGTATGGACTTGCACCGCTTCTCAAAGCCAATACTAAGTCAAGGCAGGGCTTCTTCGTCTCCATTCGAGAGGAAATAGGCGTGCCTCGAACATTATCGACGTCGGTTCGCGGGAGTGAGTGAACAAATTGACTGTGCGTGCTGTGCGCGGTGGAGAGGCAGGGCGGGCGGGCGGGCAGCGGTGTGCCGTCGCCCCAGGCTGGCTGCGTGCGGAAGTCCGCAGCCTAGCAGAACACGGGCGACCTGGACTTGAGGACTAAAGCAATGTCGTCACCCCACATCCCCATGCTGTCAGTGTCGGCGCAGGTCGGCGCGTCCCCTCGTCACCCTAGCAAATCCCCCCACGCTGTCTGCACCATGCGCACGCTGTCATCCTCCATTGAATCATTCCGACCCGGGGACGCGATCGGAGCGCACCATCGAGGTCTCCGACGACGATCCTTTTCGCAGGAGACATAGTAGGAAGGAGGACGCTTTGTGCCGGATTAGGCAATTCTCGTTACTCCGTAAGAACGAAGCACTTACCTCCCGGAACCCAACCGGGGTTGAGTTACGTCTTGAGCCGGTCCTAGTCATCGGCGATGCGAAACGAACGGGTCAGTATGCGAAACGAAAGATACATGTCGATGGTGGGGGTTTACACGGGTCGCTATGCTCGAGTAGAAGACAAGGGACGCCGCCTCACGAGGTCGCAGAATATATTTACCCGTGCGGCACCCATGTACCTCCGTGTCCGCTCATTCCGTGCGAAATGGGCCTCAAGTTACTCAAGTCCGTTCGCCGTTCATTCACTCCGGTCCTCCAGCCAAAAGGATCTAAACGACAGATAGATTCCGCAGTTGACTAAAGGATACACAGTATGTATGTAGACAGCTAATATAGATAGGTACAAAGGAGGGGTGGCGCATAATTATAATTTACACGAAAATACAGTGTTGGTGGGATTAGTGATCGGTCCGTAAGCTAAGAAAGGAGGGGGAGTCATCGGGAAGGAGGGAGGGGGGCATCCATATCGATCCACAGGCGTAAGCGTAAGTGGGCATAAGTCTAAGTCCGGGCGGGGAAAAAAAGAAGAAACAGAAGAGAAGAGAACAAACTCGATTCGATCGAATTGAGGGCATGAGGGGTCGTTGTATGCGTGCGTGCTTTTTTTAAGGCGGGCCGTCAGCGGGTACACCGTGATAGGGAGAGCGAGCGTGGTGTGAATTTAGCAGAGGCTGCGTCCGCGCACCCACGACTTGCGCTCGTACTGCAAAACCCAACAAATGAATAAATATTCGGAAGAGACCAAAGACAAAGAGCAGCTGACCTTGGGCCGCTTCTCGACGTGCGTGGCGTCGTCCTCGCACCTGCGCATGCGCTTCCCCGTGGCGGGGGCAAGGGGCATGTCGGCATCAGCCTGGGCCACAGAATCAGTGATCGGTGTCTCGCGGTGCGCCACACTGCTTACCGGTGTCGCGGGGCCCGGGGAGGAGGCGTCCGAGGAGTCGGACGACGAGCCGGAGCTAGAGGACCCGGAGCCAGACGAGGAGGCGAATGTGCTGGCGGTGAACGACGACGGATTTGAGGCGATCGACTCCGCGGACGGTGCGTAGTCCGCCGCGCCCGACGGCGGGTAGCCGAGCTCCCACGTTGCGAGGTCGTCCTCGTCGAACGGCACGTCGGGCACCACCGGCGCCTCTGTCGGTGCGGGGGCCAGCGCAACAGGGGGCAAGGGCGCGCGGCGCGGCGCGAGCATGAAGATGGGGTCGTCCGGCGTGACCGAGAAGCGCGAGGTCGGGCCGCGCCAGAGATTGTTCTGCCCGTGCAGGACCATCGGTGCCTCTGCCGCGGTGAGCGAGAGCGAGAGCGTGCTGTGCGGCCCGCCGCTGACGGGCACGTCTGGCAATGCGCGCGGGACGAGCAGGCGCAGCGTCGGCCGTGTGGGCTTTGTCTTCGCGTTCGTGTTCATAGCTATGGGGGGTGGGCTCGGCGTGGTGTCGATAATCGGCGGCGGGACGACGGAGACACAGTGCGCGGGGAGCGCGACGGCTCTGACTGTATCGACCTTGAGCCCGAGCTTCTGCGCCCTTGTGCGCGCGTGGAAAGTTGGCTTTGCGGCGGCGCGCACTGCGGCGGCGACGGCGGAGTGGTGCGTGTTCGCCTCGGTTAGGATCGACGCGAGACGCGAGAAGCGACGCTCAGACATGGGGCACGCGGTGTACGAGGTGTTGGACGACATATTATTTGAGAGGTGAGTGGCGCGAGTGGGATGGTGGTGGTTGAGAAGAAAGAGACTTTGAATAAAGGACTAGTGTGGCGCGGCGCTACACGTGTGGATGTGAATGGATTGGATGCCCGGATGTGGATGACAAAGGAAATTCGTGAAGGCGGTCTTCGGGCTGCAAGTCCAGAAGAGAGAGAGAACAGAGGTGGAGAGATGTGGCGGGCCCCAGCGCGAACTTATACAGAATTAACACTTGGACCCACAATCCCGATATGGCGGGCTCGCAAGAACAAAAACGCGGGCCAGATCGGGGAATCCTATTGTTTTTGGGTATAGGCGCGGGGCGGCCTCACTTGGCGCAGGAGAACAAGGCGAGGGTGTGAAGCGCCATCAGGAACGTCTTTTGTCCTTATACTTTTTTCGGTTATTGTATTGCGTTACGCGTCACGCGTGTGACTCGTGGAGGTATCGCGGAGGACCTCGAACGCAATCAAGTGATCGCGTCAGTGCTCCTTGGTAGCACCCGGTAATAGTCATGGCGGGAGCTCACAAGATAGGTAAGATTCAGATTCAGTGGGTATCCAGGAACGAACACTCACTGCTTTTTTTTCGATCCAGGCTCGCTGTTATTCTGTCCTCGGTGCGGCACTTTGCTTGACCTGCCCAAAGACGGCGAAAGCAATGTAGCGTGCGAACAATGTGGACACGTCGAGCCGGCTAGCTGTAGGTCCATGCGCTGCCGAATTCTCTCGTGGTGAAGACTTTTCGGGCTGCAGCGTATGAGAACACGGAAATAACGACGCGGTCGGACCCAGACGCGTTCCCCTCCGCACTGCGGCAGAAGCGCAAGACACAGACAAAACTGCACGATCAGGGAGATCAAGGGACGCTGGTGAGCGCATGGCCCCACCCCGGCGCCTCTCCGCTCATTATACTTTGCACAGGTCTCTGAAAAGTGCCCCTCCTGTGGGGCGCTAGAAGCATACTCGAAAGAGATGCAGGTGCGTCGATTGCGGGGCACTGCGTTCTGTTCGCGCGTTAATCTGTCTTTGTCTGATAGTTGCGGAGCGCGGACGAGGGATCTACGATCTTTTACACCGTACGCGTTTATGCTGCTGACAAGGACTGCCCAATCTGACCTGCCCCCCTCCAGTGTGTCGCATGCAAGCACGGGTGGCGCATCAACAACTAGGATAAAATACGCTATACGTATACTCCGACGGTGCAAAAGAGCGCGACGACGCCGAAGCCGCCGAGGATGCTCGCGAGGGATGCGACGGCGGTCTCGCGCACGGGGAGGGTGTCTTTTGGTAGTCTGCAGAACGCGAACTGAGTGTAATGTAGCATATATATATGCAAGTGGACTGCGCACGTTGACACGTAGAAGCCGAGAGTGAATGTGAGAGCCAAGAGAAAGAATGCGAGGTACGGTAAGAGGGCAACCGGTACGAGGGGCTGGAATGCGGGGGCGGTGGTGTACAGGGACTGCAGAGGGTCAGCAGAATATTAATGCGGATAGAAAATGTAGCATGCCTTGAGGTGGTCGTAGTCCATGGTTGTGAGGCTGAGCTGACGTAGGGCGACCAAACACGCGCAACAAGCCGTATCGTGGATTCGTGGTCCAGCCTCTCTCTCTTCTCCACCCCCACCACAAATTCAAGAATCCACCCAGCAGCCTCAAGCAGCAATCGTGAGTATCTTTCTCTCTTTCTCGACCTCTTTTTCGTCGTCTTTTGAACCGTGGAGCGTGCGCTGACCGGCCTCATTGCGCCCAGATGTCCGCCGCGCAAAAAGTGCAGCAGCACCCCATGTACATCCAGGCGCAGGGAAAGGCCTCGTACTACCATAGCCAGCTCGACAAGGAGGTCAGTACCCTCTTCGTATGCTCGTGCCACACCTGACCCTCGTGTGCAGCTCACGAAATATCCGATCCTCAACTCGTTCGAGCAGCGCACGCAGGTGCCCAAGACGTACGCCGTCATTGGCGGCGCCGCGCTCCTCGTCTTCCTCCACCTCATCAACCCCCTCGCTGCCTTCATCTCCAACCTCGTCGGCTGGGCGCTCCCCGCGTACCTCTCCTTCAAGGCCATCGAGTCGCCCTCCCCGCAGGACGACATCCAGTGGCTCACCTATTGGGTCGTCTTTGGGTTCTTTAACTTCCTCGAGAGCTTCGCACTCCGCCTCGTCCTCTACTATCTCCCCTGGTATTTCGCCTTCAAGACCATCTTTATCCTGTGGCTGCAGCTCCCTGCTTTCCGCGTGAGTGTTGCTTCGTGTCGACTCGTGTTTCACTTGCCCCCAGCGAGGCAGCCTGAGCCCGTGCCCCGCGCGTGGCCGCTGGCAGCTCTGCTAACAGCCGAGAGGCCAGTCCCCGACTTGGTCCGAGTCGCGGATTTTTGTCCCGACAAAAACTCTTCTCTGAAGCTGCGTCTCGCGAAGACGGCCGCTTTCTTTCATTGCTCGGATTTTGTCCGGCCACCGGGGGCTAGCCTCTGCTGACCCATCTTTTCGCCGTCTGATTTGAATCGCTCGCTTATCTGCCGCGTTTTCGTAGGGTGCACAAACGACGTACCTCACCGTCCTCAAGCCCGTCCTCGCCAACGCGTCCGCGCGCGCCAACGCCGTCGCAACCTCCACTACCGACACCGCCAACGCCTCCCTCCACCAGTAGGCGTGCGGCGAGGTGGATCGTGTGCCCCGAACGGGATTCTGGTACCGGTACCCCTAGAACAATCTCCCTCTCTCTTACTACGACATGGCCTTTCTTCTGTTTGTCTTACGTATTTTCATTCACCCCTGCTTCACGACCCCCCACGTATGGTATGTAGCACTGTCTGCGGAGCTCGCTACGTAGGTCTTTTGCGTAACGCGTAACGCATTTTCCGAATGACGATTTTGATGATGAGTGCGGCGTCGGGCGGTGAGAGGACTAAATGACTAAGTCTGTTTTATACTCCGAGAGTCGATTCACGGCACAACACAAGGAGTCGGTGCAGTAAGGAACTACACCGTACGTAGGGAAAGATATCATATCGTAGGCCCCGGGAAGCTCGACCAAGGGTTGTCCGAAATTTTGGGTTTTTGAGGTCGAAATTCAGGCCACAAATCCGCCAAACTTGAACCCTGTCTGGATTATGGGTTTTTGAGGGCCTCGGGACAGAATGTTGGGCCAGTTTGGCTCCTGTAAAAGCACCACGCACCGGACATGGCTTCCCACCTCTGTACGTACGTGCTTCTTTCCTTGAGAAGGTCGCTGTACTCAACCAATAGCTTGTGGGGAGAAATTTTACAAAATTCGCGGATTGGTGACATTTTTGGCGGGGTCACGTACTTATGTGACGCATGACGACCCCTGTTAGACTCGTAACCAGTCTGCCTACGAACAGCAAAAAAATGAGGCGAGCTCTTTGCCGTAGGCAGACTGGTACAACTCGGGCCAAACAATCGACGCGCGCGGGGAGTTTGAATTTTTTGGTGGTGCCGATCACGGCATCATCAATTGCGATCAGTTGCCATCATTTCTCTTGTAATTCTGACCATTTTGGTGCACTCTTAGCAGGGACTTTGAAGAAATTCTGAAGAGACAAAATTCAAGAATTATGCTCCTAGATTGAACTCTCCATTTTGCATTTCATGATCCGACTTAAATTGAGCACAGGGCGCCAGCGGGGAGAAATTTTCAAACTCCGCGCGTGCCTCGATTGCTGGTCCCGAGTTGTACCAGTCTGCCTACGGCAAAGTGCTTGCCACATCTTTTTTGCCACTCGTAGGCAGACTGGTAACGAGTCTAGACCCCTGTCCGACTTCGGGTTTTTGAGCTCCGGCACGCTGCAATTATGGGTTTTTGAGACCCAAATCCAAGAAATTTCCGGAAAACCGTTTGGTGGAGCTTCCTCATATCGCGATCGTCAAACGGGAAATTCTTGCGGCGTCTTCGAAGTATCCACTGATCTGCGGTGGTTCTGCGCGAGCGGAGAGCTCGCGCCATGCCCCCCAAGGCCCCAAAGCTCCGGCCTGCCATCGACAATATACCTGAGGTCGAGCCGAAATCAATCAATATCTACCATCCCGGATATAACCCCCCGAGGCTCATTCTTAAACTGTTCGTGTCTCCCCTGAATCCCGAGGAAAACTTGCCGGACAGCACCAACTATGGTCTTCCGTGTGATCTTGTACTCGATGCGTGCTACATTCTCGCCAACAATAACGCCGGCACTTTACGCCTCTTGGGTGGGCAGTCGACTTTTCCCAAAGGCATGCTACCCCCCGGCGACTACACGTTCAGCATGACTGGACAAGGACGTGCATATCGGTATGCCTCGGTACCTCCAGCCCTTCATTTTGCTGATAACTGAATAATAGTTATCCCCTCTGCCGAAAGTTCTCTCGCTGGACGCCACTTTCGTCCGGCGCGCCCCCAGCATGGAAATTCGACAAGAGAGTAAACGGAGACAACGAAATCCGGAGAATCAAAGCGTCGAGCGTCAGCGTGCTCGTGAAAGACCACGACAAAGCTTGCCTAATCACAGGTGAAACTGACCGGCTCGACTGCGCCCATTTGGTCCCATCTTCGGAGGCCCGTTGGGTACGCCGCCAGTATGATTCGATGAGCTCATCTGCTCATTTAAATTCTAGTTCACCAAACACCATTTCTCCCAGCTGGCGGGTGACATGCGCTTCTTCACAGTCAATTCCCCCAACAACCAACTGACGTTACGCGCCGATATCAGTGCGCGTGGCATCGATAAAGGGCATTTCTGTTTCTATCCGTACGAGAAGAACTGGGTGGCTTTCTGGATGGGCGATGGCTCCCTTCAGTTGGCCCTAGAGCACAACTTCCGCGTTGTGTCCTTGCCCCAGCGTCTACGCGCTGCATACCTCTTCGCGAGGTTTGCATGGAACGTCTTCTTACTTGCGAATGAGTTCTTTAGTGCGCAAGAAAAAACGCTGGTCTTCGTAGAGCACGACGACAAAGACGACGACGACGACTTGTCCACGGGCAAGGCGGCTGGACGGAGTGGTGAATGCAAGAAGCGGCGCGCTGCCGAGCAGCAGGCTGGGCAGGCGACGAAGAAACGCCGGCTCGACGCCTCCCCCGACGATGTACCCGATTTGTCTCAAGTAACGCCCATCGTCCTGCAAAAAATGAAGCACCTCGACAGTCTCTTGGAGGCCGGGGATCTCGAGTATGACGAAGAATCCGACTGGTATCCCGGGTACTCGCTTGCTGAGGAGCTCGCGTACAATTACAAGCTGGCCCACCCGGCGGCCACAGACCCTGGAGGCGCGCGGATTGCGCTCGTGTCGGAGAGGCAGGAATAGGCATGGGATTCTTGTTCTTGTAGAGGTGCGAGGATCAGTTCCGTGCGTTCTTCACTCGTTATAATTCTCACCCCGCGTGCTCGAGCAGCTCCTGCAGCAGCTCGCATCTTTGCACGCGTCCAGTTCCAGAGCCAGCAGTCCCGCGTCTGCGTCCGCCCGGCACTCTTCCTGTCAGCTCCTCTTTGCCTTCGCACTCCGCATCGTCCAGCATCCGCAGCAGCTCCTCGTCGTTTGTTCATCCTCACACCAGCTCTCGCCAGAGGGGGTGTCCTCCCGTTTATGCACGGAGTCTAACGACGACTGTCAAGCCTCCGAAGAAGGGCGAGGTCGTCTAAGGGGAGCCGCCACGGTCTGTTATTTTTACGTATCGACGTTCATCGACTTTGCTATGGTTTTTTTGTGGTAGTGTATTTCCTTATTGTATCTTTTGATTCAGTGTACTTCTCATAAACTTAACACAAACGCGTCGAGGACTTCTTTATTGATTGTAACACGATCTTCCTACTCTCTGCCGCCATCCCGACCACGCAATATCGTGCTCTGCCCACGGTCGATATTTCAAGCTAGGTGGGAGCGTTAGATGGGTATTGTTGGGAGTCTTGGAACGGGGTCACTGTCGTGGACTCGGAGGCGATCCAACAATCCAGTCCGCGCAAAGGACGCGAGGAGGAATTGGTACCAGTGTGTGCCGAGTTGTAGGCCGACACGGGGGATGCGATGAATGGGAGAAGGCGGCGCGCGGAAGAGACCCAGAATTTGTGCTCGGGGAAAGAAATTCGTTCTCGTGTCGTGCGCGACGAAAGGGACAGTCGGTCCAAGACGTGGTCTTCCTTTCTTTCGGCGCTTGGATATCCGAGCCTGGGGAAGATGCAGCCGCTGCACGGTCGCAGATCTCTTTGCGTCGCTGGTGTGATAGTACGACTGGAACAGGGAGCGGCCGGGGTCGGACGCGGCGAAGTCGCGTGGGGTGGAGAGGAGCGGGCTGGCGGTCAGTGATAGACCTTGTTGCTAGCGGGTGCGGACGGGTTATTATTTCGCGAGGGAGATGTATATGGCGCAGGGTATTCGGGGAGCCTTCCATGTCTCTGCACGTCGGGCACGGGTTGATGAAGTCTTGCACCAGTCTTCTGGGGATAGGGGAATGCTACTGCCGAAGTAACTCCATTGTCGCGTCGCGTCCGCTTTGCTGCGCCTCTCCGTGGCACGAGCACAGAAGCTGGTAGACCCGCTCGCGCACGACGACGACCAAGCCCTTGTAAAGCAACGCAAACTCCTTCGACCCGTGGGCAGAGGATGGCGGCCACTCAACACCTTGTGGGCCCAGATGCGGAATTGGCGGGCCTCGGTGGAGCTGCGAGAGCCGATAAGAACATTACATATGCGGTCGAAGAGAGCCTGCGGCATAAGAACCCTGTCCTGCTGCGATGGAGTGGACAGCCGGGAGAGATACGCGTCTTGAATAGCCCAGCTGCAGGTGGGTACCTATTAGAGTTTCTTTCGGCCAGAACCAAGTAGCAACACTGCACTTTCAGTGCTGGTCCAACTAGCGGTATTCTCGGATGTGAGAGCTGCGCATGCAAGTCTAGCAAACCATTGCAATTGAAGGTATCCCGTAATACAGCGTAGATGCAAAAAATAAGTATGTCCGCTCGCCGCGCCAGCGTGTCAAGCCCCGTCATTACCTGCGAAGTTGTGAATAAATAAATAAATAAATCGGGAAGAGAAGAGAACATCGCACCGCTCTCCTTCGTCCAGTCGTCGTGTCGTTTTATATCCGACTCGGTCACCGTCGGCCGTACCGTCGCCAAGCTCTTCAGGAAATCCGCGATCCGGAGCGGCGGCTCGAGCAGCTCGTCCGAGTCGACGTCCGTCCAACTCTTCTCCACCGCCTCGGGGTCCCCCGGCGAGCAGGGCGTCCACTTGGTGTCCCCCTCCGCGCGCTTAAAGTGCGTCGCGGACAGCACTTTACGCACGGGCTGCATCAGCGCGTCGCGCACGACGATCGAGATGTCCGAGCCCGAGTACCCGTCTGTCTGGTCCGCGAGCAAGCGGTAGTCCTTCGGCGCCATCTCGCACGGCGTCTCGCCGACGTGCAGCTCGAACATGTGCCGCCGCGCTTCGGGCCCGGGCAGCGGGATGTAGATGCGCTTCTCGAACCGCCGCTTGATCGCGTTGTCGAGCTGCCAGGGAATATTCGTCGCGCCGAGGACGAGCACGCCCGTGTCGTCGTGCCCCACGCCGTTCATCTGCACGAGGAATTCGGTCTTGATCCGCCGCGAGCCCTCCGACTCGGCCTCGCTCCGCGAGCCCGCGAGCGAGTCGATCTCGTCGATGAAGATGATTGACGGCTTGGACTCGCGCGCGAGCTCGAACAGCTGCTTCACGAGCCTGGAGAGCGTGAGCCGGGCACCTCACAGCAGAGCTCGGATGGCTCACCGTTCCGAGTCTCCTTGCCACTTGCTGACAAGGTCACTCGAGCTGACGCTAAAGAACGTGCTCTTCGCCTCGGTGGCAACCGCCTTCGCCAGGTAACTCTTCCCCGTCCCAGGTGGCCCATAGAGGAGAATACCCTTCCACGGCGTCCGCTTGCCCGTAAAGAGGTGCGGGAACTTAATCGGTAGGATGACGGCCTCTTTCAGGGAGGCCTTTGCGCCCTCGAGGCCCGCGACGTCGTCCCACTTGACGTTCGGCTTCTCCGAAACGATCGCTTGTGAGAGCGCGCCACGTAACTTGTCCAGCTCGGGGTCGGCCGATTCGTCTCTGAGGAAAAGTAAGGGCTCCGCGCGCAGCGGATAAGGCAAGGAGGACGCACTTCTTCGCGGCGCCGCCCGCGCCGTTGGCAACCGCGCTCTTCGCGTTCTTGTTCTTCTCGCCGTTAACGAGGTGCTCCTTGAGCGTCTCCGCGCGCGCGAGGTACTCGTTGATCTTGCCCCGGATCAGCGCGCGCGACTTGTCGTTCTTCTCGTCTGCCACATGCCTCACGCTCAGCCTTTGTTCATACCGCGGCGGGGGTGCAGAGCGGGTGGCACTCACACTTCATCGCAAGCATGAAATAATCGAGCGAGTTCTGGTACTGCTTGTACGCTTCCGCATAGTTCTGCTTCACATCTTCCTCGATGGCCCGTTGGACGATCTCGATGGCGCGCTACAAAGGTTTGTTAGAGTGGTAGAAGACATGGGGACGCGGCGTGGACCTACGTCGAGGTTGGACATGGGTCGAACGAGAGGCGAGGAAGGAGAGGGGATGCCGTCACGGTAGCAATCGATATTCGAGATTTACAAGTGTTTGCCGGTGGCCTTCGCTCTTTCACTTTTGTTCTTTCACACCGCGTCGAGAACATCCCACAAAGCGGTACCTTTTCCAACGCAGCGGCCTCGACATGCATTAGCTTTCCACGCGCTAGTCAATCAACTGGAGGTGCTGGCACCTTTTAGTACGCTCATCGGCGACATTCGCGCGCTGTTCGCGCGTCGCAGGAGTCTGACGAAGCCCTGGAGATCGATCCCTGTAGGTTCTTTGCGCGCGATTTGCATTTGCGCGTTTGATTCACGTCGTCGCATACTACCTAAGTATCGCCCATAATTCGTATAGCTCTCGCCTGCTCCATCCCACGGCACCCAGCATGGACGGCGCACTGATATGCGGCGAGATCTCTAAGTCCTTTCGGTATGACCGGTTGACCAAGTGTACAAATTTCGTGAAACGCGCATATATTGTTCCCTAATGATATCCTTCCAGCTAATCCCTCGCAGCCCTCTTCGCTCCCCACGGTGCCGTATCCCACTCCGTCATCCTGGCGACCCTCGACGGCGCTTCCCGTCGGCGCGGCTTCGTTGTGATGTCGACGCACGAGGAGGCGAGAGCGGCCATGGTGGCGCCCGGCTGCAGCGGCATGGGCAGAGGAGGCTGGACTTCTCGCGGGCGGTCGTTCAATGCTCTAAGGGTGCGACTTGACCTCTTCCTCATTTCCTCCAGAACCTTACCAGAATATTCAGGTTTCTTGGACGGCGGCGACTACCTCCGCGGCGGTGCGTCCCCTTTCCACTCATTGAACGTCTTTGGCTCACTCGCAGCAGGGACCTGTACTAATTCGTCGAATTCCTTCCCGCGTACGCGCTGCCGCCCGGGATTCCCTCCAACGCCGACCTCACGAACGGCGGTGGCCACGACGGCGATGGGGTCTCCCGGCCTCCGTTCGCCTCTCCGGAATCGCCCCTCGATAAGGAACCAGAGCTCCTTTCTCTACTACCATCCACCGGCTCCATGTCCGCGCCACACCTGCCGCTCCCCGCTCCCTCCGCTGGCGCACGCACCGACCGCCGCACGAGCTTCAAGATCGAGGGCATCCCCGTCTCGCTGGCCCTGACGATCTCCCCGCCCACGCGCATGAACTCGCCGACGAATGAAAAGGGCGGCGCCGCGCTCAAGACCAGCCGGAGCCTCCGCTCGCCTGTGCCCGGCGAGCCGCAGAAAATCATCCTCGCGTGCTCGGACAAGGCGTTCCTCCTCCCGGCCTCGATGCCGCCCGAGTACCACCTCTTCGACCTGTTCCCGTTCTCGCTCCTCGTGAAGTGCCTGACGAAGCGCGCGCGGGAGGTCAAGGGGAAGAACGCCGCGCGCATGCGCGCGAAGATGCTCATGGAGAAGAACGGGCATGGCGTCGGGAGCCACAACCTGCCGCTCGAGATCAGCTTGTATTTGGTGCGTGCTGTGACGCTGTATCTCTTTCGGAAGCGCTGACTGGATTGTAGGTTATGTAGAGCTCTTGGATTGCGTCGATGTAGCACCGCAAACAGACAGATGTGCCTACGACCAGTGCGTCTCCTTCCTCGGTCTCATTCATCTCGATGCTGATGATGGCTCGACAGACACCCTCCTCGCTTCCCTGAATCAACTCGTCGACGCGCTCACGGGCCTGGAGCGTATCCTCACGACGCCGAATCCCTTCTCGTGCGTTAACTTCCCTCTTGTTTCACTTTCCCTTTAGTCGTCGTTACAACTTCCACCACTTCTATCTTTCGTTCCTTGACTAATAATGACGATGCTGACTTCCCCCAGGTACATATTCGATCCATCTGTGGTCGTGACGACCATTTACTGCATCGCTCTTGCGCGTCTTTTCCTTCATTCACACACTCGACACCTTGCCTCACTTCCCTTTTCCGTCTGCCATTCATCCCGCCCTCCACTGAGTCGCCACTTCCCGAAACCCTGACCTTCCCCGGGCAACTCAGCTTCCCGCCGCCCTTCCTCTCCGGCGCCTTGCCGCGCTGCGGGCTCCCCGTGCATAAGGCCGCGTTTGAGGGGCGCGATGTCGGCAACTACGCGGTGGGCTACGGACACCCGGGACGCCAGTGGCAACGACCGCAACAGCAGCTCCATGTCGCCTCGCCCTTTCCCCGGTCGAGGCCCACGCTGGATGTGGTGTCGCCAACGTGCCTGGCGGAAGATTTGTCCCCTCTTCATCCGTCCCTATCTCACCTCATTGCATCCGCAGGTGGATCCCCGACTCGATGTACGTGCACGCCCCGTCGAACCGCGACACGGGCTACTCCGTCTAATGGCGCGGTGCCCCTCCTACTCCCATACTCGTACTTCGTGCTTGTTGTTTATTTGCCTGCTCGCTTGCCTGCTTGCGCTCGCACTGAGTAAAAAATGCTTGGACTGGGACTGGGACTGGGACTGGGACTGGTCTTACTACTCTCGCTTGGGCTCCGAACGCACCAGACCCGACTCTTCTCTGGATGCCTGTGATTCTGCTCCTAATCTCGCGTTCCTCGGATAGATGGACCACCGCATCGCTCTGGTCGGTCTTTCATCATGTGTCTTTTTTCCATTTCGGGCTCTGACTTGCATTAGTATTTCTAGGCTCCGTATGGCGCTCTCCCCGTTCTCCGTGTCCACTATCTGCGACTGTTACCTCTCCTCCACTTCAAGCCCCATCAGCCCGGCTCCGAGTCCAAGACCCAGCAATGCACAAATTGTTCTTAAACAAGATCTCCCATGTAAGGTCGTTCTCGCGAGTACTTATCAAATTCATCCAAAGGAGGGCGAATTGTTCAAAGTCGCATACTCACGTACTTAGTAGCTTCGCGTCGGTCACCGTGTATGATAGGAGGAATACGTAAACGAAGGTAGTACTCATGTATCTGGAGGAAAACGATGTAGATACGAAGTGAATGTATCGACCTCTCATTGGGATTTCCTCGCACTCCTACCCAAAGGTTTGCGGCATCCAAAAACGTTAACGTGAACAGGCTGTGCTGCTTACTGAATCCGCCTTCTCCGCATCAGCCATGGTTGACACTAACGAAGACTAACGAAGACCTGCATTCTTTCGCACATAAACTCTAAAACCTTCTATGCGATTCTCGTTGCGTTCTCGAAATCGCACTTCCTATTTCCCACGGCGGCGCTGGCGTCTGTACATGTACCCGTCTACCTTGACTCATACGACCCTCGGGCTGCTAAAGCATCCCAAAGGTGCTACCAGTGGGCTATCTTCTGGACAGTTCCAGCCCTCAGACGCTGGCTGAATCTATCCGCCACCCGTAGAGCACAAGGATCTTGACACCCAGCGTCGCAGGATATAGGCGAGCCACGTCCGCGGGATAACTGCGCCGGATGTCCAGATTCCAGACGACGTGCTGGCTCTGCAGGAGAGACTCCCGGATCTCTTTCGGCGCACCGCGAATCTCCAAGGAACACGAAGAGGCGTTACTGGGACAGCACTAATAATCCAAATAGATGGGATCGCGAGGGCAGAACATATCTTGGCCTCGTGCCGTCTTTTCTTAGTTCCATCGTTTGCCCAATCTCACCAGCTTTTGGGTGGATGAGCGAGCTTTGCTCCCTCTTGGCCGCCCCGTGCAAGACTTGTTCGACCCCGAATCAGAAGAGGAAACAAACATTCTCTGCACAGATTCACTTTCGGACAACTGGAAAACCTCCGGGTCGGATTCGGGCCCATCACCCATATCGACGCGGGGTTCGTTCTCAGCCTCTGTGATCCTGTCAAGTTCAAGCGGGACGTCAGGAAATGAACGTCCCTGAGTCCACCTGGTTATTCCTTGCAAAAATAAATAAATAAAAGCTCACCGCGGCCTATTTATGTCACTACGGAGGAAGCAAGCTGCAATCCCGATTTTCATCTTTCTACTACGGCTCGGCTTCAGTCCCTTTCTTCAGCTGACCCATGCAGTGAAAACGTGGTGCGACCGTCAACCTCTTCAAGTCGGGGTACAATTTTCTGAATGATTCAGCTTGGCCCCTCGTCAATACTGAGGAGGCAAGCCGGCCCCGTTGGCATGGCATTTCCTACGGCTTTTCTCTTTTCTCGGGACAACTTGGCAAGCCGCGAAAATCCTCGTCGATGACGCCTCTTATGCTTATCGCTAACGAAATTCTCCATACAGCTCCCATCATGTCATAGTTCCGGGAAAACGATGACGGAACTTTTGTTGCCATCTCGTCAACTCAACGGCCACCAAGACTCTTTGTGCTTTTCTTCGTTTCCAATCTTCGGTGCACATTCGCTTATCATACCGGAGTCGCGTTACGAGACAGGAGCACTCAATGTTTGTATTGCTACGTAAAGCATCTGCTGCGCACTCGAGGCAGGAAGTATGTTTGTTCGTCCGTTGATATTAATCACATAACTTATGGGACGTGGGTATGGCAGGTTGTACTCTGCTGTGAGTGGTTTCTGTCTAGCGCAGTCGAGCCTTCCGGTGTATCTTCGCGAAAAGTGTACACTGCAGGAGGTTCACTTCGCCTACAAATATCGAATGACGCCGAATTCCCACCGTTTGTTTTACAACTGCGGCCGATATCACCGGATGTGGAGTTCAATTTAAATGACTTGGTAATCCGAGCCCAGAATAATGTTCATCTCGGCTCCGGTTAAACCAACACGCAGCTTGTAAGTCAGAGGAAATCCTACTTACCAGTCCCTGATATGTTTCTCATTGTCTTCTTTGTTGCCCTCGTCCTCGGGTCTCGTGTGGAGGCTGCAGTGACATCACCGATAGTTTCCCTCCCGTATGGAACGTTTGAAGGCTTCAACACCGGCAACCTGACCAAGTTCCTCGGTATTCCATTCGCCCACGTGTACGTCCACTGCTTTGTGCTCGACATTGCATGAGCAATTTTCCAGGGAGCGGTTCAAAATCCCAAAAGCACCGAGACTGCTGCACGGGGTGCAGAATGCCACAGAATTTGGGCCCGCTTGTCCTCAGCAAAAATTGACTCCATCCCCTCTGTTCGTTCAGTCAACATACCCAGTTATTTCTGAAGACTGTCAGTCGCCGTGTGTTGCAGCGACTCCTCCTGGATCTAATTTTTGCTTAACAAGGTTTAAACCTCAATGTCTTCAAGCCCTTTGCTTCAAATTCATCGAAACTTCCTGTCTTTGTGGTACGTCCGTCCGTCCGTCCATTCAGCCGTATGTTTTCCTTAGTAAATATCTGATGCTAACGCGTTTTGTCGCTAGTGGATTTATGGCGGTAAATCCTCAACCAATTTTGTAAAACGGACTCACCTGGCCCACTAGGGGGGTTTGAGTTTGGAAATTCAAGGGATACCGACGTCTCGCCATTAGTCGAGCGTTCAATCGACACCAATGAACCAATCATCATCGTCACTCCGAATTACTGTGTGACTGGTGGCTGAATTTGCCTAGCATTTCTTTCGTGCGCTAACATAATTCATAGCTCTAGGTTTTTTGGCGGGCAAGGAAGTGGGCGCAGCGGGAATAAGTAATCTGGGCACACGAGACCGTGCGTATCCCGTCGCATCTGAAACCTTGCCAGTTGTGAATGTTTTTGGCAGAGATTTATGCCCTTGAATGGGCTCGAAAGCATATTTCTGCCTTCGGCGGAGATCCTGATCGCGTGGTGGTGTATAGCTCATATCATTTTCATCCTATGTGACTGGCTGATAGATGTTGAAAGCGGTGGCCAGAGCGCAGGAGCGATATCGACTGCCTTGCTCCTCCTTTCCAACAAGCAGAGCTCGAATGCTTTGTTTCGTGGAGCGTTCATGGTAAATCTATTTTCCCGCCGCCAAGCCGTTAGTTGACTATCATCCTCAGCAATCTGGTTCTCCGTTCAAAACACCTTCTCTCGCAGAAGGACAGTCTGACTACGATAATCTGGTCGCCGCAAATAATTGCACTGCCTCTTTTGACACCCTTGACTGTCTCCGGCGGGTTCCTTTCGAGGCCCTCATGGCTACAGTCAACCAAACTCTAGATATATTATCATATCGGAGTCTTTCAAATGTCTGGCAGCCACGTATTGATGGAGATGTTCTCGCAGAAGCTCCGTTGGTGTCGGTTTCCCAGGGATTATATGCCAAGGTGGTCTTGACTCTTAACGTGCAGGGATTTCCTGGTTAATATTACTCGACAGATTCCTATCATGACAGGAGACTGCGACGACGAGGGGACGTAAGCACACCCACTCACCAAAAAACCCGATCTCATTCTTCTCCAGTTTGTTCAGTTTCGCAGAAGCCAATATCACGTATGTGTGATGCCATAGCATATGCCTTGCGTTGACGGTTGCCCAGAACAAGTGCAGAATTCTTGGATTATGTGCATTCCAAGTATGTTGCCAATTTCTTGTTACATTCTCGAGTTCATTTTTCGGTATAGCTATTTGCCAGCCAGTTCACCGGAAGAAATTGCTCGGGTTGGAATGCTTTACCCTGATGATCCTACTCAAGTACACCATCGTCCCTTCCAACCCGTCCGAGGTTGAACCTAATTCGAATCAAGGGCTCCCCTTTCAACACGGGAACCGCTAACCAACTGACGTACGTTCTCTCTCAGGACTATCCCAATATTTGCTCATGACCAGCTCTCCATAGGCCGGAGTACAAGCGCCTCGCTGCTTTCCAGGGCGATCTCATTTTCAACGGCCCGCGAAGATCCTTCTTGGAGCATGCATCCGCAAGACAGGATGCATGGAGTTGGTGTTCGTCGTTTTTTCTTCTGTCCACGGAATGTTGTTAACAGTTTTTTCGCAAGTAAGCAAACGGGGAAAGAGCATGGCGGTTGGCGCTTACCATGGCAGCGACTTCCCAATCTGGTTCCTACTCGGCAACACCACCGAAACCATAGGTGCTGATGCTCTGCGTAAGTATCATATCCCGCTCTTAGTTGAACCGCTCAAGAAGCATACTTTTCATAGTCAATTTCATCAACACTCTGGATCCCAATCGTCCCGCTGCATCCTCGACCATCAAACCGGGCATCTTCTGGCCCAAGTGGAATACACCGTCGTCGGCTGGGAATACCTCTCTGCTGACGTTCAGCGATCCCGACGTCGTCAACATCACCGCAGAAAACTTCCGGGTCAACGCAATAGGTTTCTTGAATGGTTTACTTTTTGAAGAAGCTGCACGTGGAGGTAAATAGTATTTGCAGTCTACAGAATATGATAGCTGCCTAAGTGCAATGTCTCGAGACCGCCTAGATACAAATTCTAAATTCACCCACCTCATTTAACAAGTGCACTCAGTTTCTATTGCCGCCTGGAATACCCTGTGGCTTTCAACTAATTGCAGTAGTGATTTAAACAAGCATCAACTCGCGAGTAACCAGATGGATTCATCCGTAGTACGCGCAAGCCCTGTCACCTTCCAAGTCTCGGCCGCCAATTTTTGCCGCTCTCATCCGTGAGATAAATGTTGTGCCTCAACAAGATCTCCGCCCATTCTACCCAGCAGCTTTTCGATATATCGCGCCTGTAACAAACCTCATAGGCATTATAAATACCTGCTGGAACGAACACTCACTCGGTCCTCGGCCATTGGAAACGGTTGACTTGGATTTCTCGCAAGTTGGGCAAACATTTGGGATCAAAGGTGGCGAAGAATTTTCCCCAATTCGTGAACTCTAGCTTCAAGTTGTCCATAAATCTGAGAGTATCAATTAGTGCATAACACAGGCGGACTGTGCGGAAACTACTGCATACATGGAGGGGAAGTTTATGTAGATTTTGGCCAGGGAACGATGATCACTTTTATGCGAACAAAAATGTTTTGCGTCGGGGATGTCTCTCTGCCAATGCCTCAGATCAGCATGAATATGCAGAGAAATCTGAGACCTACACGTGTGGAGTCCATTCCCGTACGGAACTGGAACGAGACAACATTTAAATTTGGACAAGCTTCGAAGATATTGAGCTTCAACTGCCACATGGCGCGATACGGAAGATTGAGGTCAGTCAGCTTGCTCCCATGTGTCTGGAAAAAAATCTCAAACTCCGATACATTGATTGAGGATGGGATAGAGATATGGCCGGATTCCATAACGAAAGCCGAGAGCACGAGGCGCCTCAGTGACGGTAACCTGAAGAGAGATGAGGACGGAATATACGACAGTGAAGCAATTATCCGCACTTCATCATCGATAAACTCGTTAGAAACGAAGGATCTAGTTCCCAAATTAGCAACTCGGTCAGGTTCGGCAAGCCATCGGAGGGTGCATGTTCGGGGTTGCAATTAATACTCGCGCAGGATTTCCAATCCAAAGATCGCAGGGCAGCCAATTGGCCAAAGACTGTCGGCAGCGCATTCCGGCATCCTTCGATGGGCATGGAGAATTCCCGGAGCGAAGAGCCCGCACGATTGGCCAGGATCTCGAAGGCGTCCCAGGAGATGTACGCTTCCATTTGGAAGGAGGTTCTGGCCATGAGGGGGGAATCCCAACCACAGAATCGCACGAGCCCAGTCGTGGATGCAAGAAATGTAATCATAGATTGTTTGTCGTAAAAATCATCGGATTCGCGATCGGCTGCATCGTCATGATAGTGGGAACCCCGAATAGTATGAACGTGTGGGCCAAGCAAAGGAGTCTGCTGCAGAATGGTGACAAATTTAGATGCAGATGTCAGGTGGTTCAGCGAAACATGGGCATAATACAACGGGAGTGCAAGTCTCTGCGGCCAGCCAGTGGATCAGGGTAGCTCTTAGAGATGAACCCGAGAGACTTACCTTGAACGTTTTTGACACCAATAAGAGCGGGAGTCTACGGGGCATGTTCTTCGGATTGTCCATCTCCAACTGCGGCAGGGACATTGCGAAGTATAAGATGCGCTTCCAAATCCTGTCCTGAACAAGCTCAGATGCGGCATTCAGGGGGATGAAGGACGGATTAAGCGATGGTTTAATGAGGTCCACAACCTTGCCGACATCCCTGCATGAAAAGAATAAGAGGGAAAACCAGCAAGGGATGAGAGATTTACTTTTCTTCAGTATGTGCGGTGTATCTCACCAACGCCTTAAGAGCTGGATTATCGTCCAACTGTACGTGTGACGGGTGGGTTATCCCTTTAATCTGGATAACCTCCAGTGGGCATTCTTCGAGGGCAGAATGAACCCAGGATGCGTTGCTAACGGAGGCAATTACAACTGTGCGTAAAGTTCGAGACCTCGACAGTGCACGGAGCATCTGCGTGGCCCGAGCCCACTGGTTCCAAGGAGAATACGGAAGATCAACGATTCGCTAAAGAGATTTAGCATTCATTGCTCGAGATATTGCAAAGCGTACACACTAAACTATCCCAATGACCAGAGATTAATTGCGCGAGAACGTCCACGAGATTCCTAGTCATCTTGTTCTGAATGCCATAATTGTCTTGCAGTATGAGACGAGTAGGATTTATGAGAGGAAGACCGGCGCAAAGTCCTGAGGAATTATCCGAAGAATAGATTTCAAAAGAGATGAAGAGGTCGGAAATGCTTGGCGAGCATTTTAAGATGGTGTGCATCGGGGAACCGTACCCGCCCTCGACCCTCATTTTCTTGATGAATTGTCCGAGGTCAGGGTTTTTGGAAAGAGCTCGAGATAGCGCTTTGGCTTGGGCCTTCGACCGAAGAATGACGGTGTTGTAGAGAAGAGGAGTTGAGACGCGAAGCCATGCCTTGGAAACCAGAAGGTACGCCGACGTGGACTCAGAATAGGTAGAAAAAGGCGATAAGCTCGAAGTGTGGGAAAAGGCGTCGTCTGGGACTTTTAACGCAGGCGAGAGAATCTCCGAGATGATTTCGTCTGGGAGGGAATGGTCCAACATTCGCAGCGACTGAGCCTGTCAAGAATAAGAAATCGAAGACAGGACAATGAATTCTGCGCACAGATTCTAGTTGGCGCGCTAATTTCTTTCGACGCATCGCGATGGCAGAAACCAAGGTCCAAAAAATTGGGACAAAATCAAGACAAAATTGAGGACGCGTCGAGTCACATCGTTCCAGCGTGACACCTCGCTTTTGACCACGCCCACGGTCGAATTCTCCATTATAGCGGATTTCGAGGAGGGCATCTGTCGCTTTGAACTGGGGTGCGTCGCTCCAAGTCCGTTCACGAATCGCCAGCAGGGATCTCTATGCTATTCTAACACGAAAGCGCAGATCTAGACAACCGACATGCTATCCTCCTACAAAATCCCTGCCGCTACATGCATCACCTCAGGCCGAAATTAGAGACGGGCCTGAGAAACACGCTCGTGAAGCGGTGAAGACAGAAGCGCTATACTGGAAAGACGGATGCGACCCTCACCGCCCCGCCGTACTTCTCGACATCAACGAATTCAGCGTCGGTGCATGTACATACCATGCGCCGCCGCGCAGCGCCCTCTGAAACGCCCGGCGGCAGATATCATTGCCGTGCGCGTGTGGGCACACGCTCCCCCGCCGTCCGTGCACCATAGCGACGCGTCGGCGGTCCTTGTACCGCACTCATTGCCGCTTCAGCTGCCCGGACGCATGTCGCACCAAGTCCGTGTCCTTTCCTCGCGCCATCGTCTGCGTTCCCTTCGCCGGACGTTACTTCACCGGCGTCAACATACCTACGCCCCACGTCGGTGTACGCCCAATCGAGCGGCCGGCCGAAGGAGATTGACGCAGGAGTGAAGGAGGCAATCCAGGAGGCGGAAGTGGAAGAGTACGAGGCCGCCGAGTGCTGCTAGCGAGCAGGGTGCTGTGTTTGCATCGTATCCGTGCCTCCAGTACGGGTAGAGGTGGAAGATCGCGTGTCGGGTGAGGGTATATGATATGTTAGTCTTGCTCCTGCCTTTGGATTAGCTCCGCGTGCTTACGGGTATTCTCTTTCTTTTCTACAGGCACAGGTGCTATCCGCCCGCGCTCGTCGCGCAGGAGGCGGACGACTACTTCCCGGCGCGGGTTATTGCACCAGGACACGTTGCTCTTCATGAACGAGGAGTACTGCGACAGCGAGCTCAAGGAGAGCGCGAGCGAGGGGACGGCAGCGGCGAGGGTGAGGACGACGGCGAGAGCTCGAGCTTGAGCAGCCCACGCAAGCCTACTAAGGACACGGATACCAACAATGGCGGCGAGGGCGAGCGTGTTGCCCTGCGCGACATATGGAATCCTGAACCCTACGTTGGCCCTACGTGTCTCACCTCCCACTGGTTTTATCCAGCCTACACTCCACTTCAGATCCAGACGGCCCACTTTTCACACCGACAGTCTCCAGGAACCACGGCATAGGGCGATGCAAATGGAGATGGCCGTGAGGACTCGTCTTCTTGACCCAGTCCCTCGCTTGTTCCTCGTTCTGAGCGCGAGGACGGCGCAGCGCGGATATCCACACCGCCAACAATACACGGCCTTCCGCGCGTTCGTCGCGACGGAGCTGCTCCCGGCGCAGACTGAGCTCACGTTCGACTACGACCCGGCCGCGCGAGCTGGCGGAGGCGCAGGGGGGCCGAAGCGTGCCATGACTGCCAGTCGGTACGAACGGCGTAGCGTGTACATGTGTTTTACGTTTGGACGGAGGCACCACACAACACCGCGCGTTGTGTGCTTAATGTATGCTACATATACGTAGAAACCTGCCGTATGCCCCGAGTTTTAGTGTTAGTCCGAGTCGTCAGTTGTGGAGAGCGACCTAGACGGCGCGACTCGGAGGCTTTTGCACGTGCGATCTTTTCTCTTTCCTTGTGCGAAGCCACCACTTCCATTTGTACGCACGTACAACCACTGCCCTCATTCATGTCTTGTCTTCCAGATGAGATAATCTCAGAAATCCTCTCCCCCGCCCTCAAAATATCGGACAAAGACTTTTCGGACAACTTGTCTGATATCTCCCCATTCGCGTCGTCCTCCGGATCCACTTCAGCCTTCTTGCTCGTATGCAAGGCATGGCTTCGTGTTGCGACCCCTCTTCTTTATCATGTTGTCATTCTTCGCTCCACAGCGCAGGCGCGTGCTCTAGAGACTGCCCTCAAATCCAACAACGCCCTGGGCACCTTCATAAAAAAGCTCAGGATTGAGGGGGGCTTCGGCTTGACGATGAAAACTATTCTACAATTTTCCCCGAACATAACGGATCTGTTCGTCTCCTTGGCCATTTGGTCTTCCGACGGAGTCGCAGGACTTTGCCAGGGCCTCCATTTGATTAACCCTGTCCGACTCATTCTTGAGGATTACATGGAACCTGGGAACAACAAGCAGAACCTTCTACTTGCGCAGAAGCTGTCAGAGTGTATGAAGGTTTGGGAGAAACTGGTGTGTTTCGGACTGGTTTCTACTTTATGAGGGCCGCTTACCACAAGCACAGAGAATTGTGGATCTACCATATTTCCATGATGATACAGACAGATGCTCCATGATTTGTGCTGCCATGCAGAACGCCCGAAATCTCGAAGAAATCGTGATGCCTGAAGCCACCTACTTTTGGTCTCCTGACTTTGTTGCCACTATCCGAAAGATTTCTTCTCTCAAAATGTTAAAAATCTTGCTGCCTGTGTCAATGGAGGACCCTGTAATGCAGACAATCAGTACCGACCCGTTTCTCAAAGATCTTGTACGCTATTCGGTCTGGCGGTAAGCCTGTTCTCCTCGAGCCACTCATTGAATTAATAACGGTTGGTAGATTGGATAAGCTTCCTGAAATCACGCCGTCGCCGAACCCGACCTTCGTGCCCATGGAATCAGCTCCAGCAGAAGTCCAAGAAAAAATCTGGTCGCGTATCCTATATTTTGCATTTGGCAGAGATGTCATGGATACGGAGCTCGCAGCTGATGTTCACATCCCGAACACTAATATCTCCGACACAATTGGTGATTTTTCTCCCGCTACCTGGCTAGTATCGCAACAATTCAAGGTGACAACAGCCTTCTCTTTTCTCTTTTTGTCCCCTCACGATACGACATGAACAGAAACTTTCGATTCCATATTTCAATCGACATATCCTTCTCGAAGATCCCGGCACACTTGCGCACTTTTCAGCCAGGTTGCTAGAAAACCCTACTATTTCATGCCACATTAGATCCCTGGCTGTAGCCAAGGATGCCGTGCAGAGCGCGTTGTCCGACGACATTTTTGCCTTCGACTCGGACTTTGACGTCAATCAAGACTACGCCTCTGAAACGGAGGAACTCATACGCCCCATCCTTCCGCTTTTGGGAGGCCTCGTCAGTTTCACAGGAGCCTATTATGATGTTTCACTAAGGTTCACCAGGGGTAGAGGTAAATCTCCAAAGGTCAGAAGTAGGGTCCAGAGAGGTAGAGGTAGAGGTCAGGCCATTTCAAAACCTCCCAAACCTCTACCCTACCTTGGGAGGTACAGAGGTACACAAAGGTATGGTAAAACCATGCTTCTGGCATGGTTTCTTACTGGTGAAATGCCTCTTTTATGTACACTAACTTAGCCCACACTCACATTTCAGTGTTGTATATATAAATAATATAATCTCTCATATCTGAGCCCCGAATCTCATGATTTAATCATGCTATCTGGTCATGTGACTATCTTGATGAGATCAGGAACCCCTCTTCGCAAGCAAAATGGCTTCTTAAACCTTCCTGGCAGGGTATTAAAGTCTCCCAAGGCATATAGATGCAACATTTGAATTAATCTTGCAGTTAAGCCAAAGTATAGTTCAAATTACCATGAAAACCTCTCAAGGTAAACCTCCAGAGGTCCAGGTAGGGGTACTAGAGGTCGTACCTTGGAGGTTTTGGAGGTAGGGTAGAGGTATACCTCTGGAAGGTCAGAGGTTTCGGAGGTAAAGGTAGAGGTCAGGCCTCTCATACCTCTACCTCTACCCCTGGTGAACCTTATGTTTCACTGTATCCGCTGCACCCTCAAATCTCCAGTGATACCCTAGTAATCACCTGGTACATTTTTCAAACACTGGGGACAGTGGCAGGTGCCTCGCTCCGACGCCTTTGTGTTGAGGTCGTCCCTCCCGTCCAAATCCAGTCTCATCTTGTTTTTGAACCATTCCTGGCGCTCAGGTCGCTAGAATCACTGCGGACAAAGTGGATTATAACCTCAGAAAATACTTGGATAATATGCTGGGAATAGTTTAACTATTATCTCAATATCAGCTGGGGAAATATTGTAGAGTATATACTGATAATATTTGAACTTTACTCAAAATATCATGGCAGGGAATAATGTGATAATATTTGCAATATTCTCTCAGCATTATTGCGATATTCCCCATGGGAATATTTTAAATATTAACAGGGGGAATATTGTGATAATATTGTGAGTAAGATCACAATATTCCCAGCAGGAATATTGCTTACAAATCAATCATTGATCGAGATGACAAGTCAGGTGATCTTCTTCATTTGGTGTGACATCCATGTGATTATATGTCAGGTTACAGATAGTTCAAGACACCAACAGCACATACACTTCAAGACAATACATGACATATGATACATAAGAGTGCATGTCAATTCAAGACAAGATATTACAGCTCATATACACACTTCAAGACATTACATGACATATGGTACATAAGAGGACATGTCAATTCAGACAAGATATTACAGACCGCTGTGTACAATACAAGTGTGAATTCAAGCCATACATGTACCCTATGGTACCATTTTGTGTACATGACAATTCAAGACAGGCTAGTACACACTCCAATGCTAACAGGACTACACATGGTACTCTGATTAGACATGTGTGGGGATACATCATCCACTCTCCCTCAGAGATCTGGCTAATATATCACCTTAGAGTTGTAGAAGATGGGTTGTCCCGGGTGAGGAACTGAGAAGGAGCTGGTTGTGTGGGTGCCTGTAGGTAACAGAGAAATGTTGTGCCGTAACAATTAGGTAAAATGGGACTCAGATTTGCTCGGGAACTCGGCTCGTTACTCGGTTAACTCGTGGTCCACTCAGAGGACCTTCAGACTCGTTTGAGGCAATTGTGAGCTCAGGGAGAATGTGGTGGGAGGAAGAGAAGGGTGGTCCCTTTCTGTTGCAATGACAACCTAATTAAGTACATAATCAGGATGGCTGAAACACGTGCTCTTGCGTCACCAGAGCCCTGCGCATATCAGAAACAAGCCAAAGTGATACAAATGTTGCAGTGTAAGTAAGAGTCCGTGGTGGTAAAAATAGAAAGAGAAAGAAAACCTTGGCTAACTCCGCCCTCGAGCGCTAATCTGACTGGGATGTGCTTAAAGACATGATAGGGAGACGCAATTGCCCCCGAACAATGCTGTTGAGAGATGGCCCAAGTCCCCGACGTGTCAATCCCCAGCATGCACCGAGCCAAATGCAGTCTCGGTACAAAGCTCACTGTTGGAATTTTGTAGGAGGATGGTGCGGAGAGATATGGAGGAGAAGAATGAGATGGAGTATATAAATAGATAACTCGCCGGTTGTCCTTCTAACACGGGTATATTGCGAACGCACACGTGAACTAATCTTGATGTCGCAGTCACGTGGAACTTTGATGTGCGAGTTTGGCGTGCGTCGCAGTGGTATTCAAGCAGTGGCGGAGTCGCAAGTTGTAAAATCTGAATGAAATGGAGGGAAGGAGGATTCACGACAGTTAGTGTGTTTGAGGAGAGAGAGAGAGGGGAGTGATGACTGTTAACACCCGAGGAGGAACATGCACACTCAGCAATAATATGCATGAGCGATGTGCGTGCCTATTGGCACTTCCACAGAGTGTTACTCATTCCAGGCCTAGGCCTAGGTTAACTGTGCACAGAACATCAATATCACTTGGCACTTGGTGTATGCACATGTAGCTATAGGCTGAATAGGTTGATGCATATGGCAGGTTGGTGACACAGTGAAGAAATTTAAAGCTGGATGTAGTGGAGTATTGGAGTATGGTGCAGGTACGATTATGTTATATCCCGAGCCGATATCAAAATGATCCGAGGGGGTCGGAGGTCGGCCGATGATTCGGATGATCGGAAAGGTTCGGATCAATAGCAAACACCACATTCAGCCTATAGCTACATGTGCATATACCAAGTGCCAAGTGATATCAATGTTCTGCACACAGTTAACCTAGGCCTAGACTAGACCTGGAATGAGTAACACTCTAAAGTGATGATATATCAGCCAGATCTCTGAGGGAGAGTGGATGATGTATCCCCACACATGTCTAATCAGAGTACCATGTGTGGTCCTGTTAGCATTGGAGTGTGTACTAGCCTGTCCTGAATTGTCATGTACACAAAATGGTACCATAGTGTACATGTATGGCTTGAATTCACACTTGTATTGTGACACAGCGGTCTGTAATATCTTGTACTGAATTGACATGTCCTCTTATGTACCATATGTCATGTAATGTCTTGAAGTGTATATATGAGCTGTAATATCTTGTCTTGAATTGACATGCACTCTTATGTATCATGTCATGTATTGTCTTGAAGTGTATGTGCTGTTGGTGTCTTGAACTAGCTGTAACCTGACATGTAATCACAAGGATGTCACACCAAATGAAGAAATCACCTGACTTGTTACCTAATGATTGATTTGTAAGCAATATTCCTGCTGGGAATATTGTGATCTTACTCACAATATTATCACAATATTCCCCCTGTTAATATTTAAAATATTCCCATGGGGAATATCACAATAATGCTGAGAGAATATTGCAAATATTATCACATTATTCCCTGCCATGATATGTTGAGTAAAGTTCAAATATTATCAGTATATACTCTACAATATTTCCCCAGCTGATATTGAGATAATAGTTAAACTATTCCCAGCATATTATCCAAGTATTTTCTGAGGTTATAATCCACTTTGTCCGCAGTGCTACAACCTTAGAGGTGCAGTCCGAGTCCGAGAGGCTGGTGAAGGAGATCAAGGAAACTGCCGAGATCCTGGTGAAGGGGATGGATATCGACTTGCCTGCAAATGCTGATGCGCTCGTATGGGACGCGGCCACCAACAGAGAGGTGACCCTCCCAGTCGCTTGCTGCGCATATTCGAGATTCCTGCACATGCATTCGCCCAATGGACCCTGGGCACGGAAGGTTTACTCTCTCCCTAATGTCACCGTATTTTGTGCAGCTCTAAATACAAAGAATGGGTGCATAATTTCCGCCCCAGCCGCCACCCAATATGTACGTGCCTCATCACTCACAAAATTCTCTGCTTATTCACCTTTGTTCAGCTGATAACTGTCGATTGCGGCACCGTAGCATTCCGAATAGTCGATACCCGGGGGAAAAACGGATGGAAGATGATCGGGGAAGGGGGTTTCTTCGTCCTCCCCCCCAAGAATAAAATGGAGCTTGTCCCCATGGAAAGCCCGGGGGGCGTAGCACTGAAATTTATACAGACATGCGTGCGGGGTGTTTCCAACCCGAATTTGGTGGGCAATGTGGTGCCGTACGCATATCTTTCTGATGACTTGCTGCCTCTGGTGAAAGCTGAACCCGAGTCGTAACTTGGCGTGCGCGACAGCAAATACGATCTGCTATATTATCTTGACCTACTTACCACACGACCGCACTGTATATTTTCTAGTGATCAATTTACTTGATTCGTCACTTCCGACTAATTCGCTGTTTTGAGTATTTATTTCTCTTATTTATTCCGATAATTTATGTCAGTAATGACATCAAATCGCCCACGTGGACACTTTTAGACTCACCTCAGTCCTCCTCCATCCCTACTTGCTTGGTGCACAGCACCTCGTAGGCCCGCTTTCTTATCTTCGTTTGGCGCAACTAGTTATTGTTTGGTGCATAGCGCCTCGCAGTCATCCTCGCTGTCTCAACCCATGGACCCCGCTGCGCCGACGATCCCTGCAAGTCCTACCAGTGCTTTGGCGCACATTTTCAACAGCGCCCTGTGGTTCCCTAGACCAATGGGAGGCCCTCTCCTCGACATACCCGGCGCATTGGGGAGATCATATGGAGCGTCTACAATTGAGATCCAAGAACACATACTGACTGCCCATGTCTGCTCGGCAACATCGCCCAGCAGGTCCTCCTGCCCCTCATCGAGGCCTCATCCCTTGCGCCTGTCGGGCGACATTGCCCCGCAGCCCCTCTGCCGCTCCTTCCCCGTCGACTTTCCCCAGCCGTACTGTTTTCCCCCCAGCAGCACCGCCAAAGGCTGTCTTTCTCGCCCCAGCGATCATCGCCAGTGAGGGTGCTCCTTTCGTTTTTCCCTCGGCGCTCCCACCGCCCAGCAGGTCCTCCTGCCCCTCATCGAGGCCTCATCCCTTGCGTCTGTCGGGCAACATTGCCCCGCAGCCCCTCCGCCGCTCCTTCCCCGTCGACTTTCCCCAGCCGTACCGTTTTCCCCCCAGCAGCACCACCAACAGCTGTCTTTCTGCATCCTCACCGTCCCAGCGATCATCGCCAGTGAAGGTGCTCCTTTCGTTTTTCCCTCGGCGCTCCCACTCCCAATTAGCATGCACTATGTGACGAAACAAATCACGTGCCTCATTAAAGCACGGGAACATCAGAGCACAGGACCATGTTGAACTTTACCTCCTACCACCACCTGGCCACTCCCCCACAATGGTGAAGAGCCAGAAGCCTAGCAGTTCCGCGAAACCAGCCATCGCCCCATCGTCCCGCCAACTACGAAGCTCCACCAAGACGCAAAACCAAAACCAGGGTGAGTATTCGCCTCCAATGCAAAGCACCTACTGACATATCCTAGAAAACGAAGCTCCGCCGCCGACGCCACAGGCGACTTCCCGGCCGAAACGCAGCACCGCCGGCCAGGGTGGTGTGATTGAGCGGAATGAGCGTGTCGGCGACCGCATCGCCGAAACATACCCACGCACGTCCCCATCCAAACGGCGACTATCCCTGGATGGTGCCGACCCTTACCTTGATGCCGACATTCCTACCAAGCGACAAAAAACAATAGTAAGTCATGCTTTCCCTACTTACGGGTTGCCCCCCCCCCCCGAGCCGAGCGACTATTGTCCGGTTCGGAGTGGCATCCTGTAATCTTGAAGTCGAGCTCATGCATTTCTTCCATAGACTACGAAGAGTATAGAACAATATGCTGAGACGCCCCTACGGCGTGCTCCACAGCCGTCAAAGGCGTTACCAGCGGTATGTCGCCTTCATTATGCGAAATGACGAGCTCAGCGATTATTGCTTGAGTTCGGTGCATTGCAACTCCTACTCTTTCCAGCTTACTCACGTCTCGACAGTTTTTTCCGGACTCGCCTAACTCTCAACAGGCTTTTCCGGATTCACCTAGCGGTGAACCCCTCCCACCGACGCATTTGGGCCGTAACACGTTTGGGGAAGATGAATACGCGCCCGACTTCCGACAACCGGACGAGAACGAATACGAGCATGGGCATACTTTCGGACAACCAGTCGAAGACGAAGACGAGCATGAGCATCAACAAGGCTTCGGACAGCCGGTCGAAGACGAGCATGGGTATGAACAAGGCTTCGGACAGCCAGTCGACGAGCATGGGTACGAACAAGGCTTCGGACAGCCGGTCGAAGACGAGCATGGGTATGAACAAGGCTTCGGACAGCCCCAACAGAATGGGTCTATGGCCGAAGTGGGTGAAGGCGACGAACCACGGAGTAGAAGGGATGTGGAAGAGGAGGACTCCGGTCCCAGTAGTGACTCGTACCAGCCCGAGAGCGAAGGTGATGAGGAGCACGGTGAGTGATTTAGCGCCGTCTACTGCAGTCATCCTCACGGCAACACAGACGAGGAGCGCAGGACTCCTTCCGACTGGAACGACAAGCCGGAAGGCAGGTGATTTGGGTCCGTTCCCTCTTTGCGCCACTCACCGTCGTCGTCAGATCAAGATAACAGCAGACTGGCAGTATGCAGGCAAGTGCAGCAGTTGATCTATCCAAGCTTTTTAAAAAAAGATCGTCAGAGTCACATCCGTCGCACAATGACCATAGCCGGGAGGGCGCGACTCGAGGTAAGGTCACATCCACCCCCAATGCTGGTCTGAACTCTTGGCAGGCTCTCCCCCCATGCTGCACACGCCGCGGCCCCGGGACATATGTCCAGATCGCAAAGGTAAGTTTCTCTCCACGCTGTCCACGTCACACCTGAACTCGGAGCAGGGCTCGCCCCTCCCCCTCCGTCCACCGTCAGCAGAGGCAAGTATGTCCACCTCCGCCTGCAATTCCAGTCTGAACTCCTCGCAGGCGTGCCGCAGGCCCGAGGCGCATTTAAGTCTCGCGACGGCAAGCTTTCTTCCCCTACCACTAAAATTCTACTCAATTCCAGACAGATCCCAGGCCATCCACTCAGCGTCAAGGCAAGTCTATCTTTCCGTTCCCCATGTCCAATCTGAACTCCAGGCAGGGCCTGCCCCTCGGTCCACCGTTGGCAGAGGCAGGTTAATCTGCATCTTCAATTCCGTTTTAACTTTGCCACAGGTCAGGATGAACACGACATCCTCCATGAGCATCGCACAAGAAACAGGGCGACCCGCCCTCCCACAGTGAAGCACCTTCAGAAACACAAAGACCTGCAACGCTGCCACAACAACAGCGGCGACGACGACGACAAGGATCTTTCGAGCGTAGAAGAGGTTATAGCCGTTGCGAAACGAAGGCGCACCAAAGAACCTACACCCTCCAATGAGGGTTACTATTGTGGGGAGACGCTCGTCCCCGTCAGAATTTCGAAGTGGGAAGCAAGAAGATTTGTTTCGCTGTATTTGTTCCCAGACCGACAGAGCCACTGGAAAAACTGCTCCGAGATGGTGCAGCAGGGCTTTCTCCAGTACGAGGCGAGCCTTCCAGAGGACACCGATTGCGATTGGAGTGCGTTTTCCACCATATTCCTGTTGATTGTCGCTTAGAACCGCAGGGGATTTCCATGAAAACAAATCGGGGCTGACACAGCTGGTACGTTTCCTGATAGCGTCTGATACTCCACTGAACGGGCTAAAGATATGGGAGCGCACCTCGGCGGATCGGTCGGAAGCGAAAAAAATCGCGCAGGTTGTCGTGCAGAAAGTATTCTCCGACGCACTTGATCCTTCCGACATCTTCACCGGTGAGCGGGGTTATGGCCAGGAGGAATGGGGCGATGTGGTGGCGCAGCGGGTTGGAGTGCTCCTGAAAGGGAGTAACTTCCACGGCGCGCGCTTAATTGAATCTACGGTATTACCTGTTACGTGCATTGGTGTGGCTGATCTCGTCGTTAGGGTAAACTCGTTGGGTTTACGGTTGATCACAGTGTATACGGCATTCACAAGCGGAGTGAGGGCGAAATCCTCAGCTTTGCCTCAGAGGCCATCCGATTATTTTTAAACTCATGGATTTACGGCTTTGGACAAAAGGACCCTGAAAACTGCCTCGATTGCAAATTCCCCCAAGAAAAGTTTGCCCACATGATCATCCTTGAGCATGTCGCTGCGGCCGTGGTTTTTGTGAGTCGCAATCACCTTTTATTATTCTTCACTTAGCACACATTTTGATACGTAATGCCCTTCAAGAATACCAGTATGGGCATCGTTCCTCTGTCGGCGCGACTGTGGAGAGGTACAACTCCTATTATCACAGCGTCCTCGAAATGGTCGAAGATGCCCTTAACGACCCCGATACAGGACCCAAGTTGAATCAGGTCTATAACGACTGGTTTCGGGAGATAATGTCAGTCAGATTTCGATTTTTATTCCTCCTAATTTCTTATCTTACTTACATTGCTCCTAGGGTAACCCTTCGTCATCCTCGCTTCCGCCCCGTCAACAAACTTGATCTTGATTTTGCCAAGGAGACTGTAAACTAGGCTTAATAACACATCATTTTCATGGATCAACCGAGTGAATAAGCAAGAAATACAAAAGGCGAGTGCTAGTGGAGCGACTGCTAGCAAGCGCTAGCGAGTGCAAGCAGACCACTAGTGAGTGCTAGGAGACAGTAGCAGACTCACTAGCAAGTGCTAGCGAGTGCTAAGTAGCAAGGCCTAGCAAGCGCTAGCGAGTGCTAGGAGCCGCTAGCACACCGCCGAGTCCTGCCAAGCGCTAGCAGACCACTAGCGAGCGCTAGCAGACCGCTAGCGAGTGCTAGCAAGGCCTAGCAAGCGCTAGCACACCGCTAGCGAGTCCTAGCAAGTCCTAGCAGACTCGCTAGAAGTGCTAGCGAGTGGTTTCAAACCTGCTAGCGGGTGCTAGCAAGTGCTAGTAGCTGCTAGGAGACGCTCGCTAGCGCTAGGGAGAAGGGACCCTTGCTAGCGTGCTAGTGGGTGCTAGCATGCTAGCAGGCGCTCTCTAGCGCTAGCTAGCGAGACCGGTTTTGCTGATGTAAGTCACAGGAGCGGTCCCGTAGAGCTAGTCTCGCAAGCTGAATTTCTATACTTTGGTGAAGACAACCCGTAAAGCCGGTTGTAAAGCGGGCGTGTTCGGGCGTGCCGCTTCAGAGCTAGATAATTCCTACATCATGAACTTTTTTAAGTTGAAGCACGACCAAGAGCACGACGGATGAATACTAGAATAGAAATGTTATTTTCCAGTCAGCTCTCGTGAGGACTTATTTAAGCTTGGAATAGACACCATGAGCTCGAAAGGCATGGGACTGGCAGGAATCGGATTCCGAGGAAGAAATCAGCAGATTTTTGGGAAAACCTCTGGCGGAAAGCTTTAGTCGGTGGAAGCATAAAGGGCCATGAAGCTTCCGGATAACGAGAAACACTCGTTGCCTGTTTCAAAATCGCTTCGGCCGCAACTTAAGAGGAAATGAAGCTACCCCGTGGGAATAGGTCCGTGATCTGGATCGGCTTGGTGCCGTCTGTCTCACGGCTCAGATTGTAATGTGCTTTGACCAATTTCCTTTGCCTCTCTGACTAGGCTGTTCAGACGCGCAATCCCATTCCTTTGACGACGACTCGGCCGTTCAAACACGCAATTGCATTCCTTAGGCGACGACTCCGCCGGACGTGCCATTACATTCCTTGGGCTCTGACTCCGCCGTTATTGCATTTCTTGCCAATTTCTTGCTAGTGGACTCTTGACTGACTCTTGACTCCGCCGCTCAGATGCGCAAGTACAAGAGTAACTCAACTTGACGAACGTGGACGACTCCTATCGAGAACACCAATGTATTTAAGAGGACTGCCGCAGGCCAGGTGGCTTCACTCAACACTGCACAAGCCTTCCAATTCCAAAACTCATAAGCCTCACGAATCCGATGCCTCATCCATCCGTCCTCATTGTGCGTATCTTCTCCGATTTTTTTTGGTGTTATTTCTGACTGTATACAGCAGGCCGGCGCGGGTCCCTCGGGCCTCGTCCTCGTGCTCATCCTCCTCCAGAACAGTGTTCCTGTGCGCATCATCGACAAGGAGCGCACGCATCGGATCGGCTCCCGCGGCGCGGGCGTCATGGTGCGTCGTGCTACCAGTATTTGCAGCCTTTTGACAACAACCTATTATACAGCCGCGCACGCTCGAGCTGTACGCGACGCTCGGGGTCCTAGACGACATCATGAACGTTGCCAGCAAGATGATGCTGACGGCGTCTTACGATTTTGGGCAACTCGTCCCCAAATCGACAACCATGCTGCTGAAACATAAAGAGCCGACCCCCGACGTCCCTCATGTATGCAATAATATTTTCCAAGTCCTGATTTTTCCATCCGCTGACCACTGGCAGGCGAACGTGGTCGCCGTGAACCAAGACCAGCACGAGGCGCGCGCATCTCGCGAAGCTGTCCTGCACGGTGGAGCTTGGTGCGGAATTGCGCTCCTTCGAGCAGTCGGGGGACAGTGTCGTGGCGCAGATCGTCAATACAGCGGCGGACGGCACGCAGAGCGAGGAAACAGCCACGTTCGAGTGGCTCATGGGGACGGACGGCGCGCGCAGTGTCGTACGCAAGCAGCTCAGACTCAGCTTTCTCGGCGAAACTCGCATGGAGGATGTCGCTGGCCTGGGCGATATTGTCATAGAAGAAGGGCTTGATCCGAATGTGAGTACTTTGACGGATCCTTTGCTTCCTGCATTGACGTTCGCGCACAGTTCTGGCATATGTGGAACGTCGGCTCCAAACTGTGCGTCAGCATTCATACTATTTGCGCGTGAATAAAGACTTACTGGGCTGCAGCATCTTGATGTGCCCGCGCAACGTAACCAGCAAAGTGTTCAATTTCATGTACAAGGGCCGTCCGGAGCATTTGACGGACAAGCCGCTGACGAGCGACGAATTTGTGGAGCAATTCTACGCTCTGACCGGCCGGCGAGATATCAAGTTCGGGGAGGCGACGTGGTTGAGCAAGTACAGGTGCGTTCATTTGACCTTCGCCAAGGAGAATATCCGCCGACTCGTTAGCGGCACAGAGCAAACATCCGTATGGTGGACACAATGCACCAAGGGCGTGTATTCGTTGCCGGGGGTTCGTCTCCGCTCAGAATTGCGCGCCGCTTTTTTCTTCTTTTCTGACATCACCCACGCAGACGCGGCACATTGCCACACCCCCGCCGGCGGACAGGGCCTGAACTCCTCCGTTCAAGACGCGGGCAACCTCGGCTGGAAGCTTGCGCTCATGCACAAGGGGCTTGCCCCGACCTCCCTGCTCGACACGTATGGCGAGGAGCGCCTGCGGGTCATCGCCCACATGCTCGGCCTCACAACGGCGATTCTAGACAAGGCCAACAGCGACCTCAGCAAAAAGGACTTCAAGATGCAGCACGCAGACCGCATGCGCATGCTCGGCATGAACCACCGCGGGAGCTCGATTGTCTGCGAGGAGGCAGGGGCGGCGGGGGCAGGGAGCGATCCATATGCGGAAGCCGCGGGCGGATGGGTCCAGGTGGCGTACCACGCGCCAGACGCGCCGGAGCTCGTGGCCACCGGCACACAGGATGCGGCGACGCGGCTCTTCGAGGTGTTCGGCACGTCGGCGCACACTGTCCTTGTGTTTGGCGGAGATGCGGAAGCACGGGCACCCGTGGTGGACGCGCTTGCACGTATCCCTCCAGGCGTCGTGCGCGCGGTGCTTTTGCTCGGCCAGGGGCACGTGCCGCCCAGCGACACGCCGAGGTTCGGTGCAGTCCTCGAGGATCGCGCGGGGCATGCGTACAGGGGATATGGTGTGGATGCTGATGAGCTGACCGTTGTCATCGTACGTCCAGACGGGGTCGTTGGGGTTGTTGCCTCGAACGCAGAGGGCGTGGAGAGATATTTCCAAAAGATTTTAATCGCGGCTTGAAGAAAGTCGAATATTTATAGGTCTTGTAACGCTGTTCATGTTCTGGAATAATACCCCCCCCCCCCTCTCGCAATAGGAAATTGTACTTGCTGAATAAAATTGGGAACAGAACGGCGACCTTGAAGCAGGAACAAAATTTCAGGACGCCTGCCATAGCTGACCATGACTCATGATAAGTGACAGTACGCGAGTTCACGTTAGCAAGATGAGAAATCAGGTCTGGTTCAGGCCACCACAGGCAGGCGAAGGGTAAGCTGCTCCTCTCAGTCGCGCACTATCCTGACTGACTGACTTCGTTTTTGCGTTCGCAAATACCCTGTTCTATGGCGATTTCCCGGCGCCGCTGCGGGCGCATAGTGTCGTGAAGAGCGGGAACCAGCTGGGAATCCGAGTGCGCTCTCAAGTGGATATGTACGGCCGAAGGCGTTGCAGAGGGTGTTTGTAGTTCGCAGAGGAACAATAAAACGGATTCATTCACCGCAAGTAAACTTAACCGCACATGTCACATTCCGCCCTTCAAATTTCTGTTCCTGCTGTTCCTGTAACTGCGCGTGAGACGTGGAGGCAACGTAGAGGTTGAAGAGACCCACGCAGTATGTACACACTCGAGGTACTCGAGGTTGAAGAGCCTGCAACAAATGTAATTTACTTGGCAAGTCAAAAATCTCCGCGGCGCGTCTGCACCTCTCGCGCACTCAGGGCACCAAAAAAAATCCGAAATGCTCAGACCAGAGGCGCTGCCGCCCCTAATATTTCAGACCCCGGAAATTGTGTCGTAAACCTGGGGCCATAGCTGGGCCATAGACTACTTACATGTTTACAAACAGGCCCCTCAAAATGGGCGAAGCATTAAATTTGGAGTGCAGGCCCAGGTCTAAAAACTGGTGAATGACGATCAGCAAAAGGAATATTCTGAGGGGGTTGAAACGACTCGCTCCCTGGGAGTCTATCGGAGATGATGGCCGACCTTCTAAAAATCTGAAAGGAAATGTTACATTCACTAATACGGATATGAAGTTGTGAGCATCCCTAACAGGGGAAGATGCTTCAAAAGCTCCCAAATATCCTTAAGCTCATGGTCATAGTATATTGTTGCACCCGATGTGGTGGAAGTGGCGTGCCAATTCAAATTTGAATGAGGGGAGTTAGATGAAGATAATGTTGTGGCTTGACTCCAGAAAAGGTCTATAGCAAAGCATTATAGCCTCCTGGGACTCCTGGCGCGTAGGAGGGAATAATATCCTGGCACGTGTAAGAGGGCGCAGAGGAGAAGGATGACCCAGCCTAGTACGCAGTGCATGGGTACTGGGGTTTTTGGAGAGCGGCTGCCCTCCCAAATCGGCGCAAATGGGATATGTGAATTTGTGAAAGTCTTTTTTATTACTTGGCTGTGTGGCTTCGTGAGGACGTGAAGAAAGCATGAAGCTGGGTGATTCCTCGTGGTGCTTCTCAAATGCGAGGAGGCGGTGAGAGAGGTCGGGTTGAGACGAGGAGATGTCGAGGACAACTCCAGAAAAGGTTGTTTGGTTTCTCAGCTGACGCCAAACATTTCCTCATGAATGGCGATGTCCTCAATTGACCATGACCTCGCTCACTGCAACACGCGACCCCGAAACAACACTTTTCATCTTCTCGTGCTCTGACCACGCGTGGAAGCCCGTCTGCCATCTCCCGCTCAGTGAGCTCCACCAGCTGAGCAAGCGGCCGGCTAAATGGCTTTCATACGTCGCATGGTGTGTATCCGGTGTGCCAGGGAGGCTGCACCTCTCGACGGAGCCAACGTCCCTCGAGATCCTCGCGAATGCTGGCGCGTCCCTGGATAGCGACCCCACGGCGCCCGCTCTCCCCGTGGAGTGTTACTTTATCTCAGATTGCGCGTCGTATTCATCGCTGAATCATCCATCGTACGTTGATCTCCACATACCGGCGAATCACCCAATTGCGCGAACGGAGTCGCAGCTCCGCCAGAAGCGCTTCCGAGAGTGCGTTCAGCAGCGCGACCGGCGGTGCGTTTTCAGTCAAGCCTCCCCCATCCAACAAGCGCGGACGATCCGCCCAGAAGACTGCGAGCTCGCGCACATCGTGCCGCATTCCAAGCATGCCGCGGCGCAGCTTCGCGGGCTTGACGCGGATGACCCGAGGAACGGACTCTTCCTGTGGAGTGACCTGCACCGAGCAGCCGACGCGGGCGAGTGCATCTTTCTCCTGGCAAGTAACCCATTGGGCGTGGTCCACTCGCTATTAATATTGAATGGTGCAGGTTCCGAACCCGTATATGGACGTCGCGGATGTGCACACGGGTGCTGCGAATGCGCAATTCCCGCATGGGATCCTCGGCGACTACGACGCGTACGACGGAGAGGAAGCCGCCCCCGCCCCCGAACACCAAGGCGCCCTCGATCCTGGGATGACAGACGACTCGCGCCTGCTCCTCCAGTGGGTCGGCGCCTCCCACAACCCGATAGCCGCCTTCTTCGTCCCGAACAACACGCATGCCACGCTGCGCCGCAGCACGCAATTGACCACGCTGGGTCTCCACCTCGCGTACGCTACTGCGATCATCAACTGGTGGGGGCGGGATCTCGCGCCCCGTGCGCGTACTACGACGCCAGTCGAGCGGTCGATGGACTGGGTGTGGGATTTTGTTCTGCAGTTCCGTCTTCCGGCCCCCGACGTCGCTGCAGATTGAAAGCCAGTGGGTCTGGTCCTGTTTAGCATCTTGTACGTTAATACACAGAGTTATCCTCTTAAAATTTCGTTGGAACCCAAGGCGGTGGCTGCACGTGCACCCTCATACTCTCTCACTGTTACCTCAACCACTCTGGCTTGGGTTTTTGTTTTGGCGAGCCATCAACTTTTACTTTCTGCCTCTTCTTCCACTCTCTGTATGCTCTTGAGGATATCCTGGAGGTCGCCCAGCAAGCTGTAAAGTATGTGGAGTAAGCCTGGGAAGCCGTGCGATGTCCCTCGAGGCGTTCCGAATGCCAAAGCGTCGGCAGCGCGTCAACTTTCGCGCCGCTGTGCCGCGTGCGCGATACTGCAAATGCTATTCATGATTATCGAGCACCGCGAGGCGGATGTGGGTGCTTGTGAATGTGGCCGGACTCTGGAGACTGCGCAGGGTTTCGGTGTGTACTCCTTTGATTCACCTTGACTCTCACTGAAAAACTAAGACAGCAGGTGACGTACGTAGGCTTTACTGCCTGCCTGGTGACGCAGCAGCGCCCCGCTGTGAGTCGTCCGCACCACAGTACAAAAAGTCCGGCTGGATGGTCAGGAAATGCTCGGGATTGACCCCAAGGACCGACGCGTCTTTTGGCGTGACGATTAGTAGGTTACATGCGCGTCGTGGATGCTCACCAGAGTAGCACTCTGGAGCCCGCCACGCGTCGCCGGCAAGGCTGCAGCAACGCGCCCGGGTTTTGCTCCTAGAACGGCGCCGAGGTGTGATTAAAGTGCGCGTTTGATACGTTATAGAACACCTTCATAGGCTGCAACACGCCTCACTGCGGACAAAGTGGATTATAACCTCAGAAAATACTTGGATAATATGCTGGGAATAGTTTAACTATTATCTCAATATCAGCTGGGGAAATATTGTAGAGTATATACTGATAATATTTGAACTTTACTCAACATATCATGGCAGGGAATAATGTGATAATATTTGCAATATTCTCTCAGCATTATTGTGATATTCCCCATGGGAATATTTTAAATATTAACAGGGGGAATATTGTGATAATATTGTGAGTAAGATCACAATATTCCCAGCAGGAATATTGCTTACAAATCAATCATTAGGTAACAAGTCAGGTGATTTCTTCATTTGGTGTGACATCCTTGTGATTACATGTCAGGTTACAGCTAGTTCAAGACACCAACAGCACATACACTTCAAGACAATACATGACATGATACATAAGAGTGCATGTCAATTCAAGACAAGATATTACAGCTCATATATACACTTCAAGACATTACATGACATATGGTACATAAGAGGACATGTCAATTCAGTACAAGATATTACAGACCGCTGTGTCACAATACAAGTGTGAATTCAAGCCATACATGTACACTATGGTACCATTTTGTGTACATGACAATTCAGGACAGGCTAGTACACACTCCAATGCTAACAGGACCACACATGGTACTCTGATTAGACATGTGTGGGGATACATCATCCACTCTCCCTCAGAGATCTGGCTGATATATCATCACTTTAGAGTGTTACTCATTCCAGGTCTAGTCTAGGCCTAGGTTAACTGTGTGCAGAACATTGATATCACTTGGCACTTGGTATATGCACATGTAGCTATAGGCTGAATGTGGTGTTTGCTATTGATCCGAACCTTTCCGATCATCCGAATCATCGGCCGACCTCCGACCCCCTCGGATCATTTTGATATCGGCTCGGGATATAACATAATCGTACCTGCACCATACTCCAATACTCCACTACATCCAGCTTTAAATTTCTTCACTGTGTCACCAACCTGCCATATGCATCAACCTATTCAGCCTATAGCTACATGTGCATACACCAAGTGCCAAGTGATATTGATGTTCTGTGCACAGTTAACCTAGGCCTAGGCCTGGAATGAGTAACACTCTGTGGAAGTGCCAATAGGCACGCACATCGCTCATGCATATTATTGCTGAGTGTGCATGTTCCTCCTCGGGTGTTAACAGTCATCACTCCCCTCTCTCTCTCTCCTCAAACACACTAACTGTCGTGAATCCTCCTTCCCTCCATTTCATTCAGATTTTACAACTTGCGACTCCGCCACTGCTTGAATACCACTGCGACGCACGCCAAACTCGCACATCAAAGTTCCACGTGACTGCGACATCAAGATTAGTTCACGTGTGCGTTCGCAATATACCCGTGTTAGAAGGACAACCGGCGAGTTATCTATTTATATACTCCATCTCATTCTTCTCCTCCATATCTCTCCGCACCATCCTCCTACAAAATTCCAACAGTGAGCTTTGTACCGAGACTGCATTTGGCTCGGTGCATGCTGGGGATTGACACGTCGGGGACTTGGGCCATCTCTCAACAGCATTGTTCGGGGGCAATTGCGTCTCCCTATCATGTCTTTAAGCACATCCCAGTCAGATTAGCGCTCGAGGGCGGAGTTAGCCAAGGTTTTCTTTCTCTTTCTATTTTTACCACCACGGACTCTTACTTACATGCAACATTTGTATCACTTTGGCTTGTTTCTGATATGCGCAGGGCTCTGGTGACGCAAGAGCACGTGTTTCAGCCATCCTGATTATGTACTTAATTAGGTTGTCATTGCAACAGAAAGGGACCACCCTTCTCTTCCTCCCACCACATTCTCCCTGAGCTCACAATTGCCTCAAACGAGTCTGAAGGTCCTCTGAGTGGACCACGAGTTAACCGAGTAACGAGCCGAGTTCCCGAGCAAATCTGAGTCCCATTTTACCTAATTGTTACGGCACAACATTTCTCTGTTACCTACAGGCACCCACACAACCAGCTCCTTCTCAGTTCCTCACCCGGGACAACCCATCTTCTACAACTCTAAGGTGATATATTAGCCAGATCTCTGAGGGAGAGTGGATGATGTATCCCCACACATGTCTAATCAGAGTACCATGTGTGGTCCTGTTAGCATTGGAGTGTGTACTAGCCTGTCTTGAATTGTCATGTACACAAAATGGTACCATAGGG
The DNA here is from genome assembly GCA_029289555.1 of Mycena latifolia. Classification (NCBI taxonomy): domain Eukaryota; kingdom Fungi; phylum Basidiomycota; class Agaricomycetes; order Agaricales; family Mycenaceae; genus Mycena; species Mycena latifolia. The sequence continues at coordinate 12,107 of JARJLE010000267.1, read as the reverse complement.
TACATGTATGGCTTGAATTCACACTTGTATTGTAACACAGTGGTCTGTAATATCTTGTCTTGAATTGACATGTCCTCTTGTGTACCATATGTAATGTAATGTCTTGAAGTGTGTATATGAGCTGTAATATCTTGTCTTGAATTGACATGCACTCTTATGTATCATATGTCATGTATTGTCTTGAAGTGTATGTGCTGTTGGTGTCTTGAACTATCTGTAACCTGACATATAATCACATGGATGTCACACCAAAATGAAGAAGATCACCTGACTTGTCATCTCGATCAAATGATTGATTTGTAAGCAATATTCCTGCTGGGAATATTGTGATCTTACTCACAATATTATCACAATATTCCCCCTGTTAATATTTAAAATATTCCCATGGGGAATATCGCAATAATGCTGAGAGAATATTGCAAATATTATCACATTATTCCCTGCCATGATATTTTGAGTAAAGTTCAAATATTATCAGTATATACTCTACAATATTTCCCCAGCTGATATTGAGATAATAGTTAAACTATTCCCAGCATATTATCCAAGTATTTTCTGAGGTTATAATCCACTTTGTCCGCAGTGAATGGAAATGTTTGGTCGAATTCAACCTCCGAGTCGATGCCGAGCCTGCGTGGACGTCCGGGACCCTCACCAATCTGGAGTGCCTTTTCCTGGTAGATTACCATCCATCCTTCTTGTCCATCTTGAGAACAGCCGAGTTGAGTTGTATTTTGGCTGTGACCATAATGATTCTCATCTCTTCTCGTCAGACTCCCTTCACTCCGTCGGGTGTACTTCCACAAAAATATCGCTTTGAGCGCCGAGGGCTTCCTCGAGCGCCATGGAAACAAACTAACCCAGCTAATGCTCGCCGCTAGCGAGCCCGGGACAATCAGCGTTCTGGATGCATGTCTCACTCTCCCGTTGTTAATTTGCAGCAGCATAGAGCATGTGAGCACCGCTCGACCATCTCATCGTAACCTCGACGTCTGCATAGGTCAGAAAAAACCTACCCTCAATCAAACTATTTTCTCCCAGGGAGCCGCATCTCTCCCTAGAGAAAATCATCCTTGAGGCGTTCTTCAACTCCAGGTACCCCCCTTCAGACTGCATACTCTCTGCGCTCTCTGACCGCATGAAGTCATAAAGAGACTTTAAAAGAGGAGAAGGGCATGCGTAAATTCCTAGGCGCGCTCGATACCGAGATCCTCCCGTCCCTCCGTGAAATTCAAATTTACAATTTCTACTGGCCCACAACTGAGTACGTGCCTGCAAATTTCTTTCTGTTTTTCTTTTCTTTGACGGCAGTGCAGACGAGAAATCGCGAAAAGCTTTTTGGTTGATTGCGCCGAAGAGCTGCTAGAGAAAAACTTGAGGTTGACGGACATGAGCGGAAAACATTGGACGCCTAGGTTGAAAACCGTTGGCAAACGATGAATAGGTAGAGCCGTATGCAATCCATGTAAGGTGGATGTAAATCTTGGCCGTGAAAGCCGCAGGGCAGTGATGTGCAACTTGCAGTAGGTCCGATTTGTAGAACAAAGTAGTTCGAAAGAAATCTACGCATTACTGACGCCCCTGTACATAGCTTGTATGTACTAGCTCGTGTTCTGAATTTGTTCGGCAGGACTTCAAGCGGGCTTTTCTTCCGCGTCCATAGCGACACAAAGTTCTTGGCAGCATCTCCCCTTTGGCCTTCGCCGCCGCCGCCGCCCCAGAGCACTTTTTTTTTTTGCTCTTCATCAGGGCACCGGAGCGGGATGACATCCAGCTCGCCCACAGAGAACGCGCGCAGCTTCAGTGTCCGCGGCGGCATCGTGCATCACCAACCGCTCCATAACGCAGCCTCATCCTGACTCTGCCCCGCGAGCTCGGTGGCCATGTCCCTCGAGATGCCGTCCGCGGCAGTGGCTTATGTGTGCTCTGTGGCAGTGAGTGCTTCCAAATAAACGTGCTGAGGAGGACGAGCATGCCAGCGTAGTCCTTCCTCCCGCCGCGGGAGGGATATGCAGGGCGACCTCGGTGAGCTTCGAATCTGCTAGCCGCTGCCACGCGGGCTGCCGTCGCACGCACGGGAATGGCATTTGGAGCTCAGCGAAGGGTTAGTGCGAAGAAATATCCAGGCAGGGTTGGGAGGCCTAGAGCTGCAATTGAGTTTGCTTCCTGGTTTGAGGTAGCCTGCGGGAGGGATGTATCTAAGTATTGACTGGGGGCGTGCTTTCTGGGATGGGGCTTGGTCGGGGGCTTGGGCGGGTCTGACATGATGGAGGAAGCAAAGTCCATATATGATACACAGCAAAATAGCGCAAAAAAAACTTTCTCTCTTATGTAAACACTTCGTCGAGTCTGGCAATTCACACCTTCTGTTATGTTTTCCATGGCTGTCCTCAACTGTCCTCAAGCTGCCCTCAATGCACTCCTGGAAAATCCTGGATAAATTCCCGAACGACACTATGTAGCACGCACTATTCCTGCCAGCGTACTCGGAGTCTCAGGAAATGAGAATGTTCGGGGTTGTCCGAGTTGCCCGATGCCCGAGGCTGTTCGGTTCCGGGCCATGATTCAGCAAGCAAAGACTAAGTAGACGCAGGATTGCCTGGTACAGCGGGAACGCTACGAACAAGCACTCATTTGCCACTGGGTCGATTCAGGGAAATTTCTGGACTTCAGTTAATCGGGTTGAACCGTGGGAAAGCACATAAATTTCATAGCTCATGGGTGAGATACCCTAGACTCGGCCAGGCCTATGACAGCTGACGACGCGGAAATCCGGGTGCCGGCTTTTGGCTGTACAAGGCTGTAGCGAGAGGTCCAGTTTCACCTCGCGGACACCGGTTCTATATTGATTCAAGTGGCTTTATATTCATTTATATATACATAGCTAACTCCAATAGATAATGGAGATCAAACTTTGCACGAATACGGACGAGAATATTGCGAAGACATACCAATGGAGAAGAAACCGCATGGTCCCCACATATGCACTGCATTCAAGTTGGCAAGGATAGCTTATAAGACGGGAGCAGAGGATCACTCCATTCAATAAGTGCCTTCAACTTTCAAGTTGAAATGCTGCTCCCTGTCGACGTCTTCTTCAAGTTTCTTACCCTTGTCCTTCGTCCTCATCTGGGGGCTACAGAACTTGAAGCGCCGAGAGTTTATTTGCCATACGGAACGTTTCAAGGATTCAGCTCAGGGAACCTGACAAAGTTCCTTGGCATTCCATTTGCCCATGCGTGGGTCAGCTCCATTGCTCTGTTTGACTTTGATCTGAGCAATTTTCCAGCGGGCGGTTTGAAACTCCGAGCGCACCGAGACTTCTGTACGGGGTGCAGAATGCCACAGACTTTGGGCCTGCTTGTCCTCAGCAAAAAATAACTCCAAACCCTCTGTTTGTTGAAACAGCATACCCAGTTATTTCTGAAGACTGTCAGTTCCCATAATTTAGCTTCGACTACAGTGAGCTAACTTTGATCCAGGCTTAACACTTGATGTCTTCAAGCCCTTCGCCTCGAACTCGCCTAAGCTTCCTGTCTTCGTGGTACGTCCTTTCGGGATGCTTAATATCGTGGTGATATATTCTGCTACTAGTGGATTTATGGCGGTACGTACTCTGCCAATGTTGAAAAATGCATTCATATGCTCAATAGGGGGCTTCGAGTTTGGAAATTCACGGGACACCGATGTCTCGCCACTAGTCGAGCACTCAATCGACACGAATGAACCAATCATCGTCGTCACTCTGAATTACCGGCTGTCTGGTAAATCCTCCCCGTCTCCATTCTATTTCGCGACATAACACCATCCTTAGCTTTTGGGTTTTTGGCGGGCAAGGAAGTGCAATCTGCAGGGATAAGTAATTTGGGAATCCGAGATCGTGCGTATTCCATCGCATCAGAAACTCTGCCATGCTGTAAGCATTTCTGTAGAAATGTATGCCCTCGAATGGGTTCAAACACATATTTCTGCCTTCGGCGGAGATCCTGATCGAGTGGTGGTGTAGCTCATTGAATTTTTTATCCTATCAGCGGGGACTGATATACATTGACACTTATAGCGGGGGACAGAGCGCAGGAGCGATATCAACCACCTTGCTCCTTCTTGACAACATGCAGAACTCAAGTGCATTGTTTCGTGGGGCGTTCATGGTAAGTTGATTGCATCGCAGCTGGACCCTTGGTTGACTATTATCCTCAGCAATCTGGTTCCCTCCTCCCCACTCCTTTTCTCGGGGATGGGCAATCGGACTATAATAGTCTGGTCGCTGCGAACAACTGCACTGCCTCTCCCGATACCCTTGATTGTCTTCGGCATGTTCCTTTCGATGCCCTCATGGCTACAGTCAACGAGACCCTTGATATATTATCATATCGGAGTCTTTCAAATGTCTGGCCTCCCCGCATTGATGGAGATGTTGTTGTGGAAGACCCATGGGTGTCGGTTTCGCAGGGATTATATGCCAAGGTGGTCTTGACTCTTACATACAAAAAATCGCTGGTTAACATCGGTCGATACAGATTCCTATCATGACAGGAAACTGCGATGATGAGGGAACGTGAGTACACCCAATAACCATGAAACCCTGACCTCATCCTCCTTCAGTGTATTCAGTTTCGCACAAGCCAATATCACGTATGTGTAATGCCACAACATATGCCTTTCTCTGACAGCTGTCCAGAACAAGTGCAGAATTCTTGGATTATGTCCATTCCAAGTATGTTGCAAAACTCGTCCCGCAATTCTCGAGTTAATTATATTCGAGATAGCTATTTGGCAGCCAGTTCGCAGGAAGAAATCGCTCAGATTGGAGTCCTCTATCCGGATGATCCTATCCAAGTGTGCCATCTCAACTATCAATCCTTTCCTAAATCTGACCAGAACTCGAACCTAGGGATCCCCATTCAACACGGGAAGCGCTAATCAACTGACCTACACCCAGACCGCACTATCACATTATTTACCAATGACCAATCTACTGTACAGGCCTGAATATAAGCGACTTGCTGCCTTCCAGGGTGACCTCATTTTCACCGGCCCACGAAGATTTTTCCTGGAGCATGTATCTGCAAGCCAGGATGCATGGAGTTGGTGTATGTTTTCCCCCCGTTAGTCGAAGTGAATGAATGTTGATCACAATTATTTCGCCAGTAATCAAGCGAGGAAAGAACACATCGATTGGTGCCTATCACACCAGTGACTTTCCGATCTGGTTCCTACTTAACAGTACGAGCGAAACCACTGGCGCAGATGCTTTGCGTAAGAACTATCTATTTCATATTTGGTTGAGTCACTGAAAAGGTATGCCCCTCCCAGTCAACTTCATCAACACACTGGATCCCAATCGTCCCGCGGCATCCTCGACCATCAAACCGGCCATCTTCTGGCCAGAGTGGAACATGCCGTCGGCGGCTGGGAGTACATCTCTGTTGACATTCAGTGATCCCGATGTGGTCAACATCACCGCAGAGGATTTCCGAATCAATGCCATAGGTTTCTTGAACGATTTACTTTTGGGAGAGGCTATTCGGCGAGGTAAATAGTACTACAAAGCATGACAGCTCCCCTAGTAGTACGATATTACAATTAACCGGACCTTATTTATGTAAAAGTGCCAGCCCGACGGCGGGAAAACGGGACGAGCGCTCATTTTCCACTGGTTCAATTCAGAGAAGCATGAAACGACCGGTTGAACCGTGGGAAAACATGTGGGTCAGGTACCCGGATTCTGGTGATTTTCTGCCCAAACTCACAGGTATTTGACTCAGATCCAAGATGATAAGAGGCTTCAAACCATTTCCTCCTAACACATTTTCTATGTCTGTTGAATGAGTTCTGGACACATCGGAGTGTTCCACATACGTAACTATATTCTTCATTCCCAAACGTAACAAAAACCCAGAGGTACTTGGGTACCTTTGAATGTGTGAATTTTTTCGAACTCACAAGTAACATATTGACCTGAGGTTTTCTACCAGGTAGTGATTTATATAAATGTGTGCAAACTCGCGAGCAAGCATATTGGATTTGTACGCGTAGAACTGAGAGTACTTGCAAATTGGGTCACCTAAGCCTCATTCTCCAACAAAGACGGTTGGCAGGACATTTTGACGTGCTTCGATGTGCATGGAGAATTCCCGGAGCGAAGCGCCCGCATGGGCCGCCATGACCTCGAAAGCGTCCCAGGAAATATCTGATTCCATTTCGATAAAGGATCTTGAATTACGCTCAAAGATCCAACCGCAAAATCGCACGAGCCCAGTCGTGTATGCAAGAAGTGCAATCATAGCTTGCTTATCAACTACATCATCCAGAGATCTTGAACCCCGAAGAGTATGAACCTGCGGGCCAAGCGACGGATTCAGCTGCAGAACAGTGACAATTTAGGAGTATATGTCAGGTGGTTCAGCGAAACATGCGCGTAATATAACGGGAGTGCAAGTCATCAGGGTACGCACACAGATATGAACCTGAGATGTACCTTGAAGGTTTTTGATACCAGTAACAGCGGAAATCTGCGGGGAATACTCTTCAGATCGTCCATATCCAGCTGCGGCATGGTCATTGCAAAATATAAGATGTGCTTCCAAAACACTGTCCTGAACCAGTTTGGATGCGCAATCCATTGGGACGAACGACGAATTCGGCGATGGCTCAATGGCAATGGGTTCCACATCCTGGCCGATATCCCTGAATGAAAAGAATAGAGCAAAGCAGCAAGTGATCCGAGACTCACTGTTCCGCCCTGTATCTCACCATGGCCTTGAGGATGGGATTATGATCAAATTATACAAGTGTCAAGTTTTTGACGGACCCTTTAATTTGAATAATTTCCAGAGGACATTCTCTGAGGGCAGAATACATCCGGGATACATGATTAGCTGAGCCAATTACAACCGTGCTCAGAGCTCGGGATTTTGATACTGCATAGAGCATCTATGTGACCCGACGTATGGCGGCTCAAGGATCATATGGAAAGTCGAAGGCACGCTCCAGGGATTTAGTACTCCACCAGATTATCCCAATGACCGGGGATTACTTGCGCGAGAACGTGTGCTAGATTCCCGGTCATCATGTTCTCTATGCCCTGCTTCTCCCACAGTATAACACGCGTCGGATTGATGAGAGGAAGACCGTCGCAAAGGCCAGAGGAATCATCCGAAGAATAGATATCAAAAGAGATGAAGAGATCGGAAATGCTTGGCGAGTACATCGAGGAACCGTACCCGCCCTCTACCCTCAGTTTCTTAATCAATTGTCCGAGTTCCCTGTTGTCGAAAGAGTTCCAGATAGCGCCTTGGCTTGAGCCTTTGAGCGGAGGACGACGGTGTTGTAGAGAAGGGCGTGGAGACGCGAAGCCATGCCTTGAAGATATGCTGAGGTTGATTCCGAATAGGTGGAAAAGGGCGATATGCTGGAGGTGTCGGAGAAGACGTCGTCCGGGACTTTTAGCGCGCGCGAGAGGATCTCTGAAATAATTTCAAGATAATTTCGTCCGGCAGCGAATGGTCCGACATTCGCAGCGTCTGAGACTGTATAATAGGTAAGCCAGACACCTCATGAAGAATAGTGCATGGATTCTAACTCGCGCTTGCACGGCACCTTCTTTTGACGCGTTGTGTTAGTAAACGGAGTGTGTCACGCACGTTGTGACACTGTTGAGTCACTCCGTGACCGGTGGTGTGACCCTTTCTGCTTCAAGTTTCGTTCTCTCCGCTTTCAAGCCATGGCCGGTGTCCGTCGCTGCGAATGCATTGAAGTTCAATTGGCCCTCCATGTCCTTGCAAAAAGTCCTTTACGACCCGGAAATCTTGATTTTTGAAATGTGTTCCTCGAGGCTCTGAGTCGGAATTTAAGTCTGCTCTGGCCATTTCTTGCAGTTGCTCTACTCAAGACTTTCTGCAACTTGAGCTCCCTCTGTCTGACATCGATCCGCAAGATCTCGCTTACCTTACTCAGCCGCCGCGGATACAAGTCTGCAGTCAGCCACAAAGCGGATGTCAGCCCCACTGCATATATTCCCGCGAACCCAGCCCATTTCTGTATTTCCTCTCTCTCTTCCGCACCACCACCATCCTCACCTACTCCACCCTCTTTTCATATCTACACTCTTTCTTTCATATGTCCCCAATCTCGACCAAAATGATGGAGGCCCTCCTCCGCTTGGTGAGGTTCCTTTTCGGCCGCGGACGCGTTGTCAACGACGTCGAGTTGGGCAGCAGCATTTCTGTAGGCAAGGCAAATGGTCAGCCACCTCGTTTCCTCTCACTTCTATCCACCTTCTAACATGCGGCGCTATCTAGTAGGGCCTCCTGCTAAGACGGAGGTCGTTCCCAAGGGTATGTACATCCCATACATCCCGCATCTGCTCTCTGACCCCGTCTTTCAGCTGTCGTTCCCACGTACAAGCCCGATCTCGCTGGCGTGCCTGCCTTGGTCTTGGCATCCATGGCAGTCTCTGCAGCCTGCACCCCCGACGTACCCATCGGCGTCAAGAAGGCTGGGTTTCCGACGGCGCCCTCCATCCCTGTTATCATCGTCACCCCGCCGCCGGTGGAAGAAGGCGAGGTCATGTTTTCTCTGAGGGACGACAAGATCGTCGCCCGCGACGGCGCCCGTATCAAGACAGAAGTCGACATGGGGCGCGCTCCCCTCCGCCAAGTCGCGAACAAGATGGCGCGTGTGCACGGGAAGGTGCTCTCCCGCAAGACCCGCGGCAAGGAGGAGAAGGAGAATATCCGGGAGCATCCCAACGCCCCGCGGCGGCCCCAGCTCTATCAAGCCCCTCCCCGCCTCCACCATATTCCCCTTGTTGTTCCCGGACCCACTGACCTCGCCGTCACCCCCCAGCCCGTCGTAGCCGACCCCGTCACCGTCGCTCACCCCGCGTCCTCGGCGTGGGACCTCGAGAAGGCTCGTCGCCTCGAGGAGGCCCGTCTATTCTCGGAGAAGCTCAAGGCCCGTCGGCGCCGCTCTCTGCCCACTCCGACTCCGCCTCCGTCGTCCCTCGCCTCCTCCCCGCTCGTCCGCCGTGCCTCAGCTCCCGCGCGCCTCTCCCTTCAAGAGCGCCTCCAACGCGTATGTGCCGCAGCGCCCATCGTTCCTGTAGCGCCCGCGGTGCCCGTAGCGCCGCTATGGGGCGACGAGCACGTCTCGTTCGTGGTGGACGAGGACGACGAAACCGAGGACCACAAAGAGGCGGAATTGTCTAAGCCTGTGACACCTGCACGACGCGAGAACGTCGGGTCTGTACCCGCCCTCCACGACTCGTCCCTGCCCGCCCTCTCCCCATCGAGCACATCATCCTCGAGTTCCATCACCTCCGTTCTCGAGGCGTTGGAGGCGGAGTTTCGGTCGCCAGCATGGTCCAAACTGCAGGGCCTCGCAGACCTCAAGGCGGGGCACAGGGGGAACGGAGGGGACAGTAACAGGGACAGCTACTGGTCTGACATCATCTCTCTGGAAGACTACGCATAACGTCTTTCACATTCTTTTGGACTGGGCATCTTCATGCTCAGCATACCTGGTCGCACACCGTCACTGGCTCCCCGTACCGGACCCCCGCGCGCTCTTCCCTTCTCCTCCTCTCCGCCCTTCCCTCCTCCCTCCCTCCTTATCACGGTCGCTCCGGCAAACGGCTCCTCGAATAGGACACCCTCCCTCCCTCACTCTACTCGCGCGCGGCCTGGACCCCCGCGCGCGACTCTCCCCCAACCCGGCATGGCACCTCTCTTCACGGACACCCGCCCCACTCTTCAATACTCGCCGCGGACTGGACACCCGCGCGCAGTACGGCATGGCTACAGGCTTCGGACATCTCCCCCTCTACAATACTCGCGCGCGGCCTGGACACCCGCGCGCAGTACGGTTTACCGGCATGGCACCTCGCTTTCGGACATCTCCCTCCCCCCACTCTACTCGCCGCGGCCTGGACCCCCGCGCGCGACTCGGTCTCCCCACCCCGGCATGGCACCTCGCACGGACACCCCCCACTCTTCCATACTCGCCGCGGACTGGACCCCCGCGCGCGACTCGGTCTTCCCCAACCCGGCATGGCTTCTCTTCACGGACACCCCCTCTTCAATACTCGCCGCGGTCTGGACAACCGCGGGCGATTTGAATTCAGTTTTGGCTTTTCGGTTCTGGTTTCTTCGGCTTGATTGTCGGCTTCGGTTTGTCTTGGTTTCTGCTTCGTTCCTCCTGCCCCGGTGGCCCCTTCCTTCCTTCAACATTTCAAACCTCTTCAAACCCTTTCAAACGCTCAACCTTTCAACCGCTTCAAGCAAGCGCCTTCTTCAACCTTCTTCAAACCCTTTCTTCAACCTTCTTCAAAAACCCCAAAACCGCAAAAAACATCTAGAAAACGCACGACTCGCGCAGGCGAAATAAAACCGGCCCAGGCCCAGGCAGCGTGGTGGAGGGACGAGTACGAGGAGGTGCGGTAGATAGATGATACGCTGCGCGTCAATTGATATGGCTTGGGCTCGGATTTCTTGTGTGATCCTTTGAACTTATAAGATCTCGGCGAATGTCCTTCCTTGGCCTCGACATGAAGGAAGTTTCAACCCCAACGTCGGCGCTGGGGAATTAGAATTACAACAAAATCAAAATAACCCGGGTCCGGTGTCGTGATATCCGATAGATTATCGCCGTTCGCCGTCCGCGAGTCGGCGTCGGAAGAGTTGCGAAGAGCGGTGCAATTGAAAATTTTGTGATAGGTCTGGCTGGGCGTTGCGTTGTGGGATTACGGGAAGTTGGCCGTGGAACACGCATCCTTCAAGCTACTAGCTACTGTATAGTATCTTTTTTGTTACGGTCAAGTTATTTCTGTACTACCTTTTTTTGTAAGCATTATAAGTTTCTGTACTTTTCTGAAGTTTAAATTTGATCTCAGATCTCCGAGTCGGTGCTGAGGCTGAGTACGGGGTGACTCGGAGGTACGGGTACACATCTTTGAGCTTAACAATTACAGCTACAGACAGATATCGACGAGTCTAGCTGAATCTAGGCCGCGACGCCCGCAGCCTACTATCGATGACGATGGGGCGCTCGGGATAAGACTCATGGGTGATTTTTTATTCCCCGGCCCAGGCACAGTTGCGATGCTTATTTTTCTATTTTTTGAAGCTGTCGTAAGTGCAGGACGAGAGGGTGAAGGAGGTTAAGAATAGATTAATAACGATGCGCAGTCCAAAATACCTCGCTCCGTTCATTTTCGCAGCTCGCAAGATATCCGCGCGATTACTCAAAGCGCAAGACAAATCGGACGGATGGATGGATAGCTTCCGCCTAGTAATACAAGTTTACAACGCGGGACGGAATCAGATTTGAATTCGCGAGTGGCGAGTTGCGAGGAAACCAGAGTGGAACAAGAGCGCGCTTTAGATTCCGTGTTGGAATCGGACCTCTCCGACTCCACAGTGGCGCTCCACGAGACAAAGGAGCGCATGTCGCGTGGTGCCATCCAGATTCAGAATACAAGAGAGACAGACAGTTCTGCTGCGTGTGCGCGCCGTCGGTGCTGCCAGTGCTGCGGATCTGATGATCGGTGTCGCGATGGGCCGCTTTGACCGGCTGACGTCAAGATGCGCCGATGCCTGCCTCGTTGGATGGGCGCGATGATCTGACGGAGGGTCTACGAGAATACCGGGGGAAGTAGTAGCACTGGGAAGAGGAAGATGCGTGGAAGATGCGTGGCTCTTAAAGCAATCGACGATCTCTTGGCTGTGAATCTGGCGGTACCGCATTAGCTCTAGGTTGGGTGTGCGCTGGCTGGCTCGGATCACAGTCGCAAGGGCATCTGAGGCCGGTGGTTGGGCTTGGGAGCGGTGAGGGCCTTGGCCGGTGTCACTCGTTGTGACTGTGACTCGCAACAGATTTGCACTGTGGTCGTCGTCGGCGACGTGCTCGAGACCGTGCCTCCCAGCGAAGGCACACAAAGTACGCTGCTCGTCGCTGTGCCCGACGGCGAGCTCACCCCCCGCAGATAGACCGAGTCGCTTGATCGCGGTCGATGGCCATTCTCGCGCCTCCGGACTGGCAGTATTCCCCTAGAGACCCAGCCATGGACAAGGGCCCGTCCCCATCGTCCTCCTCGTCGTCCACGC